>JAHWGI010001351.1:0-44903 GCA_029379305.1 Frankliniella fusca | reverse complement strand
ATAATAAAAACCAATTACAGCCCCTGTAAGGCACCAGCTCCCCTCGTCTTTCTTTGGTGCTAAGGGATGTTGGTGGTATCATTTCAATTTCACCCTCTCCGCTGCCTGCCCCCCACGGCGCGGTCTGCGGTACAAACTGCCCTTAGGCCGGGCCAGGCCGGGCTAATCTCCGGTCCCAGTCGCTCGCTGTTTGCTGCCGATCCAGCGGGTCGCAGGTCGCACAGTCTATCCCGCTGGCCGGCTCAGGCAGCCCTCAACACCCCGACCGGGTGGGGCGGGGCGGGGCGAGGGAGGACCAGCTCCGGAACTCTACCCCTGGTATTGTCTCGTATCGGTCTCGCGGGGGGCGGCGGGGCGGGGCGTGGCGGGGCGCGGCGGAGCGGGGTGGACCGACGAGGTGTCCGGTGTCGCACGTCCCTGGGCTGGCCTTACGCGGGGCCGAGCTCGGCTCCACCCCTTTGAGCAGGTCAGCCCAGAGGGGAGGAAGGGGCAGGGGTGGTGTCCACCGCACAGCCGCCGTTGCCAACCCTCTTCGCAGCCTAAGAGCAGGCGCCGCGACCGCCGCGCCGCGGGGAGGGCGGGTCCGAGCCGAGCCCCGCTTACGCTGAACCAGCTGAACGCACAAGCAGGCGCCAGCTTTACTCACCGCGAAGAGCGCCTCCCCGGAGACGACAAAGATGGCGGCCAGGATGGCCAGCTTGGCGGCGACCCCCATGTCGACGGGCGCTGGGTCGCGTCACGTGGCGTCACCTCAGAGTATCAGCAGCGACTAGCGCAGCGTCGCGACAGCACGGCGGCCCAGGCGTGCGCGGGCGTTAAGTACACGCGGGCGCGTGTGGTATGGCAGCGCCTATGGCGTGGCGGGGCGTGGCGGGGCGTGGCGGGGCGGGGCGGGGCGGGGCGGGGCGGGGCGGGGCGGGGCGGGGCGGGGGCGGGGCGGGGCGGGGCGGGGCGGGGCTCCTCGCGGCCGCTGCGCGTTTGTCTCGGGCACAAGGGCCTCGTCACCGCTACTGTTTCTGCCCGTAGCTATTCATTCACTGATTGAGGAAACTCGAGGAGGCTCTTTCGCTCAATCGCAAGTTGAAATTGATGAGAGGTGTTCAGGCTCGTGTTCACGATTTTTTTTAACAAATTAACTATATAATTAATTAATTTTAGCTGGTGGGCAGTATTGTTTTCGTACCAATGGTCCAGAGATCAAAGTGACGAAGCTGCAGCACAAAATACCGGATTCAACTCCCCGATCAGTATGATGGTATTAATAATGGCCAATGCCACTTACAGAGGTAAAAGAGGAGCGAGAATAAGAGACAGTCGCAAAGAGACACGATTCCTTGCTATTTGGAAACAACGTGCTTGATTTTCAGACAGTATGAGCTGACAAGTAATTCATACGAGGTGATAATCACTCCTGTACTCAGGTGTACACATCCGGCTGTACTCATCCGTACTCGCCGACAATATTCAGGCAAAAGTTTTACATCTTAGCCACAGTTGTTTCAATTTTTTTGGAGAAGGTCATTTCTTCACAGACATTTATAGGAAATTTAACATAGGAATTTTTTACAGTTTTTACACCCCTTAAGGGATGCTGTTCGGACTAGTCCGATGCGTCAAGTCCGGGTGAAGTCCGGAACACCTCTTGGCTTCGGGCTTTCCGAAACTCTTCTTATTTGGGAACATTCTGGAAAGATCTGGAATGAGTCCTTCGGACAGCATTCGGACATGCCCCATCTGAGGGCTCGTATCGGACTCCACATTTTTAACGGACGTCGGTGGTGTTCACGGAAAAAAATTATTAGTAGAGCGAACTAACGTTTTAGTTGGTTTTGCCCTTTCTAACACTCTTTCGTTGTGATAACCAAAACTCGGTTGTGGGAACGCATATTTGGATTGTCACAGCGAAAATGTAGTTGACACAACGAACGGTGCGTTGGCACAGCGAAGCGGTTAGTTGGTCTGACGGAATTGCGCTTTGGTCCATTTTTGCCAAACCATAACGAACCGCTTCGTTGTGCCAACGCACCGTTCGTTGTGTCAACTACATTTTCCGAGACATTTTCGCTGTGACAATCCAAACATGCGTTCCCACAACCGAGTTTTGGTTATCACAACAAAAAAGTGTTAGAAAGGGCAAAACCAACTAAAACATTAGTTCGCTCTACTAATCATTTTTTTCCGTGTTGCCGCCGGTGCCGGTGGTGTTGCCGGTGGTGTTGCCGGTGGTGTTGCCGGTGGTGTTGCCGGTGGTGTTGCCGCTTGAGATAGGAAGATTATGCTTGAGCATAATCGCATAATTTAATAAAAGTTGTCCGATTACAACGGGGAGAAGATATTTGGTACCCTTGAACCCCCCCTAGATGACAAATATAGAGCATAAAAAAGCATAATTGGTCGCAAAAAGCAGCATAATGCACAATCGCATAATTAGAGCATAATTGGGCCCAAAATCGGCCGCGGCGCGTTTTCATTTTCGTGGAATAGCTATTTTAGGCTGTTTTTGGCCTTCAAACGCCAAACGACGACTCGATTTTGAATTTGGCGCCAATCGGCGGTCACCGCCTTGTCCTAAACGTTTTTTAATTAAACTGTTCAATCTATTTAATCTATTTTATTTTTTAAACGAATTTTAAACCTAAACCCTGGTTTTTAGCAAATTTGCTGATTTTACGGCCAAAAAGCTAAAATCGAATAAAATCGTATAAAATCCTCCAAAACGAAGCATAATCGAAGCATAATCGACTCATTTTAAGAGCATATTTAGAGCATAAATACTCGCATTTTTAGAGCATAATCGGGCAACTTGAAACGCGTAATTTTCCTATCTCTAGTTGCCGCCGGTGACGGCGGTGTTGCCGCCGGTGACGGTGCTATTGGCGGTGCTTAGGCTGACCCCGTCACCACCCAGCCATGTTGGGCAGCACTTCATGCACGTCGGGGTGAACTGCTCGGGTTTGAGGCTGCGGCAGTTCTCGTAGCAGGCCAAGTCGTCCCGAAACAGCTCCTGTCTCGTCTTGGCCCTCTTTCCATTCAGGCAGGGGGCCTTCGGAACAAATGCCAAAACCGCGTGAAAGAAAGATTTTGAAATAATTCCACCGTGAACAGAATAAAGTGAGGTAGCGAGGTGCCAGAGATAAAAGTAAAACTTCGTACGGCCTACCTCGCCGGCCACCCAGACGCACACCCCGGCCAGCAGCATGACCGCGAGCCCCAGACGCGAGGCCATTCTCAAACCACACAACGTTTCTAGCCAGGGCCATGGCTTTTATATCAATACCCCCCCCCCTCGCCCCCCATCGGGGCGTCAAAGAAGCGGCGCGCGCTTACCGTACAGAATCAATCTACCAATAGGTCGCACGGTAGGCAGCCGCGCGAACAGACCGGTCGGTCTACAGAATCGACCATCGACCAACAAAAGGTACAACTGCGATACACACAAGCAGAGAGGTAATATCGATTTATTATCACTGTCATCGGTTTTTTGTCAAGTGAGCTCAGAAGGGCGAGAAAAGTCGTCATCTTGGCGTTGTCGCGGTGGAGCTGGTCCTGGTGGTGGCGACCGTGGTCGTGGTCGAGGACGTCACCACGGTGGTGCCCGCCGTGGTGGGGCTTGGCGTGCTGCCCGGGCCGCTCGAGGAACTAGTCGTATCTTTCTCTCCAGCGGCGGTGCCCGGGCCCGGGACGGTCACGGGGACGCCCCAGCCGCCGATCGGCTTGACGCCGAGCATCTGGTTGATGACGCTGGGCAGCTGTCCGAGCGGCACCGGCTGCAGGTAGGAGGACCCAGCCGTCCCCTGGAACCGGCCAATAAGGGGCGGCCAATTCGAATACACAGCGCATGCAAGGAAAAACTCGAAAACACACAAAAATACAGAGAAGGACTTCAGACATTAAAATACACATCTAAAAATGCAAATAAGATACACGCGAAGAGTAGACAGAAATACCGGGTGTCCCTCGGCACCAGCCGTACCACGCACCACAGGGAAGGCCAGTGGCGCTGTTGTGACTGCGGGTTTCCCGGGGTTTAGTCAAGTAAAGAGGTTGGATTGAATATCTGTTAACTATATATATTGGGACCTTTGTTTGCACAATAATCCATCCACGACAGCTCCTCGCGACTGCCCAGTCGGCCCCGAGGGGGTATTTACCGAGGGGTAAACAACTCTGAATTCGGTGTACAAATTTCGTGAATTTGAATTGAATTTGTCTGAATTAAATTGAATTCGTTTTGAATTAGCTTTGAATTTTTTGAATTTATTGCGAAGTTTTTTGAAATTATTGTAAATTTGTTGTGAATTTACTTGAATTCGTTTTGAATTCGCTTGAATTTGTTTTGAATTCGTTTTTGAATTCACGTGAATTAGTTTTGAATTCGCTTGAATTAGTTTTGAATTCGCATGAATTAGTTTGAATTAGTGTGAATTTTGAATTAGTGGTGTACATCAAAATTCGGAGTTATTTACCCCTCGGTTTTTACTCCGAGAAAACATGTACTGAGTACTCCGTATTACACTGTATTACGCGGTATTACACAGGTATTACATAGAAAATTTTGCAATTTTAGAGCACATTTTGATATTTTTCGGTATTGAACTACGCGTAATACCGTGTAATTGGCTGAGCCTTTAAAGAGATAAAAAATAAAGAATCTGAATAAAAATAAGAGGCGAAGCCTTAACAATCGAGTCGAGCACGCCCAGCGAAGGAGATCACGACCCAACTTATGGGGAGCCAACCTTCCCAATGGGACAGTTTTAAGTTAGACGTACAAATTCAGAGATATAATGTTCCAACTAGAGTACACCCAGAATTGCTTCAAAAATAATTGCTGATTAGAATTTCTTCACAAATATAGCTGAGGTCTAGGTTAAAATGGGTGAGTGCCTCTAAGACGTGTTATGTTTACGTCTGTGCGTTGGCAAGCCTGCGTATAGAAACGGCACGGTAAAAGTTAGGTAAAAGTGAGGCACAGATCGGATGCGCGTGAGCGATGTTGAGTAAACCAGGGGACATAGAGTAAACGGGCCAAATGAGTAAAACAAAAGAAACACAAGGAATGCGGGAAGAGAACTTGTAATGGAGAAAGAGTGTGGGAATTATCAAACGCGTCAAGTTTTAGACTACAAAAATGGCACCAAGGAAGTAATAAATTATTAACATAAACAAGATCCAAGAAAGATCTGCAACGCCTATCGCTTTTGGGACCCAGGATCAGCCTCTTTGTCGATAACAATGCCTAGTACCCAGTCAGGTGTACAGGATATTACAGAGGTGAATACCCCCTCGGTCGGCCCCGCGCATCGACCCTTCCGCCCTAGACCTCCCGCTGGACGCGGTGGCGGGGTGAGTCCCTTTGTCAGCGATTAGCGCCCCGGCCGATGCGCGGCGGTGCCTCATCCTGCGGCGCGAAGCGAGGCGCTTTTAAATGTTGCCGCTCAGGCACAACAACGCCAGGAGAGGAGTAGCGGGTTTGCAGCTGCAACCCCACGGATAAATGAGTGAACGGAGTTATAAATCAAAGTAAAATCAGGTAGGTAAAATGAGTAAAAAGGAGTTACGTAAAAGGGCTTACAGCCCAAGGGGTGGACGACTGGACGGCTCCTGTGTACAGGCCGGAACGTACTCCGCGTGTACTTCGACTGTACTCCGTGTACTCCGGCTTCTCTGGACCCAAGCATTCCGGCTCTGTACTACAGGTAGTACTCCGCGTACTCCAACGTGCAGTGCGCCGTGTTCTCCGACTGTACTATGCGTACTCCGGACTCCTGTGCACACCGAAACTTCGGGTCGTGGGTCGTGGGTCGTCCACCCCTCGTTGCAGCCCCCCGCCACGAAAAAGTCTTGGCGCCACTGGGGCAGGCCAGGCCGCCAAACGAGGGGTCAACAACTTGGCATATTTAGTGTACAGACTTGCGGTAATCAGTTCAATATTCAGCCATATTCACCCATTTTCTAATATTTCACCCATATCTAGACAAGCTTAAATTAAATTTTCAAATATTTCACCGATATTCATCAATATTTAACCATATTCAAGTATTCGGTGTACACGAAATTGCCAAGTTAGTTACCCCTCGCCGCCAAAGTCTTGCGGTTCCTCAGACTCACCCCGGGCCCGGGCGCGGGGTGCGGGCGGTGCCAGCCCAGGGCGGACAGGAGGCTGGCGAGCGGCCCCGGGGCCGGGGAGCCCCACGCCGCCCCGCAGCACCGCTGGCAGGAGGCGCTCGGCGCGAGGCTCAGGGGCGCCCGCCCCGCCCGGCACAGCAGCGCGCACGCGTCCGCCTCCGACACGAGGAAGCGGGCGGCGGGCGGGTGCGGCCCGGGGGGCCCGGAGCGGTGCTGCAGCTGCAGCCGCCACAGGCACGGCGCCTGCGGGAGGACAAGCGCGCCGACAGTCAGCAGGACCTCACCCCGCCCGATGGGGAAGGGGGGTCACTTCGAGAAATCGGAAAAAATCATGTAAAAAATAAAAGAATATCAAGAAGAAAGATACAGAAGAATCTGGAAAATCGAGAACAAATAAACAAAATTACTGAATGTACAAAACATATTTAAAAAAGAGATCAAAATTTATCAAAAAATGACCGAAATTTTCCTTAAGAATTCCAAAGAAAAAGCAAAACAAAAAAAATTAAGTAACTCCCAAACAAAAAAAAAGCCAAAAAAGTCATTGTACCGGGGTGTTTCTTTGAATGCGTAACAGTGTTGCGGGAATGCATACTCGCCAGGGCTTCAGGGGCCATGGTGCCTTACGGACGAATAGGGTAGACCAGCGGTTCTCAACCTTTTTAGGCTCGCGACCCCAAAATGACTGGCCAAAATTTTCGCGACCCCATAGAGGGTTTTTCGCGACCCCACATCAACCCACTTACAACCATCTCCTCCCCAAAACATAAACATTAAAATGAAAATAATGTTTTGGGGAGTTTTTTAAATTGTTAGTCGCTTCTTTGGCGGTTTTTTCGTATTTCCGCACAGGTGATGACGTATCGGGGGCCAGCCAAACCCGCAACTCAGTTACGCATTCAAAGAAACACCCGGTATACAAGTCTTGTATGAGTGATCCCTCCCCTGCCCCATCGCCCCGGCACGGCAGCGCATCGACTGAGGGACGAGAGAAGGGCGTCAAGGCGTCCCTCTTTCATGCCATACATCTCATCTGAAGGTACGGAACACAATATAACGCTGACACCTCACTGTAAAAAAAATGTTGGAAATTCACAGCACCTCTGTTGTGAAAAAAGTTGCCAGAACTCTTCGTTAAATTCCAACTGTCCTCTGTATTTTAACCAGAACTCTTTGGGAAATTCCAACTGGCCTCTGTATTTTAATCACAATTCTTCAGGAAATTCCAACTGTCCTTTGTATTTAAAAAAGACTGGCTTCAACAATATGGCCGACTGGCCGACAAAATATTTCAGGCAGCAAAAGGGTCCTTTTCTGAATACAGAGAAGTCTTGGGATTTCACAATCGTTCCGTATCGAGGAAGTGCTGGGAAATCGCAATACATTTTTAACAGTGCTGCAGCGACACAGACCATGAAGATGGCGTGCATGCCGGGGAGGACCGCCGCGGCGCAGAGGAGGGCAGACAGCAGCAGCGCCATGAGGTCACGGGGAGCAGCCGACCACGGGGGGGCGGAGCGGGAGCGGCGAGCTGCGCAGGCCCATGAGGGTCGGGTCGGGTCGGGCAGGACTCTGCCCCGCGGACGGGCACGGCGGCGGCCTTTTGAGCGGAGCAGGCCGGAGCCTGGGGGCTCTGGGGGGCAGGAACTGCTCTGGAAGTGTCGCAACGCGCAACAGTAACCCTTATCGAAGGGCCGACGCCTCGCCCCGCCCCCGCCCCGCCCCGCCCCGCCCCGCCCCGCCCCGCCCCGCCCCGCCCCGCCCCGCCCCGCCCCGCCCCGCCCCGCCCCGCCCCGCCCCGCCCCGCCCCGCCCCGCCCCGCCCTGACGCGCTCCCCTTGACTCGCTTTACTAAACCTGAAAGAGCCCTTATTCACGCCCTCTCGGTACTACTCTCAATAATACACAGGAAAGCTGTCAAGTGCCATAAAATCCACCCAGCATATATACATAACTTACAAGGGGAAAGCTGCACCCAGATATCAAAAGCATTTTTGTCTCTGGTGAAAATACTTGGCAAAAGTAATTTCTCTTGTTCCCTGCAGGAGAATCTACCGGTTTAAGGTGTGTTTACTTGTTACAAGAACAAACTTTTCCGGGTGTGTGGTCTTACACTCGTTGTTCGAGAGCGGGGGCAGAGATCTATAGCAGAGTTCCCTTCGCACAAGTATGGGAACACTCGAAAACATCACACGCCCAGGACAGGCCTGCCCCGCGCCCCCGCAATGGCATGCTTTTGTTAAAGTGGCTCTTGAGCCGAGGGGTCGTCAACTGTCTTTAGCCGTGTACGGAGGAATATTGGTATTATCACTAATATCAGAGTAATATTAGGGTAATATTGTAATATTGTAGGTAATATGGGTAATATTGTGGTAATATTGATGTAATATTAGCGAATATATGGGTAATATTGATGTAATATGAAGGTAATATCGGTAATATTGAAGTAATATCGGGGTAATATCAGTTTCGTGTACGGAGGAATATCAGAGTTGACGACCCCTTGTCTTGAGCCCAGGCGGCCCGCCGGCAGCCAGCCACTCGGAACTGAGCGAGCAGCCCCTCAGCTCCAAGTACCAGGTACTAGTTCCGAGGGGTCCACCACTTCGTTACTCGTGTGTACACAAAGAAAATTACTCGCTCCTAACTCAATATTACTCGGCACTACTCACCAATACTGGCAATCTTTTTTTTTTTTTGCAAATTTCTCGGGGAATACTCCCCCCCAATACTCGGTCGTACTCGCCAAATAGTCGTTTGTACTCTTCTTGAGGGAGTGGGGGACCCCACGACTAGTTCTGCTATAGCTGATACTCCTCTCAGCCCGTGCCCCACTCCAACAGCGGCAAAACGCTCCCGGACGCCATACTGGCCGCCCACATTTTCGAATCTACAGTAGTTCGTCTTCGAACCTTTGACTAGGCAAGTCACAATATTTGAAAAGCCTTCCATCACAGGCGAGCATATTTTTCATTGTTCCCTTTTATGTGTTTGTTCCACTCTTTCTTAAAAAACAGTGACACTGTTGTGGAGTGCGCATGTGTAAATTGAATGATTTGGTTCGAGTTCGATTCGAAAAAAATTACATATTCGATTCGAAATGATTTTTAGAAAATTCGATTCGAAATGGAAATCCTTCATTCGCACAGCCCTAGGGGTATAATCTATTGAAAAGCCGATGGGAAAATGTCCATTCGGTCATCATATTGCGAAAACTACTCTATGCTGGTGCTGACGAACTATCCCCTCTACCAGCCAGCAGCAGGTCA
Organism: Frankliniella fusca; assembly: GCA_029379305.1. NCBI lineage: Eukaryota > Metazoa > Arthropoda > Insecta > Thysanoptera > Thripidae > Frankliniella > Frankliniella fusca. The sequence goes on along the minus strand of JAHWGI010001351.1, from coordinate 35,506 downwards.
TTTTTATTTTTTTCTGTGTCTACACTTGAGGAGCGTGGGGTACAGCACCGCACCGCTCTGCTACACCGCGGCCCAGAGCACGTTCCTGTCCGGGAATACCAGACCGGGCCTTCCGGTCGCGAGCAGCGCAGCACCGAAGGAAACACACACACACACACACACACACACACACACACACACACACACACACACACACATCTACATCCATACAGAAACACACAACACTCGCGGCCTGGTGGCCCACCGCAGCGCGACAGTCATTAGTCCATCTTTCACGAGTGTAGCTTTCGCCACCGTGTCGATGAGGTACTCACCGCACCGCACGACAGGGCAAGGGTGACACACAGGAGGGAGTAAAGGTGAGAAAAAGAAGTGGCTCTAAACGGAACGATACGGAACGATAAGTTGAGAACTACCAAAAATCATCAACCAAACCATAGCTATGCAAAAGGAGGGCGGAAAAAAAAATATCAATCAAGATTGGTATTGAAAGCAGATGATGTCGCAAGAGAAAATGCAATGGGGTGCGCTTTGTGTGACAATTTGTGTGTGAATGCAAGGTATTATTGGATATAAATTAGATTGTTTCGTCGCCTTCCTCGCTTCAGACTAATTTGCACTGCTGTCGTCGCTGTCGCTTATCGACATGGGGAAGTACTAAGTTCTGCCCGCGGGCAGCATGACCGCGTTTCATGATTGCCTTAGTTGGCTTTGGTAAGCGCCTAGTGGGTAGGCCGCCCATGGCACCCTGTATTGCGGGCGGTTTCTCTTTTTCCTTGTAGGCAGTTTGACGCATCAGCAGCGGTAACGGAGTGCTTCTCGCCACCACAAGAAATACAAGGCAATTGTACACAGAAATACATGAGTTGGCCGCCCCTTGGGATGGGAAAGGGGGAAGGGGAGCCGCCGGCGGGGTGGCGGACCGAAGCGGTCGCTGGTCGGGGAGGAGCTGCGCGCGGGGAGAAGGTGTCATTGTTCCGCGCAGACTGCGCGTCAGGCAGCCATGGGCCCCCCCTAGCAGCGCCACCCTATATTATTGTATAGTTGCGATTGGTTTCCGGACTCGAGAGTACAAGCTAGCTGACACCTTAGTGTCTTGTACTGTTCTGAAAGTAAAGAAAGTAAAGGTATCTGCTAAAAACCACTCACAATTCACCCTTGTTGCCCAGTTGAGAACTACCAAAAATCATCAACCAAACCAAACCATAGCTATGCAAAAGGAGGGCGGAAAAAAAACACACTCACAATTCACCCTTGTTGCCCAATTCCAACTTACCAATAGGACGCGTGGCAACGCGCAAAGTAACCCTTCACGCGAGTTTACTCGAGTCATTCGACCTGTTGTAGGGTGAATAGGGGCGCGGGTGGCATTCAAATTGGGATTATAGGGTAAAGGGCAAGTAGCGGGAGCCAGCCGAGCGACAAGCACACCTCTGCCATTACATCCTGTTTTCACTGGCGCTTTGGTGTGGGTGTTTCGGCACTTCTTGACGTGGCGTGTGACATCCGATACGACACCTTGCGCAGCGTCCAGCCGCGTCCAGCGGCTCATGACGTGGGTGGTGGAGGTGGCGCGGCGGGGCGGGGCGGGGCGGGGCGGGGCGGGGCGGGGCGGGGCGGGGGCGGGGTGGGGCGGGGCGGGGCGGGGCGGGGCGGGGCGGGGCGGGGCGGGGCGCGGCGGGGCGGGGTGGGGCGGGGCGGGGCGGGGCGGGGCGGGGCGGGGGTGGGGCGGGGCGGGACGGGGCGGGGCGGGGCGGGGCGGGGCGGGGCGGGGCGGGGTGGGGCGGGGCGGGGCGGGGCGGGGCGGGGCGGGGCGGGGCGGGGCGGGGCGGGGCGGGGCGGGGCGGGGCGCGGCGGGGCGGGGCGGGGCGGGGCGGGGCGGGGCGGGGCGGGGCGGGGCGGGGCGGGGCGGGGCGGGGCGGGGCGGGGCGGGGCGGGGCGGGGCGGGGCGCGGCGGGGCGCGGCGGCGGGGCGCGGCGGCGGGGTGCGTCCCTTTATAAGCGAGTTGACGGGGTGGCGCGCACAAGGGTGGCTGCCAGCGAGGCAACAGCACGGAGGGGCGGGCCATGCCGACCATCTCCGTCCGAGCGATACAGGTGTGTGAGCGAGAGAGAGAGAGAGCGACTAGTGCGTCTGAGATGCACCTGTGAGCGAGTGCGAGCGAGTGCGTGGGTTTGTGCAGTGGCCAGCCTCGCTGCTGGTGGGCCTGGTGGCCCTCGCGGCCCTGGCGGGCGGGGCGGCGTCCGCCCGCAGCTCGTCCGCCCGCCGCCTGGGGCTGTCCTGGCTGGACTCGACGGACCCCGAGGACGTCCCGGCCGCGGCCGCCATCAACATCGGCGGCCTCGACCTGGCGTCCAGCTACGGCGGCGGCGCGCCCGCGCCCAGGGACGCGTTCGACGCGGACCTTGACGCGGACCTCGCGGCCGACGCGGTCGCCGACAACACGATCTTCGCGCAGCCCGAGCGGAGGGCGGAGCAGGCGCCGGTCAGCGCCGCCAAGCGGACCATCCAGGACCTCTGCAACAACATCGCGATGCAGTCCAGACGTAAGTGCGCCGCAGCAGCGTTACGCGCATTTCTCTATGAATACCGTGAGGCACCGACGGGGGGTGCCTCATCTCCTCCAATCAGTTCCAAATCAATTTCCAATTCGACACCTTAGACTGAAAGGCACGCAGTTCGGCCGCGCGTTCCGAAAGGCACGCAGTTCAGACTCCCATTCCAAGACTAACGCAGTTCAGCCGCGCGCTCCGAAAGACACGCAGTTTACCGCTCTAGACATAGGAACTGCGTGAGTCTCGGATTGAGCGGCTGAACTGCATGTCTTTCGGAGCGCGCGGCTGAACTGCGTTAGTCTTCGAACGGGCGGCTGGACTGCGTGCCTTTCAGTCTAAGGTGTCGAATTACTGTCCAGTCACATAATTTTACAACAAAAGTGTCTTTAAAGCAGCTTAAATTTGGTGCTAAAAATAAAAGTAATCATAACCTTTATTAGAGGTCGGTCAAATTTTCTTTCCAATCTCACTACGACCCTCCAATCAGTGTACGCCCATCTAAAGAGTGAGAACCCTTCGCGGGCACCTAGATCCCGACTGAAAATTTATAGATGAGTTGCACATAGCACCATATGGGATGCAAGAAAAAGCAACATTCAATGCTGTGACGCCGCATTCTTTATAATGTGAAAACTGTCATACTGCACAGAATGTGATGTCGCATTCGTTTGAACGTGAATCGTCCGGACTTTATGGGATGAATTTTACGGCCACATTCAAAAGAATGTGACAATGGTAACCCAAAGAATGTGACAGTTTTCACCTGAAATAGAATGTGACGTCACAGTAATTGAATAACAGTGTTTGCGTTGAATGTAAATGAAGTTCTGAGCCCCCCCCCCCCCTCAAAAAAAAATAAGTCTCAACTCGGATACTATTTCTCGACGTGGCGATGCGTTGCGGTGCTGTGCAGACGGCGAGGTGGCGGGCTACCTCCGCACGGGGCTGCTCGCCTGCTCGTGCTACGACGGCTTCGAGACCGTCATGCTCGGCGACCTCCACTACCCGCACCGCGTGCCGCAGGTGCGCTGCCGCGTGGCGCCGCACTGCCGCATGCGCTACTACGAGATGCCGCTCCTCACCAAGGGCAAGACCGTCCAGGTGGAGGCCGGCATGCCGCTCGTGCCCGAGATCCTGCGCGCGCAGTGGCGCTTCGAGATCAAGAAGATCGCCGTGGCCTGTGAGTGCGTGCACCCGGACCTCAACGGCAAGAAGTAGCGGCGCCGCGAGAGCTGCAGAGCGCGCAGGAAGTCATTTCAGAAGTGTCCTTGACTAAATTTTAGTATACTGTGGTAATGTGCAGTGATACTGGAGGAAAATATTTCTTTTTGTCGTCTGACTGAGTAAGCCGTGTGTTTGTGAGGAGTTGGTATCGATGAGCTGTACGATTTTAGTTCTGGTTTCATTGTACCGGGTGTTCCAATGAATGCGTAACAGTGTTGCGGGTTTGCCTATCCCATTCGCCAGTAAGGCGCCATGGCCCCTGCAGCGCTGGCGAGTATGCAATCCCGCAACACTGTTACGCATTCAAAGAAACGCCGGGGATATTTTAACCAAACAGCAGTTGAATTAGAAAGCTAAGACACTGCGAAAAATGATTGTAGTTTTACGGTAAAATTTTCCACAAAGCAAAGTTGTAAAGTTGAAATTGCAAATCGTAAAATCAAAAGCACCACCTATCAACTTGAAATTCAAATACGAGCAAGAAAGGGTTGTCGTAAATTTACAACATTTTTCGTAAGTCGTCATTAACTAAATATATCGTAAATCGACAACGATATTTTTCACAATGAAAGGAAAGTTCTAAAAGTTTCTCTCCTAGTGGTTTAGTGTCCAATTATGGCTCTTTTATATCTTTACATACAGTGGAAAAAGTAATGTGTTATGTGTCTCACATGCAAGGGTGCGACGTGCGACTGCGACATTCTGGTAAAGTCACATGTACGGCGTGACCGTACTTTTTGACACGAGACACGATTCGACCTGCTATGTGATGTGAACTCCATGTGGTCGCATTTCGTAATGTGACCAAAACCGGTTACAACCACTGAAGAGACGCATATCACATAAGAATTTTCAGAGCATACCAGCACTGGAAAAACAAAGGTAGGACGAGAAGGGTTTTAATGCCTTTACTAAGGCATTAAAAATTAGCACTAGGGTTGGAAAAAACTATATTTTTGTTCGATTAATCGAAATTTGTTAATCGCAAAAACAATTTTCGAACACGATCGAACAGTGAAGAAAATTCGTCAATTAATTGATTTATCGATAATTCGTCTAAAAAGCGCTAAAAAGCCCGTGCCGTCTAAAATAGGGGAAACCTCTCCTCCTCTCTCTCCTCTCTTTAGTTTAGTTGAGCACCCCTGCAAAGGCATTAAAACTTCCCAAAGGTGTTAAATTTTAATGCCCTTGGACAATGTCGTGCCTTTTCAAAGGCATTAAAATTTCACACCCCTCGAAAGGCATTAAGTCCTACCTTTGTTTTTCCAGTGAGTATCTCTATGGCGTATTGAGTATTGCCGCAACGACAGCCACGCCCAGCAGCCCGCTCGCGGAGCCTAATATCTTTGCACTACACAGTCTCCTCTCCTCTACGCCTCGTGGCTGACCAAGGCACAGCGGAGGGCAGGCTAACGAGCCTTTAATGACACCGCCAAAACCTTGCGAACGACAGGAGCCGCTCTTATTGCGAGGGTTTTCTTTCGAATAGCGAACAAAACTTTCGCAAGTACGAGATTTCTTCGGAGGCTTATTTACAAAGCGGCTAGATCCGCAATGCGAACAAACCCTTCGAAAGGTTTTGTCTGTGTACATGTTGTAACATTATTTGTATCGGTACGTATAACTCATATTTATCACGGTAATAATAAACTTGCGGAAAAAGACAGTCGGGTTGAGTTGCGTTCGCCATCATTCGCCGTGCGGGACGGGGGCGGGGCGAGGGCATGGCAAGAGGCGCCAACCACTCCCCCATCCTTACACAAGATTCCCACTAACGAGATTTCTGCGGATTTCGACGGATTTTGAAAAGATTTCGTCTGATAAGATTTCACAAACTTTTTCGAGATTTCGAAAACTTCTAAAAGATTTGACAAGGTTTCAAGAGCTTTTGACAGACTCCCATGAGATTTCATTAGATTTCTTCGTTGGATTTCCGATGATTTCATCGAGATTTCCTGCCTAGATTTGTACACGGGATTTCACTTGAGTGGTTGCTCCGAGGTTGCTCCTCGGCGGGACGGGATGCCCCGAGGGGGTATTCACTCACAAAATCTGTGACCCGACTATTACGCTCTGAAATTGTACAGATTGAGCCAAAACAGGCAAACCAGCCCAAAAGGACTAAAAAATATGTAAAATAAGGAGAATTTTGGCTATTACGCGTCTATTATGCATACTATTACGCCTTTATTACGGATAGAGTGACCCGACTATTACACGAGTGCATACCCCCTCGGGATGCCCAGTGTTGCCAGAAAGTTAGGCAAAAATCCCGCCCAATACACGTGTGCGTAACGGGACTGTATCTCCGCCTGCCTACTAGGCAACTAATTCCACTGCACTCGTGCACAGATATTGCCTGGTAGTCAGGCGGAGATACAGTCCCGTTACGCACACGTGTATTGGGCGGGATTTTTGCCAAACTTTCTGGGAGTTATCCACTTAGCGTATCGCGTATCGCGTCTGGCGTTTTTGGCGCCTCGCGTCTCGCGTCAAGCGTCTCGAGCCGCGACTCGCCGCATTTGATGCGCTTTTTCATAGCTGTATGAAAAATCGTGTCGGGAGATATTAGCAGTCTGAAAAATAATTTGGAGCGCATCAAACGCAGCGAGTTGCGTCGAGTCGCGGCTCGAGACGCTTGACGCGAGACGCGAAGCGCAAAAAACGCCAGACGCGAGACGCGATACGCGAGGCGTACAAAACGCCAGACGCGAGGCGCAAAATACGCCAGACGCGATACGCGATACGCTAAGTGGATAACTCCCTGGCAACACTGCGGGATGCGGCAGGTGCCCCGGGGCGTGCCGCAGCCCGCACCGCCCCCGTGCCGGATGGGTTGCCCCCCCGGCGAGTGGCAGGCGCTCGCCGCAACGCGCTGCTGCCCCGCCCCCCGAACGCTGGGTATCGACACGGCCGCCGCCGCCGCCGCCGATTTGACTACTACTTTTACAGACCCCATGCCAAATACGGAGAACGCGTTACTCACTTTTTCCGCATGAGACGTGTGGGCTGCAAGCAGAGCGAGTTGAGTCGAGCTGAGCGGAGCCGAGCAGAGAGCGCCTCTTGATGGTTTTTGTCGTGTCCACAGTCGGGCAGCCGTCGGGCCGGGCCGGGCCGGGCCGGGTTCCAGCGGCACACTGTCAAAGCAGCAGCAGTGAAACATTCGGGTTAGCTTACGTATGGGAGGAGCGCGTCGGGCGCGTCTACAATACTTTGCTTTCATCGGTGTGTGAAGTTCATTATACATTTATAGAAAAGCGTAACATACACTGCATTAGACATAATATATGATACGTAAATCTGATTCCATCATAACCCATTTGCAAGGAAGTTGAGTACAGTTTCATGCACTGCTGGGTGTTCATGTGCACAGCGTGAGGAATATGGAAGTAGTCTTGTTGGTGTGGGTGTGAGGAGAGTGTGATGGGGGAGAGGGGGAGAGAGAGAGAGAGAGAGAGAGAGAGAGAGAGAGAGAGAGAGAGAGAGAGAGAGAGAGGCGATAACCAAATAGCAAATGAATCAGACGCGCGGGAGTGAGGCGGGACCCGCGCGAAAGGATCTGTACTTAAACTATAGTTGAAACTGTACAGGTTGAACTGCATTTTAAAACTGCACTCTGAAATTCATTGGAAGAGTACATAAAAGCGATTTAAAAGTGCAAGCCATAGTGCACTCTGAACTGCGTCCTAGACTGTTGCTGAAACTGTAGTTGAACTGTGTATTGAAAGCGTACTTTTTGTGGACTGTTTGAACTCTAGTTGGAGATTTAGTTTAGATGAAGATTTACAGCAGTCGAAGACTTTAGTGAAATTTATACTTTTTAACTGAGTTGCTTTTACACTGTAACTGTAATTAAAGTGTGTCCAATTGTCTATCAGGAACCACAAGTCCAGTATGGTCTTGTAGTACAGTACACACTACATGAACACTAAAATTAAATTAGCCAAAAATACGAAATTCACGATAACTGTTTCTTTTATTAGATGAATGGTTACATCTTCACTTATAACTGCTGTCACGCTGCAATTTCTGCAACTCTTCCTGGGCATTCCGGTGACGAAGAAAATACTCCGGGATGTCAGAGATTGATTATGTCGTCAGGAATCGCGTAACGAAATTTGTTTAGAAGTACTCAGCGTCTTTGCGCTTCGTGAAACACTCGTTCACCGTGAAATCAAAATCTCTATCAAATAAGCTGAAAATCCCAAAATACAATAAAAGCGCCTTGATTACATTCTGAGAACAACCGTACCGTTGAGCGTTTTCGAAAAGGACAACAAAATTTGAGTACTTTCACATAGCACTGGAGAGTTGAATGGCTATCGACGTGGGGAAGAGCAAACATTTAGAAAACAAGGGATCTACAGTGAAACTGAATTGAAACTGTAGTTCAACTGTATTCAAACTGTAGTGGGACTCGTCAACCGCCAGGTTGGAACCTCGGGCATCACACTAGGTTACTGCACTCCTAGAGCTATGGTGTCGCAGTGGCTCAGTGGTCAACGTCACGGGCTCCCAACTTCGAGGCCCGAGGTTCAACTCCAGTCAGCATCCAAGGTAAAGTCAAAGTTCCGTCAGGTAACTTCCATCGAAAACAATGTTCATTACAAAGGTAAATAGATAGGTAAAGAGGAAGAGGGATGGGCGAATAAAATAAATTAGAATTTTGAATTTTTTCTACCCTTAGAAACTACACTTAAATTGTACTTTACAACTGTAGTTCGGACTGTAGTAGTGAACTCTGAGGTGAACTCCGCCAAACTGTGCAAAACTATAGTTTCAACTGTGAACCTGCGAAATTGATGTAGAAAAACTACAGTTTAGGTACAGTTTTTTTACAGTTTTCTACCGTTAGACTACAGTTTAACTATAGAAAACTCAGAAAAACTCGACTTGAACTGTAGTTGGTGAACTACACTTAAACTGAATATTTATTAGACATCGGACTACTTTTAGAAATATACTTCAATCTGCAATTAAAGCGCTTCTGAACTTCACATGTAATACATTATAACTGCAGATATGAATGAAGTTAAACTTTGGTTGAAAAGACAAGTCCCAACTACAGATCCTTTCGCGCGGGGAGCGGGCCCAGCGAGCAGGCCTGGAGCCTTAGACCAGCCGGGCCGGCACTGATAGTGTGGTGATAGGGCTGGGCGGGGCGGGGCGGGGCGGGGCGGGGCGGGGCGGGGCGGGGTGGCCTGTGGGTGCGAGTGGCTGTTAGTCCAGCGGCAGTCTCAGTCCCTGCAGCATCTCAGCGCGGTCAGCCTGCAACCCACTCTGACATCGCCACCGACTCGACGCAGCGCCCGCGGGCGGAACTAGACAGCAGCATGGTCGGGCAATGGGGTAAGTCAGAAAATGACCGCCGCGGCCGCCGGGGCCGGGCCGGGCCGCACCACCAAGCAGCACGCGCGACAGTTTCATTTTCCACAATATCAAGGCGAAGGGAATCCACAGATGTGATAGTTTTACTTTCTAACATGCTCTGTGACTAAGTAATACTTGAGAGCCCTGGCAAGCCTCGTTACCGTTACGTACACTGCAAACCGAAGTGTGTACTTAGTACGCACATATTTGTGTGTACTTGCAAACACACACCTACAGGTGTGTACTTGCCATAGTACACACGTATATGTGAGTACTACTTGCCATAATACACACCTGTAGGTGTTTACTATGGCAAGTACACGGGAAATAAGTGTGTACTATGACAAGTAAACCCCAACATGTGCGTACTAAGTACACACTTCGGTTTGCAGTGTTCTGTTTTAAAAATGACAATATACAGAGACAGAGAAAACAAACCTTGTGCGTTGTTATGTTTATAGCTATACGGCCTTCTTATATCGCCAATATAAGAATCGGAGCTATAAGGGTGAAAATAAAATAGTTCCTTTAAGCTTGCGTTCTCTCACTGCACCTCTGTCCCCGAGCAGCCCCGCTCGCGGCCAAGCTGCTCCTGCTGCTCGCCGGGGCGGCCGCCTACCCCGCCGACGACGAGAGGGTGTGCCCCACGGTCAAGGCCATCCGACACCTGCACCTGCACGACGTGAGTCAGACGGGCTGCCCCGACGCTGATGGATGTCCTTGGGCTGATCGTAGTTGGAACCTAAAGAGTACTTCGTGGTGAACCATCTTAACTTAAGTAATATTGCATCGTCTTCGAAGAGACTCAAAAAAGAAATCAGAGTCCCACCCTCACCCTAAAAGAAGAAACGAGACATCATTAATCTCTAAAGGCATTGAAGGGAAACAATTAAGCACTGAAAACCCAACAGTAAACTTTGGATACTTTTCCTAATGAGTACTTCAAAGCACGCATTAGGAAATGCACTGCCATGGTATGCATCAAGGTGGATTGGCATGCACTGCGGGAAGTGCATGCCTGTCATTGTATGCACTTGGAAGTGCATGCCTGCTATGGTACAATGCTAATGTAAGTACACACTTCAAACTACATACCATGGCGGGCATGCACTTCCTAGTGCATACCTTACCTTGGCGGGCACGCATCATCTAATGCCTGCTTTGAAGAACTCATTAGGAACAGTGTACTGAGTTGCCTGTTGGGTTTGTAGTGTGTCCATCGGTGATTGTCTGGTCGCGTTGGCCTGCTCCCGCTCCGCCTCGCCTGTTGCAGATGCTGGGCCACTGGTACGTGGTGCAGTACTACGCGTCGAGCGAGGAGCTTCCGGAGTACCGCTGCATGCGCGCCGACTTCAGCCTCAGCACGGCGCCGCCGTCCGCCGCGCCGGGGCCGCGCGTCACCATGAACTTCACCTACGCCTTCAGCGACGACCCGATGGGCGAGCGGCTCCGGGGAAACATCACGTGGCTCCTGCCGGACCTGGGCCGGCCCGCGCACTGGCGCCACCAGGAGGACTCATGTGAGCATCGGAGGGAAACCTAACCTAACCTAACCTAACCTAACCTAACCTAACCTAACCTAACCTAACCTAACCTAACCTAACCTAACCTACCCTGCCGGACCTGGGCCTGCCCGGGCACTGGCGCCACCAGGAGGACTCATGTGAGCATCGGAGGGAAACCTAACCTAACCTAACCTAACCTAACCTAACCTAACCTGCCGGACCTGGGCCGGCCCGGGCACTGGCGCCACCAGAAGGACTCATGTGAGCATCGGAGGGAAACCTAACCTAACCTAACCCAACCTAACCTAACCTAACCTAACCTAACCAGCCGGACCTGGGCCTGCCCGGGCACTGGCGCCACCAGGAGGACTCATGTGAGCATCGGAGGGAAACCTAACCTAACCTAACCTGCCGGACCTGGGCCGGCCCGGGCACTGGCGCCACCAGGAGGACTCATGTGAGCATTGGAGGGAAACCTAACCTAACCTAACCTGCCGGACCTGGGCCGGCCCGGGCACTGGCGCCACCAGGAGGACTCATGTGAGCATCGGAGGGAAACACAGCATGACGCGGCGATCAAAAATACTGACTGAATATGCGAGAGTGAGATGTACCGTCGAAAGAGAGCGAGACTTTTTCTCTTGGTTCAGTTTAGAGATAGTTCAGGGACCTCCGCTATAAATGAGAAACGAATCTCAAACACAGCCTAAATTAAGTGAGATTCAGGATATTGATCTTCACTCTCACTCAAATAGTGAAATGCTTTTCAAATTATTTCTCAATGGAGCCCTATCGCCCTCAGGAGAGGAAGAAAATTTTCAGCACAATTCGAGCGAGTGCAAGATTTTGACCATAACAGTTTTGCTGTTAAATCGGAGGCCAAAAATCTTTAACAAGTAAACCAAAAGACGCCGTTTGTTTTGGCATGGTGGTAAAGCTGATTGTCTCCCTCCCCTCAGACCAGGGCGTGTACAACACGTACGTGCTGGACTCGGACTACACGACCTGGGCGCTGCTGCTGCACTGCGCCGAGCAGGAGGGCTCGCTGCGCTACCTGTCCTCCTTCATCCTGAGCCGCGCGCCGGACCTGCCGGCCAACGTGCAGGCCTACCTGCGCGACAAGCTCACGCGCTACGCCATCGACCTCGAGTTCATGTTCCCCATGGCGCAGGACGACTGCGACAACCTCGTGGACGTGGACGGCCCCGCCGAGTCCGGGTCCGGCGCCGGCGCCACCGAGGTGGCCGTCGTGAGCGAGGAGCGGCCGCGGCCCGAGAGGAAGCGCAAGCACCCCCTGCAGCGCGACCACCGGAGGCGCCCCGGGCGGGAACTTTAAAAGTGCGAGTGCCAATATCGAACGACAAGATCGGAGTACAGGGGCAACATACTATCACTCTCTCTGAGAGGAAGTTTAAATAGTTGGAACCATACTAAAATTTATTTTATTGCTTGTTGCTTAATTTACTAAGCAGAGAGAAAAAAAAATATTACGTCAATCTTAAAAGATACGAGAGTCATTGTACGAATACATCATATTGATTGTCACTTATTATTTGCGTCAAACACATTTTCGTATATGGAACTTGTTTCGCCTCGCGTTGTTTTGGTAAAACAATCGCTTAAAGTAGATATGTATAAGTGAATTTTATTTATAAATGTAATTTCGTTTCTTACGATTTTTAGTTAGTGAAAGCCAAAAAGTTACCCATTCGTACCCATTGCAATTACAGAAAAATTTGAGTAAGCGACGTTAAACCGAAAAGAGGTGGAGAACGAAACAAGTCCATATGCGCTTCTGTCTGCCCAATATACAAACTGAGGAAGGTTGGTAGAATAAATGAATTCTTAAAAATAAAAAAACGCCCTAAGAAGAATATTTAGGCGTGTAAAAGAATAAAGTTGGCGTCGGCGCGGCGCTGGCGAGCGCTGGAGAGGGTGATCGCCGGTCCGGAGCGAGGCGGAACGAAACGCATGCCGCGAAACTGAATCCGGTCAGCAATATAAGTGTAAGACTGCGGTGAGCCGCTGGAAGTAAAGCACGCATTGCCAGCCAGCCCAGCTCGGCTCCGATGGGCTAAGCTTGCCTCGGCTCGGCTCGTTTGGGCTTTTACCTCGACTCGTCTCGGCCCGACCAGAACACCGAGCACCGAGCAACTGGAAATGTGACAACTCGTTTAGCGGGGATGGATGTGCGCCAGACTGGGCACTCCAGTCGCCCCGCCCCGCCCCGCCCCGCCCCGCCCCGCCCCGCCTGGCCAGGCCTCAGCCGGCTTTACCTGGAACTGGAGGTACACAGCAATGAGCACAGCTTTACAAAAAGTACTTAAAGCTCCCCACCGAAGCGCGCGTTCTCTCTTCTTAGCGACCGTGGAACCGTTGGCAGGTCGCATGGAAATTGGAACCTTAGGGTTGTTAAGACTTCGGTGCCGTTGCTTCCCCTCCTGCTCCTCTTCAGGGTCTCTCCTTATCCTGTTTGCTTTCCTCTTTCTTTCCAATGCTTTCCAACGTCATCTCTCGCTCTTCACTCTTAGTCTCTTACGAGGAATCTCTCTTCGTAACGTACAAAGGATTCGAGATCTTTGTAATACGAACAAATTCTTTGTATTACAAAGACTTTTCGGTTTGTAATATGAAACCGTGTTTGTATTACAAATCGCTTCGTATTCGTATTATGAAGGAAATTAGTTTGTAATATGGCGGTTCCAAATCCTTTGTACGTTACAAACCGAGTTCTTCGTAATATGAAGACTGCTCTTTGTAAGGAATTAACAGTGTTTTTCTTACAACTGCATTGCGCCTTCTAGCGAATAAGCTTCAGCAGGTGAAAAAGCTCTTCTGCTGTCATAGCTAAACCATTCACTGGAAAAACAAATGTTACTTGTGTCACATGTTATCCTGTATTCACTGGAGAAAACGTTTTCTGATGCATTCCTCTCGACTCCTCTCCATGCAAAAGGATAGGGGCATCACAAAGAGAATGCAGCACGAAACGTTTTCTCCGGAGAGTGCAGCAAGAAACGTGACACATGTAACGTTAGTTTTTCCAGTGTTCGCCAAGGTGCCAACGGCGAATAAGCTCGCTGGCAAAATAAAAAGGATTTTTTTCAATTTTGCCCACCCGTCGGCCCCTGGGAAACGACAAACAGACAGACAGATAGACAGACGGACGGACGGCCAGAAAGGCACAGGCACACACACAAGCACACAATACTAGACACACGAGCCGCTCAGCTAGACAAGCACTGCATGCAAGAAGTGTGTTTTGCAAACAGGACCCATAAGGCCGGAGTTCGGTCCTTCAAAAAAAAAAAAAATAAAAAAAAATGCCTTTAAATCGTTTGAGTAACACTGTTAATTCCTTACAAAGATCAGTCTTCATATTACGAAGAACTCGGTTTGTAACGTACAAAGGATTTGGAACCGCCATATTACAAACTAATTTCTTTCATAATACGAACACGAAGCGATTTGTAATTACGAACAAGGTTTCATATTACAAACCGAAAAGTCTTTGTAATACAAAGAATTTGTTCGTATTTCAAAGATCTCGAATCCTTTGTACGTTACGAAGAGAGTTTCTTCGTAAGAGACTAAGAGTGAAGATGAGGTTATAAAAACAACGACTGAAATCTAACTTTTCATCATAAGATCGAGAAAATTGTTTAAGAAAAGCGATGTGAGCCGACACCGGATACGCGTCGTGAATATGCCTATCGACTGACAATCTCAACCTTTCCCTGCAGTTCATTCTTCATACGCCTTTGTAGTCCCAATCCTGCCCCCTCCCCTCCCCGCCCCCAACGGATAAGCCCATTGTGGCAAACGCCTTTGTTGTCATGTCTCACATCACGCGACAGGCTACTTACCCACCGCTCTACAACTGCTACAGCACGTTGAGGAAGGAAAGGGACAGGTAAGGAGCGCACGCACCCAGTCCGATACTCGACCAGAGAGGATCCGGCGCTGAGTGGCGCGGGGCGGGGCGCGGAGTAGTGGCGTGGGCGGGGAGGGGCGGGGCGGACAAGTGGACGGGAAGAGGGTTCGGTAGGAGCACAGGCACCCGCGGCCAGCCCTACCCTACTGTACTGTACTGTACTGTACTGTACTGTACTGTACTGGACTGTATATTGCCTGCGGCACGGCCGAGATCGGACTCAAACCCCTGTCGGCCCGAAGATACCCGCCCGCCGTGTAGGCGGCCGGCCGGGTTGCCTACCCCACAACGGCCAGGCGTTCCTTGTCGTGCTGTAGGGGAGGCACCTTATTGGGGGATGCGGTCTGCTGACTGACGAGACGGTGGTTCGGGTGTCAGCGGCAGGGGTGGTGTACTGCGGGGTCTTGCACATCGCTCTCAGACCTCGGCCATCGTGTTTCACACGACCTCGGATCTGCTCTGCCCCGCTGCGACGGCCTCGGCCTCGCTCGCGCGAGCGCGCCCAACCAGCGCACCGGCACCGGCCCGGCACCGGGCCACGGCCTCGCTAGAGCCGCTTCACAGCGCTCCCGGCGACAAGCGCCCCAGCAGGGCCCCAGGCCTAAGGACCTTCTGACCTGCAGAACCTTATTGCGGCAGCGACAGAGCCGACAGTCGACCCCCACGCACCCGGCCCGGGGCTCCACCCGAGTAGTGACAGCGCAGTGCGCGCGACGCCGCACCGCGCCACGCACGCCAAGCCCAGCCGTTTGATTCCAAATATCGCTCTCGTACCGGATGAGAGGGGATCACTCACACAAATTGTGTGTTTGTTCTTTTTTTATTATTAGGCACGAAGTAGCCTTATGGTTTTGTGTCAGGATGCGATTTTTTTAGGCACGAAGTAGCCTTATGGTTTTGTCTCAGGATCCGATTTTTATTAGCACGGCCCCTTACCTAAATCCAGATTTTTCTATAGGATTTTCCTAAGACTTTGCAGAGAGGTAGAACTCGATCTCCTTAGTTCACTGCTGAAGTGCCAGCCCAAAGTTAGCGACCAATTTTGAGAAATTTCGATCTAAAATCTCCGTTTCTATGGTAATACTCGACTTGTCTCGGGAAAACAGCGTGGAAAGGGGAGCCGAGCCGAGTCGCCATTGTCGCGGCTCCTCGACCCCTCGGCGCGCCGCGCAGGGGATGAGGACCGGCGGGGCCGGGGACTTGTTGATTCTACTCATGCACAGTAGTTCAAAAAATAAAATTTCGAACGACATGTTAGAATAAAAATGTTGAAGCAGTGTTCGAATGCCCATTGCACAACGAGCCTACAGTTCAAAAATCAAGCTGATCGCACGATTTTTACTGAGAGACTAACTTCTAAATCGTTTCAGCTATAAAGCTAAAATTTGGCATGTGACCCGCTGAACTAGTGACCTTGAGATAAAAGAAATTTAGTAACATGACCCATAAGGCTAAAATTTTTAAAGTAAATTTCTCTATAAACCATCTTCTACCGAAGAATTTAGTGAAACAAAAACATGAATTAACTTCGTGCCTACCAGGATTTCCTGAAATCGTATTTTTTTTATTTATTATTTTACTTCTGATTTTTTTTTTATTTTTTGTCTCGATTTTCCTTTGGATTTTTCAAGGAGTATTTCACTACTTGATAATTTTTTCCCCCTGTTTCAGACTTTTTAAAATTTCTACTTCAGTTTCCTGTTCATTTGTTCGCGATTTTTCTGATTTTTCTGAATCTTTCTTCTTGATTTAATTTTTTTTTTTTTTGTGTGCGTGTGTGTGTGTGTGTGATTTTTTAAAATATGTCTTTTGCGTGCAATGATGTTTCGAAATGAGCTCCCCCGTCCTCGTCGCACCTAAGGCGGTGCCCTACGTTGGGGATGGCAGGGCCGCATGATGAGTGCGACAAGGACGGAGGACGGAGGCGCGCGCGACAGCGATCTTCGGAGTGAGACGGCAGACGACGCGGACGCGACGGGGTCAATGGGATCGGTACGCCTCGCGGGTCGGGTCGGGTCGGGTCCAGGCAACGCCGCCGGGGGCCGCGGGGGCCGGCCGGCGTGCCAGCGGCAGCCAGCGGCAGCCAGCGGCAGCCAGCCTCCAGTTGCTTCCAGGAAGGCGGTGCAGTTGCAGTTGCCCCGGCGGAGCGCGGCGTCGCGCCGCGCGCTGCGTATCCAGGACCAGCGTGCCTTTCATGGGCCTGCCCGGCGCTGCCCCGCCACGCCCCGCCCCGCCCCGCCCCGGCCCGCCCCGCCCCGCCCCGCCCCGCCCCGCCCCGCCCCGCCCCGCCCGGCTACAGGTGCCCAGCGGACTGCTGACCGTCCCGACCGGGAAGCCTTTCATGGAGGCACCAGGCTCAGGACCAGGATCCCCCGCGCGGCTCCCCCGCAGGCCGGACCGGGGAGGGGATGTCTTTGAGATAGGCTCGAGGCCAGCGGGGGAGGAACGGAGACCGCGCGTGTTCGAACACCTATGCCCGACAGGCTTAAATACGTCACGTTTTGAGCTCGGTTTTTCCCCCGCTTTGTAAAAGTTGCACCTTTCATACGGCCCCTCCCCCCACCTCCCCCTCCCCATGGGCCCCTCTGCGTTAATAGATTCCATGGCATAAACCCCTGCCTAGCCGCGCAGGGGATTAATACGCCCCCCCCCCAACCTCCCAAAAAAATAATCATAGGGAAGAAATAAAACAAAATTAAGAACTTGAGTAGCTTCCCGTGTAGAAACGGATAGCCTTATTTTGTTAAAAATTTGTGAATCGAGAAACAACAAAGTAATGTCATCTAGATGACGAAATTATTGACACCTGGACGACAAACTGACGACAAAACGAAATATCGTTCATTGATATTATTATGACGTCAGGATGTAATCCAGATATAGTCAGTTTGTTAACAATTTTGTCTTAATGTTGACAAAATGTCGACGAACCAAGAGAGACGCGCGCGCCGCGCGTTACCGCGTCAAGGGCTCGTCGGACGCGGTTTTCTTCGAGGGGGCATCCACTCGTGTATTAGTCGGGTCACTTGTCTAGTAATAGATTTTGTAATACCCGTAATATTCGTGTATTAGGCGTAATAGATGTAATATCTCTGTAATAGCCGTAATAAATGAGTAATAGGTGTAATAGTCGCGTAATTGGTGTAATAGTTGTGTAATATAATGTAATAGGTGCGTAATAGCACGTATTTGTTTTGTAATAGATGGTAATATTCACGCAGCAGTTGAGAAATGCGGTTAAATATCGTCTGGGACGTCAGATTTTTCTAATTTACTCGGCACTCTCTCCCTTGGAGTCATTTGTCGTTCCTTGGTCATTCCCTATGGAAAAGGTAGGGGTGCAGCTGGGGAGGGGGAGGGGGACATAAAAGTCGGACGATACCTGGAACACGGAGGCAAAACGCAAGGTGGCCGGCGCAACGAAGAGTCGTTGTCGTTGGGGCGTGATTGGCGGGCGGGAAGGCACAGTGCTTCTCCCTCTCCCCCTCCCCAGCTGCACCCCTACCTTTTCCATAGGGAATGACCAAGGAACGACGAATGACTCCAAGGGAGAGAGTGCCGAGTAAATTAGAAAAATCTGATGTCCCAGAGACGATATTTAACCGCATTTCTGAACTGCTGCGTGAATATTACCATCTATTACAAAACAAATACGTGCTATTACGCACCTATTACATTATATTACACAACTATTACACCAATTACGCGACTATTACACCTATTACACATTTATTACGGCTATTACAGAGATATTACATCTATTACGCCTAATACACGAATATTACGGGTATTACAAAATCTATTACTAGACGAGTAGTCCAGTATTCTACTCCATCTTATAAACGAATGAAAACTTTTTCCGAATTACCAAAATACGGAGGAAGAGAGAGAGAAAGATAAGCAATAACTAACAGTGAAGGCAGATAGGTAACAATTTCCCATAGCGGATTCCTCATTACTACGTGCTACGTGGTGTATACAGTATCCACTATTGGCAGTCACTACTGCGGAAGTTCATCCCACAATACTTTGGCGCGAAATTTCAATGGTAATGGAGGTGTATTAGTTTTGTAATAGTCGAGTATTACCTGTAATGTGAGCATAATAGCTGTAATAGATGCGTAATAGTCAGGTAATAGAGGTAATAGTAAGTAATACATGTAATATCCGTAATAGAAATGTATTAGGCGTAATAGAAATCTATTACAAGTAATAGATGTATTAGGGAGTAGTCGGGCCGCGATATTTGGGAGTGGATGCCCCCTCGGTTTTCTTCATCACCAGCGTGTTCTATGGAAGCACGCGCGACAGCGATCTTCGGAGTGAGACGGCAGACGACGGCACTATAGGCCAAGGGTCTACCACTTTGAAAAATCAAGTACGAGGATTATAATCAGTCACGATTTATGGTGATTATCAATGAATATTTGAGTTTATTTCTAACATATTTACTGATTATTGGCCGGTAATCACGCAACTTTTGGTCAAATTTGATAATATTTCTCCATATTTGTCAAAATTTGTCAATATTTGGAAATTTTACATGATTATGATTATGTGATTATCAATAATCATCTAGAGGGGTGTGCGAGGATTATGGAAGTGGTAGACCCTTGATATAGGTACTATGTGTTATGTACTATACATATTAAGCACTGTAGTACTAGAGACTATGCCGTTAAACACGCTGGTGATGAAGAAAACGGCGTCCGACGAGCCACTAGATGTACTATAGATATTAAGCACTAAAGTAATAGACACTAGGCCGTTAAACACGAAGCACTAAAGTAATAGACACTAGGCCGTTGAACACGCTGGTGATGAAGAAAACCGCGTCCGACGGAGCCCTTGACGCGGTAACGCGCGGCGCGCGCGTCTCTTGGTTCGTCGACATTTTGTCAACATTAAGACAAAATTGTTGACAAACTGACTATATCTGGATTACATCCTGACGTCATAATAACATCAATAAACGATATTTCTTTTTGTCGTTAATTTGTCGTCCAGGTGTCAACAATTTTGTCCTCTAGATGACATTAATTTGTTGTTTCTCGATCCACAAATTTTTAACAAAATAAGGCTATCCGTTTTGACGCGGGTTGTCAATTTGTGAACTACAGTATGAAGCCGCGTAACACCTTGGCCAGCGCTTCGTGTAGGGGTTAGGGGCGGAGCGGTGACATCGAAGGTGTCGCTGAGCACCGCGCCTCGAGGGGGAAACGACTAGGGTAATCCGGCACGGTGTAATCCGGGGAAATTCGAAGTAATCCGGTGTAATCCGCGGAAATTTTAGGGTAATCCGAGGAAAAAAGCACAGTTATCCGGAGGACACTCCAGAGGTAACCAGAGGTAACCCGGGGTAATCCGTAATCCGGCTGACACGAAAATTGACAGTCGTTATTTCCCCCTCGGCGCCCCCACGACCCTCCCTGTAAGGGGACATCTGCAAGGGTAAGGAATGGAAAGGGTGTTTTGTGGCACATGGGCGTGCAGAAAGACTTATTGAGAGTTTAGATAGCACATCCCCCACCCGACCGATAGTGTAGCCAAACCTTCCCCCGCAGGCCAAACTCCCTCCGCACGCGTGATGAGCGGTGACGCATTCCACCGGGGATTTTCTGCAAGCTCCGCCTCTCCTCCCGTCAGGGTTATAAATTATAACGCCCGGGTAGGGACTGTAAACCTTACGATCTGCTGGTGGCGTGGTGCGGCGCGTGAGGTGCCACCTGGGAGGGGAGGCACGGGGGCGGGGCGGGGCGGGGCGGGGCGAGGCGGGGCGGGGCGGGGCGGGGCGGGGTCAAGTGTTGATGCTGTGGGAAGGGGGCGCGGGCTTCTCACGCGGTGCAGCAGCGGTGCGCGTCTTGATGATTGCACCTTTGCAATCAATCAGTCCATTTGCCATCGCGCGTTACCAAACGTCTTCATCTTTTTCTACTTTCTTTTTCCTTCTAACTAACAACCCCGCGACTGCAGCGGGAGTGCGGCGGGTAACTAGCAGCGCACTCTGCACAGTGCGGCGGGTAACTAGCAGCGCACTCTGCACAGTGCGGCGGGTAACTAGCAGCGCACTCTGCACAGTGCGGCGGGTAACTAGCAGCGCACTCTGCACAGTGCGGCGGGTAACTAGCAGCGCACTCTGCACAGTGCGGCGGGTAACTAGCAGCGCACTCTGCACAGTGCGGCGGGTAACTAGCAGCGCACTCTGCACAGTGCGGCGGGTAACTAGCAGCGCACTCTGCACAGTGCGGCGGGTAACTAGCAGCGCACTCTGCACAGTGCGGCGGGTAACTAGCAGCGCACTCTGCACAGTGTGGCCGGGGCCCGGGCGGGGCCGGGCGGGGCCGGCTGTCGCTGCAGGCCCGGCGCGCAGCAGAAGGATAAAACATCCGAAAGGTGTTTGAAGAATGTCCCGCTCGTTTGGTCCACGTAAGGGGCTGGGCGGGGCGGGGTGGGGCGCGGGGAGTCTGAAGGCGGAGTGTCGCTGGTCGCACAGTGCGGCCGCGCCGAGCTCACTCGCGTTTTACCCGTTTTGTCCCGCTGCTATCTCGCGAATGGCATGATCGCTGCCCCTTATACTCAGTGTTGTTACCAGAAGAGGAGGCGTAGGAGTAGCCCAAATACAACGGTACGTATGTGTCTGCGTTAGCACTGGTAAGGCGTAGCCTTACGCCCCGTTTTCAAGCGTACTGAGATTACGCTTGAAATCAAGCGTAATAATGGGTCTATCCGCTCGTATTCGTCCTATCTAAATGTGTGAGAGAATTTCTTTCGTACGCTTGATTTCAAGCGTAACGTCTTCAAGCGTAACTGTATGCTTTATTCAAGCGTACAGTTACGCCTTAGTTTTACCAGTGAGCCTTCTTCTGGTCAAAAGCGTGATGCAAATATCTACACCCCCCCACCCTTCCCCAAAAATTGTGACTGGCCCAAGTGTCCGAAAAGTAGACAACAAGTAAGATGCAAAAGGTGTCCACAAAAAGTATGCTAAAAAATGCCATCAAAGTGTGGCAGTCTTAATCTGCTATAGTTAAGGTTCACTGAAGGTATACTTTCTATAAAAGTACCCAATGCATTGTCATTTCGATATACTTATTTCCATATGTGGGTAGCACACGGTAAAAACGGTTCCTTGGTGTCCTAGGACCATCGGACCGATTCAAGGGCGTGTTGCCTAGGCAGGTGATTTTCCAAGCCACTATAAGGCCCCCTGGGCTTGGGCTAATTGTTGTCTACTATTCAGCGGCATTGCAAAAACTTTGTGTGTAATGGTCTATCGGGACCGCACCACACACTGCGCTCACCTCGGAAGCGTCCCTGTCAAGTCAAGACGTAGTTCCTCGGCGAGAGAGAAACGATTCAGGATTTTTTGTACCCTTCGTAGTTCAAACTTAAACAAAACAAAACAAAAATCTGGAGAAAATAAGAAAAGAAATAATTTAAAAATAAACATCAAAGCCTAAATTGAAGAAATATTAATAAAAGTCAACAAAAACTGTATATTCCTAATAGGGAATACATGACATTTGTTAAGTAAACTTAAAAGTTTTCCCCCTTGGCTCTCGGCTCTGGGTGCTACTCTAGCGGCCTGAAGTAGAGCCCCATCAGCGACCCGAGCAACTTGCCCGCAGCGTATCATGCGAGCGAAAACATTCATAGCGCGACATTTCACCCCCGCGAAGCGTATAGGAGGTGAGGACCCCGGCCTGCGCCAGAGAGAGACAGAGGGTCCCGGGGCAGGGCCGGGAGGGCGCGCGAAAATGATGGAAGGGGTCAGAGGGTGAGCGATGGAGAGAGAAGCAAAGAGAGGGGAGGGGCAATGAGAGAGAGAGGCATAGCAGAGAGGTGAAGTAAGACGCAGAGAGAGTGAATGGACGCAGAGAGACGAATAAGATGAGGAGCGTTGGCAGAGAGGGCAACGACACCACCGGTGAGGTGGTGGGGGAAACATGTCGCTCCCTCTCTCTCTCTCCCTCTCCCGAGAGGCGGTCCGTTACTCGCGGCCCATTGAGATCTTAGCAGCCCCTCCCCTCCCTCCCAGCTCACTCTCCCGTGCCTGGTCCAGGCCAGGCCGGCTCCCAGACTCGCCCATCATACCCACACTGCACACAGGCCGCCCGGCAGCGCCCGGCCCAGCAGGGGCGTGGCGTGGCGTGGAGAGGACCGGTGGATTGGGATGATTCTGGATCGGGATACCGGGATCTTCCTTCAGCTCCACACTGTGGTGGTTTGCGCCAAGATAAAAATAAATATGAAAGGAGAATAACGAGAAAATGAGACGGAACAACCTAGCTGGTTTACAGAGAAAGCGATAGAGAATGACGGAGAGAGATGACAGTACTTTCAGGTAGGGGAGGATGGAGGGGGGGATAGAGAAGGATAGGAGAAGTGGGGCCATTTGAAATTGGATCAATGAATGACACGTACGTATAAGCGGCCTCCTGAGGCAGGAGCCTGGAGGATCATGTGAAGTGCGTGGACCTGTCAGGTAGTATGCCGCGCCACTAGCTAGCGTACAGCACAGCACCACAGCACACCGACAGACAGACAGACAGACAGACAGACAGACAGATAGACAGACAGACAGACAGACAGACAGACAGACAGACAGACAGACAGTCAGATAGACAGATAGACAGAGAGGTACACACACACCTCTTCTACACTGTGAAAAAATTTGTTGTTGATTAACAGCAAAAGTGTTGTTAACTTTTTAAACAACATTTGTTGTTAAAAACAAACTTTTTGTCAAGGGTCAAGAGTTCCAAAAATTTCTTTTTTTCAAAAAAAAAGTTCGGTCTTGTTACTGCGCAGAAAGGTTATTAATTACAGACTTCACTGTTCTCGCCGACAAAATGTGTTAGTTAAAAACTTAACAACAGTTTTGTTGTCACGTTACAACACATCCATACCGTTCCATACACATCAGTTTCTTGTATGGGGCCATATGGTAGGAACATACGGATATTTTTAAGTGTAAGACTAAAAACAACTCCTTTGTTCGAGAACAAGGTGCTCGTCGTGCAACCTCTTGTCTCCTGACAAATATTTTTTACAGTGTAGCAGTTCACAACAGTGTAGGCCGGGCAATAATGACGGCTAAGAGGGCTGCTGGCCGGTGTGGGGCTCATTTGAGCGGGTCCTCGCCACGTGCATCAGCAGGACAGGATGTCGGGAGCAGGCACAAGCAGCAGGCGGAGAGGAAAGTGAGAACGACCTCCTGGGATCGATTTTCTCCGAGAGAGGCGCCGGGGCGGGGCGGGGCGGACAGGCGCCACCTGGCGCCAACACACTGGGCGCCGCGCCGAGCCCCGGTCACATTCAATTAAAACCATTACATCACGCATCGTGACACACGCACACGCGGACACACACTCACACACTCACACACTCACACACTCACACACTCACACACTCACACACTCACACACTCACACACTCACACACTCACACACTCACACACTCACACTCACACACTCACACACTCACCTGCGCCAGCGGGGCCGGGGCGCGCTCCTTCCCTCAGAGCGCCGCGCCGCACACGCAGAGGTGATTCACCGAGAGGCGCGCTTATTGCGGCCACGAGGCCACCGCGGCGGCATGGCACAGCAGCAGCGGTAAAGTGGCGTGCCGCTGAAATCAGTCGCCCCGCCCCGCCCCGCCCCGCCCCGCCCCGCCCCGCCCCGCCCCGCCCCGCCCCGCCCCGCTCCGCCCCGCCCCGCCCCGCATCTGAAAACGCTCATCTTCGAGGGACTGAACGAACAGTCGCACTACTCCAGAGATACACGAAAGATTGCGGACTGCGTCGCTCTCGCTTTTTTGCGCGAGTTCACGTTCTCACACAATTGTAGGTGGATACGCGATGAATATTTCGCACCTCTTGGATGTGGGTAATCTCTCATTATTTGTGACAGTTGTAGATTTGGAAATGTGGCCATATCGAGGGGGAAACAACTCTGAAACTTTTGTACACCTCGTAATTTAGGAAAATTTGAAAAAAAAATCAGAAACAAATTATGAAAATTCACAAAACTTTAGGAAAATTCACAAAAATGTAGGTATAATTTTAGTGAAAATTCATAAGATTTCTACAAACATTCACAAAACTATACGATTTTTTTAGCCCGCCCTTCTGCTTTGAAAAAGCATAAAAGCGGGCTTATGCAAACGGGTATATACTAGAGTTTACCCCATCTAGAGCTCACCCCCTCTATTTAAAATAATTTATTGAATTAAATGGGAATAGAAATAAATAAATACATACAACACTGATTCTTGGAGTTTACCCCTTCTTCAGTTTACCATTCCTTCTTTCATTTTTTTTTAAATTTAAAAATAAATTTTACAAATTATAAAAATCCATTCAATTTTTCGGAAAATAAATATTATATTTCGGGTATATTTTGACTGGTACTACGGTATTTTCTGAAAGATTAGTGTCCTATGGTCTCATTTATTTCATAGAACCAGACAAGTGCCTGCCAGAACAGGCTGGTACCAGGCCAAGAAGAATAGGGCTACTCCAGCCCTGCTTATCAGTTTGGTGCTGGTACCAGCAGGTTCCGGGTATATTTTGGCTGGTACCAGGGTATTTTCTGAAAGTTTAGTGTCCTATGGTCTCATTTATTTCATAGAACCAGACAAGTACCTGCCAGAACAGGCTGGTACCAGGCCGAGAAGGATAGGGGAAGTCCAGCCCTGCTTATGGGGAAGGTGCTGGTACCAGAGGGTTCCGGGTATATTTTGGCTGGTACCAGGGTATTTTCTGAAAGATTAGTGTCCTATGGTCTCATTTATTTCATAGAACCAGACAAGTACCTGCAAGAACAGGCTGGTACCAGGCCAAGAAGGATAGGGGAAGTCCAGCCCTGCTTATCAGTTTGGTGCTGGTACCAGCGGGTTCCGGGTATATTTTGGCTGGTACTAGGGTATTTTCTGAAAGTTTAGTGTCCTATGGTCTCATTTATTTCATAGTACCAGACGAGTACCTGCCAGAACAGGCTGGTACCAGGCCGAGAAGGATAGGCGAAGTCCAGCCCTGCTTATGGGGAAGGTGCTGGTACAAGAGGGTTCCAGGTATATTTTGGCTGGTACCAGCACTGTTTTTTCAAAGGCAGTGATCATTGCCATTATTGGCATTGAGGTACTACCTTTCGTGGCAATGAAGCCCCTTTTGGCAATGACCGGCGCAAAGGCAATAAGACAAAAGTAAGACCTTTGCAGCGGCAATGAACCGATCATTGCCAACCCAATGGCAGTGTTCAATACCAGCCCATCGGCAATGTTCTGAAAGTAACTTAAAATTGATTCACTTTTTCATTAATTGCTGCATTTTGTCAATACATTATTGCCGACCTTTTGGCAGTGAACGATCATTGCCGGCTGGTTGGCAGTGAACCGTCACTGCCGACATAATGGCAATGAATCTTCACTGCCGATATTTAGGCAATGAACCTTAAATGCCGAATCTTTGGCAATGAAACTTCAATGCCACAATGTGGCAATGACTGAAATGCCAATAACTTAGAGAAAATTCAAAAACTGACTTCCGCTCATTGCCAAAATTGGCAATGAATACTGCCTTTGAAGCGGCAATGAGCGATTCATTGCCGCTGAAAAGGTCTTACTTTTGTCTTATTGCCTTTGCAGGGGCACTGCCACAAAAGGTAGTACTTTTATTGCCTTTGGAGGTACAGTGAGGGTATTTTCTGAAAGATTAGTGTCCTATGGTCTCATTTATTGCATAGAACCAGACGAGTACCTGCCAGAACAGGCTGGTACCAGGCCGAGAAGGATAGGGGAAGTCCAGCCCTGCTTATGGGGAAGGTGCTGGTACAAGAGGGTTCCAGGTATATTTTGGCTGGTACCAGGGTATTTTCTGAAAGATTAGTGTCCTATGGTCTCATTTATTTCATAGAACCAGACAAGTACCTGCCAGAACAGGCTGGTACCAGGCCGAGAAGGATAGGGGAAGTCCAGCCCTGCTTATGGGGAAGGTGCTGGTACCAGAGGGTTCCAGGTATATTTTGGCTGGTACCAGGTTATTTTCTGGAAGTTTAGTGTCCTATGGTCTCATTTATTTCATTGAACCAGACAAGTACCTGCCAGAACAGGCTGGTACCAGGCCGAGAAGAATAGGGGTTCTCAAGCCCTGCTTATCAGTTTGGTGCTGGTACCAGCAGGTTCCGGGTATATTTTGGCTGGTACCAGGGTATTTTCTGTAAGATTAGTGTCCGATGGTCTCATTTATTGCATAGAACCAGACAAGTACCTGCCAGAACAGGCTGGTACCAGGCCGAGAAGAATAGGGGTACTCCAGCCCTGCTTATGGGGAAGGTGCTGGTACAAGAGGGTTCCAGGAATATTTTGGCTTGTACCAGGGTATTTTCTGAAAGATTAGTGTCCTATGGTCTCATTTATTTCATAGAACCAGACAAGTACCTGCCAGAACAGGCTGGTACCAGGCCGAGAGGGATAGGGGTACTCCAGTCCCTGCTTATCAGTTTGGTGCTGGTACCAGCGGGTTACGGGTATATTTTGGCTGGTACTAGGGTATTTTCTGAAAGATTAGTGTCCTATGGTCTCATTTATTCCATAGAACCAGACAAGTACCTGCCAGAACAGGCTGGTACCAGGCCGAGAAGGATAGGGGAAGTCCAGCCCTGCTTATGGGGAAGGTGCTGGTACCAGAGGGTTCCGGGTATATTTTGGCTGGTACCAGGTTATTTTCTGAAAGTTTAGTGTCCTATGGTCTCATTTATTTCATAGAACCAGACAAGTGCCTGCCAGAACAGGCTGGTACCAGGCCGAGAAGGATAGGGGTACTCCAGTCCTGCTTATCAGTTTGGTGCTGGTACCAGCGGGTTACGGGTATATTTTGGCTGGTACTAGGGTATTTTCTGAAAGATTAGTGTCCTATGGTCTCATTTATTCCATAGAACCAGACAAGTACCTGCCAGAACAGGCTGGTACCAGGCCGAGAAGGATAGGCGAAGTCCAGCCCTGCTTATGGGGAAGGTGCTGGTACCAGAGGGTTCCGGGTATATTTTGGCTGGTACCAGGTTATTTTCTGAAAGTTTAGTGTCCTATGGTCTCATTTATTTCATAGAACCAGACAAGTGCCTGCCAGAACAGGCTGGTACCAGGCCGAGAAGGATAGGGGTACTCCAGTCCTGCTTATCAGTTTGGTGCTGGTACCAGCGGGTTACGGGTATATTTTGGCTGGTACTAGGGTATTTTCTGAAAGATTAGTGTCCTATGGTCTCATTTATTCCATAGAACCAGACAAGTACCTGCCAGAACAGGCTGGTACCAGGCCGAGAAGGATAGGCGAAGTCCAGCCCTGCTTATGGGGAAGGTGCTGGTACCAGAGGGTTCCGGGTATATTTTGGCTGGTACCAGGGTATTTTTTGAAAGATTAGTGTCCTATGGTCTCATTTATTTCATAGAACCAGACAAGTACCTGCAAGAACAGGCTGGTACCAGGCCAAGAAGGATAGGGGAAGTCCAGCCCTGCTTATCAGTTTGGTGCTGGTACCAGCGGGTTCCGGGTATATTTTGGCTGGTACCAGGGTATTTTCTGAAAGATTAGTGTCCTATGGTCTCATTTATTGCATAGAACCAGACGAGTACCTGCCAGAACAGGCTGGTACCAGGCCGAGAAGGATAGGGGAAGTCCAGCCCTGCTTATGGGGAAGGTGCTGGTACAAGAGGGTTCCAGGTATATTTTGGCTGGTACCAGGGTATTTTCTGAAAGATTAGTGTCCTATGGTCTCATTTATTTCATAGAACCAGACAAGTACCTGCCAGAACAGGCTGGTACCAGGCCGAGAAGGATAGGGGAAGTCCAGCCCTGCTTATGGGGAAGGTGCTGGTACCAGAGGGTTCCAGGTATATTTTGGCTGGTACCAGGTTATTTTCTGGAAGTTTAGTGTCCTATGGTCTCATTTATTTCATTGAACCAGACAAGTACCTGCCAGAACAGGCTGGTACCAGGCCGAGAAGAATAGGGGTTCTCAAGCCCTGCTTATCAGTTTGGTGCTGGTACCAGCGGGTTCCGGGTATATTTTGGCTGGTACCAGGGTATTTTCTGTAAGATTAGTGTCCGATGGTCTCATTTATTGCATAGAACCAGACAAGTACCTGCCAGAACAGGCTGGTACCAGGCCGAGAAGAATAGGGGTACTCCAGCCCTGCTTATGGGGAAGGTGCTGGTACAAGAGGGTTCCAGGAATATTTTGGCTTGTACCAGGGTATTTTCTGAAAGATTAGTGTCCTATGGTCTCATTTATTTCATAGAACCAGACAAGTACCTGCCAGAACAGGCTGGTACCAGGCCGAGAGGGATAGGGGAAGTCCAGCCCTGCTTATCAGTTTGGTGCTGGTACCAGCGGGTTCCGGGTATATTTTGGCTGGTACTAGGGTATTTTCTGAAAGATTAGTGTCCTATGGTCTCATTTATTCCATAGAACCAGACAAGTACCTGCCAGAACAGGCTGGTACCAGGCCGAGAAGGATAGGGCGAAGTCCAGCCCTGCTTATGGGGAAGGTGCTGGTACCAGAGGGTTCCGGGTATATTTTGGCTGGTACCAGGTTATTTTCTGAAAGTTTAGTGTCCTATGGTCTCATTTATTTCATAGAACCAGACAAGTGCCTGCCAGAACAGGCTGGTACCAGGCCGAGAAGGATAGGGGTACTCCAGTCCTGCTTATCAGTTTGGTGCTGGTACCAGCGGGTTACGGGTATATTTTGGCTGGTACTAGGGTATTTTCTGAAAGATTAGTGTCCTATGGTCTCATTTATTCCATAGAACCAGACAAGTACCTGCCAGAACAGGCTGGTACCAGGCCGAGAAGGATAGGCGAAGTCCAGCCCTGCTTATGGGGAAGGTGCTGGTACCAGAGGGTTCCGGGTATATTTTGGCTGGTACCAGGTTATTTTCTGAAAGTTTAGTGTCCTATGGTCTCATTTATTTCATAGAACCAGACAAGTGCCTGCCAGAACAGGCTGGTACCAGGCCGAGAAGGATAGGGGTACTCCAGTCCTGCTTATCAGTTTGGTGCTGGTACCAGCGGGTTACGGGTATATTTTGGCTGGTACTAGGGTATTTTCTGAAAGATTAGTGTCCTATGGTCTCATTTATTCCATAGAACCAGACAAGTACCTGCCAGAACAGGCTGGTACCAGGCCGAGAAGGATAGGCGAAGTCCAGCCCTGCTTATGGGGAAGGTGCTGGTACCAGAGGGTTCCGGGTATATTTTGGCTGGTACCAGGGTATTTTTTGAAAGATTAGTGTCCTATGGTCTCATTTATTTCATAGAACCAGACAAGTACCTGCCAGAACAGGCTGGTACCAGGCCGAGAGGGATAGGGGAAGTCCAGCCCTGCTTATCAGTTTGGTGCTGGTACCAGCGGGTTCCGGGTATATTTTGGCTGGTACTAGGGTATTTTCTGAAAGATTAGTGTCCTATGGTCTCATTTATTTCATAGTACCAGACGAGTACCTGCCAGAACAGGCTGGTACCAGGCCGAGAAGGATAGGCGAAGTCCAGCCCTGCTTATGGGGAAGGTGCTGGTACAAGAGGGTTCCAGGTATATTTTGGCTGGTACCAGGGTATTTTCTGAAAGATTAGTGTCCTATGGTCTCATTTATTGCATAGAACCAGACGAGTACCTGCCAGAACAGGCTGGTACCAGGCCGAGAAGGATAGGGGAAGTCCAGCCCTGCTTATGGGGAAGGTGCTGGTACAAGAGGGTTCCAGGTATATTTTGGCTGGTACCAGGGTATTTTCTGAAAGATTAGTGTCCTATGGTCTCATTTATTTCATAGAACCAGACAAGTACCTGCCAGAACAGGCTGGTACCAGGCCGAGAAGGATAGGGGAAGTCCAGCCCTGCTTATGGGGAAGGTGCTGGTACCAGAGGGTTCCAGGTATATTTTGGCTGGTACCAGGTTATTTTCTGGAAAGTTTAGTGTCCTATGGTCTCATTTATTTCATAGAACCAGACAAGTACCTGCCAGAACAGGCTGGTACCAGGCCGAGAAGAATAGGGGTTCTCAAGCCCTGCTTATCAGTTTGGTGCTGGTACCAGCGGGTTCCGGATATATTTTGGCTGGTACTAGGGTATTTTCTGTAAGATAAGTGTCCGATGGTCTCATTTATTTCATAGAACCAGACAAGTACCTGCCAGAACAGGCTGGTACCAAGCCAAGAAGAATAGGGGTACTCCAGCCCTGCTTATCAGTTTGGTGCTGGTACAAGCGGGTTCCGGGTATATTTTGGGCTTGATTATTCTGTAAATAATTTCATCTATGGGAATTAGTGGCTCTGAGGGGGCTGGGCGGGGGTGAGGAGGTCCCGGGGTTGCGGGGTGGCCCCCGTGGGGTCGGCGGGGGGGGGTGGTTTTGAGCGATGGTTGTGAGGCCGGGAGGAGCGGTTGCGGGAGGGGAGTAGTCATGGGTTACGCGTGTGAGTGTGCGGTTCGGCGAGTATCTTAACATTTGTTTTTCCAGTGAATGGTTTAGCTATGACAGCAGAAGAGCTTTTTCACCTGCTGAAGCTTATTCGCTAGAAGGCGCAATGCAGTTGTAAGAAAAACACTGTTAATTCCTTACAAAGAGCAGTCTTCATATTACGAAGAACTCGGTTTGTAACGTACAAAGGATTTGGAACCGCCATATTACAAACTAATTTCCTTCATAATACGAATACGAAGCGATTTGTAATACAAACACGGTTTCATATTACAAACCGAAAAGTCTTTGTAATACAAAGAATTTGTTCGTATTACAAAGATCTCGAATCCTTTGTACGTTACGAAGAGAGATTCCTCGTAAGAGACTAAGAGTGAAGAGCGAGAGATGACGTTGGAAAGCATTGGAAAGAAAGAGGAAAGCAAACAGGATAAGGAGAGACCCTGAAGAGGAGCAGGAGGGGAAGCAACGGCACCGAAGTCTTAACAACCCTAAGGTTCCAATTTCCATGCGACCTGCCAACGGTTCCACGGTCGCTAAGAAGAGAGAACGCGCGCTTCGGTGGGGAGCTTTAAGTACTTTTTGTAAAGCTGTGCTCATTGCTGTGTACCTCCAGTTCAGGTAAAGCCGGCTGAGGCCTGGCCAGGCGGGGCGGGGCGGGGCGGGGCGGGGCGGGGCGGGGCGACTGGAGTGCCCAGTCTGGCGCACATCCATCCCCGCTAAACGAGTTGTCACATTTCCAGTTGCTCGGTGCTCGGTGTTCTGGTCGGGCCGAGACGAGTCGAGGTAAAAGCCCAAACGAGCCGAGCCGAGGCAAGCTTAGCCCATCGGAGCCGAGCTGGGCTGGCTGGCAATGCGTGCTTTACTTCCAGCGGCTCACCGCAGTCTTACACTTATATTGCTGACCGGATTCAGTTTCGCGGCATGCGTTTCGTTCCGCCTCGCTCCGGACCGGCGATCACCCTCTCCAGCGCTCGCCAGCGCCGCGCCGACGCCAACTTTATTCTTTTACACGCCTAAATATTCTTCTTAGGGCGTTTTTTTATTTTTAAGAATTCATTTATTCTACCAACCTTCCTCAGTTTGTATATTGGGCAGACAGAAGCGCATATGGACTTGTTTCGTTCTCCACCTCTTTTCGGTTTAACGTCGCTTACTCAAATTTTTCTGTAATTGCAATGGGTACGAATGGGTAACTTTTTGGCTTTCACTAACTAAAAATCGTAAGAAACGAAATTACATTTATAAATAAAATTCACTTATACATATCTACTTTAAGCGATTGTTTTACCAAAACAACGCGAGGCGAAACAAGTTCCATATACGAAAATGTGTTTGACGCAAATAATAAGTGACAATCAATATGATGTATTCGTACAATGACTCTCGTATCTTTTAAGATTGACGTAATATTTTTTTTTCTCTCTGCTTAGTAAATTAAGCAACAAGCAATAAAATAAATTTTAGTATGGTTCCAACTATTTAAACTTCCTCTCAGAGAGAGTGATAGTATGTTGCCCCTGTACTCCGATCTTGTCGTTCGATATTGGCACTCGCACTTTTAAAGTTCCCGCCCGGGGCGCCTCCGGTGGTCGCGCTGCAGGGGGTGCTTGCGCTTCCTCTCGGGCCGCGGCCGCTCCTCGCTCACGACGGCCACCTCGGTGGCGCCGGCGCCGGACCCGGACTCGGCGGGGCCGTCCACGTCCACGAGGTTGTCGCAGTCGTCCTGCGCCATGGGGAACATGAACTCGAGGTCGATGGCGTAGCGCGTGAGCTTGTCGCGCAGGTAGGCCTGCACGTTGGCCGGCAGGTCCGGCGCGCGGCTCAGGATGAAGGAGGACAGGTAGCGCAGCGAGCCCTCCTGCTCGGCGCAGTGCAGCAGCAGCGCCCAGGTCGTGTAGTCCGAGTCCAGCACGTACGTGTTGTACACGCCCTGGTCTGAGGGGAGGGAGACAATCAGCTTTACCACCATGCCAAAACAAACGGCGTCTTTTGGTTTTACTTGTTAAAGATTTTTGGCCTCCGATTTAACAGCAAAACTGTTATGGTCAAAAATCTTGCACTCGCTCGAATTGTGCTGAAAATTTTCTTCCTCTCCTGAGGGGCGATAGGGCTCCATTGAGAAATAATTTGAAAAGCATTTCACTATTTGAGTGAGAGTGAAGATCAATATCCTGAATCTCACTTAATTTAGGCTGTGTTTGAGATTCGTTTCTCATTTATAGCGGAGGTCCCTGAACTATCTCTAAACTGAACCAAGAGAAAAAGTCTCGCTCTCTTTCGACGGTACATCTCACTCTCGCATATTCAGTCAGTATTTTTGATCGCCGCGTCATGCTGTGTTTCCCTCCGATGCTCACATGAGTCCTCCTGGTGGCGCCAGTGCCCGGGCCGGCCCAGGTCCGGCAGGTTAGGTTAGGTTAGGTTTCCCTCCAATGCTCACATGAGTCCTCCTGGTGGCGCCAGTGCCCGGGCCGGCCCAGGTCCGGCAGGTTAGGTTAGGTTAGGTTTCCCTCCGATGCTCACATGAGTCCTCCTGGTGGCGCCAGTGCCCGGGCAGGCCCAGGTCCGGCTGGTTAGGTTAGGTTAGGTTAGGTTAGGTTGGGTTAGGTTAGGTTAGGTTTCCCTCCGATGCTCACATGAGTCCTTCTGGTGGCGCCAGTGCCCGGGCCGGCCCAGGTCCGGCAGGTTAGGTTAGGTTAGGTTAGGTTAGGTTAGGTTAGGTTTCCCTCCGATGCTCACATGAGTCCTCCTGGTGGCGCCAGTGCCCGGGCAGGCCAGGTCCGGCAGGGTAGGTTAGGTTAGGTTAGGTTAGGTTAGGTTAGGTTAGGTTAGGTTAGGTTAGGTTAGGTTAGGTTAGGTTAGGTTTCCCTCCGATGCTCACATGAGTCCTCCTGGTGGCGCCAGTGCGCGGGCCGGCCCAGGTCCGGCAGGAGCCACGTGATGTTTCCCCGGAGCCGCTCGCCCATCGGGTCGTCGCTGAAGGCGTAGGTGAAGTTCATGGTGACGCGCGGCCCCGGCGCGGCGGACGGCGGCGCCGTGCTGAGGCTGAAGTCGGCGCGCATGCAGCGGTACTCCGGAAGCTCCTCGCTCGACGCGTAGTACTGCACCACGTACCAGTGGCCCAGCATCTGCAACAGGCGAGGCGGAGCGGGAGCAGGCCAACGCGACCAGACAATCACCGATGGACACACTACAAACCCAACAGGCAACTCAGTACACTGTTCCTAATGAGTTCTTCAAAGCAGGCATTAGATGATGCGTGCCCGCCAAGGTAAGGTATGCACTAGGAAGTGCATGCCCGCCATGGTATGTAGTTTGAAGTGTGTACTTACATTAGCATTGTACCATAGCAGGCATGCACTTCCAAGTGCATACAATGACAGGCATGCACTTCCCGCAGTGCATGCCAATCCACCTTGATGCATACCATGGCAGTGCATTTCCTAATGCGTGCTTTGAAGTACTCATTAGGAAAAGTATCCAAAGTTTACTGTTGGGTTTTCAGTGCTTAATTGTTTCCCTTCAATGCCTTTAGAGATTAATGATGTCTCGTTTCTTCTTTTAGGGTGAGGGTGGGACTCTGATTTCTTTTTTGAGTCTCTTCGAAGACGATGCAATATTACTTAAGTTAAGATGGTTCACCACGAAGTACTCTTTAGGTTCCAACTACGATCAGCCCAAGGACATCCATCAGCGTCGGGGCAGCCCGTCTGACTCACGTCGTGCAGGTGCAGGTGTCGGATGGCCTTGACCGTGGGGCACACCCTCTCGTCGTCGGCGGGGTAGGCGGCCGCCCCGGCGAGCAGCAGGAGCAGCTTGGCCGCGAGCGGGGCTGCTCGGGGACAGAGGTGCAGTGAGAGAACGCAAGCTTAAAGGAACTATTTTATTTTCACCCTTATAGCTCCGATTCTTATATTGGCGATATAAGAAGGCCCGTATAGCTATAAACATAACAACGCACAAGGTTTGTTTTCTCTGTCTCTGTATATTGTCATTTTTAAAACAGAACACTGCAAACCGAAGTGTGTACTTAGTACGCACATGTTGGGGTTTACTTGTCATAGTACACACTTATTTCCCGTGTACTTGCCATAGTAAACACCTACAGGTGTGTATTATGGCAAGTATGTACTCACATATACGTGTGTACTATGGCAAGTACACACCTGTAGGTGTGTGTTTGCAAGTACACACAAATATGTGCGTACTAAGTACACCACTTCGGTTTGCATGTGTACGTAACGGTAACGAGGCTTGCCAGGGCTCTCAAGTATTACTTAGTCACAGAGCATGTTAGAAAGTAAAACTATCACCTATCTGTGGATTCCCTTCGCCTTGAATATTGTGGAAAATGAAAACTGTCGCGCGTTCTGCTTTGGTGGTTCTGTCCTGTGCCCGGCCCTTCTGCATCGTCTTGAAAAAATATACAAACCCATGCCCTACC
>JAHWGI010001350.1:0-11386 GCA_029379305.1 Frankliniella fusca | reverse complement strand
TCTTTTTCATACGGGTCCTGTTGGATTTCTTAGCTTTGTTTGTTTTCTGACAAAACATGTTCCTTTCTCGGCCCCGCCTCCTTGTTTCATACCCCCAAAATCTAAACTTCGGTTGTTCGTGATTTCTTAACCGGGAATCTCGGTCAAGTACCTGGATAGTAGCCTGACTGCTGCAGGACCCCACCAAAGGACAGGGGTAGCCGGGCCGGGGGCCGGGGCAGCCCCAGTGACGTGGAAATATGGAAAAACCACCGGCTGTTTGGCAAGTTCGAGATGGGTAGAATCCCCGTACGTAGGGTGCCTACGGGTCGTGAAACCTCACAGATCAGGATCAGGTACAAAGTCATTGCGACACATGAGAAGAACAACCGCCAACCTCCGCTGCCTGAAAACAAAACCGCGTACCTACTCGACCCGAAAACAAAACCGCGCACCTCTGCGACCCGAAAACAAAACCGCTTAAATTACTTTTTAGCAGATGATACGAAGGTATCAGCCTGCTTGTACTGTCATACAGCGAGCAGTATGCAGAGAGCAGCGCAGCGAGCAGAGAGCAGCTAGTGTGGCATTATATTATATACAAGGGGGGAAATTTCGCGTTGCGCGTTGCGCGCGCCGCGCGCCGCGCGCCCCGCCACTCTACGCCACCTCTCGGGACGCTGGGCCGCCGGGCGGCCGGGCCGGTGCCCCCTCCCGCCCCGCGCCTCCCCCCTCCTAGCCCAGCGCGGCGACAGCGCGCCGCTTCCCTGCAGCCTGCGACGCGTAGGGACATCTACCATACGTATCATCTGCTTTCAAGTTCCGGCGCTCCGGAACTTTTTGGTCACGGTCGCGTGGTCTGTTTTTTTACACATTTCGAGATATTAGTATCAAAATGATCCCTGAAAAATTCTCTTTTGAATGACACCAATATCGCAAAATGTGCAAAAAAGTTATTTAAGCTGTTTTGTTTTCGGGTCGCAGAGGTGCGCGGTTTTGTTTCCGGGTTGTAGAGGTATGCGGTTTTGTTTTCAGGTAGCGAAGGTAGATGGTTGTTCTTCTCATGTGTCGATTGTAGTTGCAACTGAGGCTAGAAGGAAAGATTGTCCCACAAAAGTAAACTCTACAACATCGCCTCACCTTGAACAACACGAATTCACACTCACTAACTGCAAACTAAATTACTATCTTTACTTTATAAATAAGAAGAGTGCTTTTGCGATATAAGTGTAGAAGCAGCTGCTTATACGAGTTGAAGCCAAAAGTATACTCCAAAACGTAGTATTTTTTAACTTTTTAGTCGTGTTTATGCGTAGTCAAGGACTCTAGCTAGTATGATTTTCTAAACAGTAAAATATCCTTTCTACGATTGTACATGCAACTATAGTTCCAACTACTTTCACAGACTGCAGCCAACATTATAAATGTAAAACCAGTAAAATTGCCGTCATTGTATAGTTTCAACTACAGAAAAGGATATGAGTTAGTGTTTGCAGAAAAACATTATTTAGTTCAGAGTTTTAGATGGTAGTTCACAGCTACAGTTTGGGTAGTGCAGTTTAAACTACAGTCCAAATCGAGATCCTTCCACCCGGGGACAGCCTTCAGCCTTTCTGCTCCGCAGCACAAGCGCAGCGGAACGGTTTCAGGCCAGAGGGGGGCAAGGCCGGGGTGCATTCGGCGCCCCCCTCCCGGCGTTTTGGCGCCCCGTTTTCAAAAATCGCATTTCTGGCGAATTTAGCTCAGAAACAGCACTAAAAGTGTGATTTTTTTTTTGAGAATTATTGTTTGAATTTGGTAGTTTTGATTCTCCTCCTCTGAGTAAGGAGGGGTAACGGTTTACAGAAACTCAAACATTGATTAGTGCGTCTGCTTGCTGCAAAAGTGGGTAAGTAGGTTGCATCAAATAGGAAAGAGCCAACGATACGCAGGGGGACAAAACAGGCAAGAAGGTGTATGAATGGCAGCTCTGGACTGAGCATCTAAGTACACTGTAAGAAATTTCCACGGTGAACCTACGGATAAGTAGATGGTAATTGTTTTCCGCTGAACACCGTTTGCAATACGGTTAACACTACGGTATAATATTGGCTACGGTTTGATTGGAATATTTATGATACGGCTAAATGCCACGGCTAAAATCCATTCATTACTACAATCCAACCGTAGATCTAATAATAAACTGACTTAAACCGTTTCACCACCTACTACTTTTTCAAAGAACGGCAAGGTGGTCCATAACTAGTTATACTACTGAGAGGATTCTAATAAGTATAGAATTGGGTTTATGAATGTCTTTTATGCCATCCCCTTGTTGAGGAAAGGACAAGATATGATCCGTGAAGCGGAAAAAGGGGTTAACTCCAGAACGACTACTTTTCAGGAAACACAAACAAGCAGGCCCGCCCTTCCGCCAAACGTCGTTGCCAGCTCCGCTTTGCTACGCTGGCAACTCCGTTCGGCAGGGGGCGTGCCTGCTTGGCCTGCCGGCGGCGTTCGGTCGGGCCTTCGGCCCGACCCCTAAGTCACACAGAACGTCCTCTTAGCTTGTTGGCTGAGCTAATCTCAATATATATCTCTATCTCAATAGTAGCGAAGCCAATGTAACGAGCAGCGAGCACGGGCTCCGTGGATGGAGATCGGAGTGTAACTTATGGGGATCCAACTTAACAAAAAAAAAACGAGAGTTGTCTGTTAATTATCGCAACCAAAGTAAAGAAACAAAGAACAAACTGTAAGTATTATGTTTTGTCTATTTAAGGGTAGTTGTTAAATGAAAATATATGTGAAATAAAGAAATTCTGGAATTCTCACAAAATTGGCGGTATTATATTGGTAGCGCGAACCCTGAATGTTCCTCTTTGATTCAAACAACAAAAACTTTGGACAATCCTCAACCACAACAAAATGCCGAGGATTTCGAGGAAATGCGTGATCAGAGGTTGCGAGGGGGATATTCATTTATTTAAGTAAGCAGGAGGTATGCGGTTATTTTCCCATAATATAGCAACTTTCTGTATAATGTTCAATAATTATTCCTAAATAGATTGCCGAAAAACAGCAATGTTGCTCTGCAATGGATGAAGTGGATTGTGGCAGTGAATGGTGAAGAACCGAAATTTAAAACAATATTTGTATGTTCTCGCCATTTTTTGGACAGTGCCCGCGGCAAGTTTCGCTTAAAGGTCGGAGCTGTACCATCTCTGGTAAATATGTAAACAATGGATTAATTTATTACAAGAAAAGGCAGAATTGTAATCTTGATTGTGCTGTATGATAGGTTCACAATGCTGTACAAAACCAAGTTCCAATTGACACCATTCAGTCTCAAAATCAGAGTAGAGTTGAAAATGAGGAAGTATGTTCTACTCACGTTCAATCTAATCAAGTTGCAATTGACACTGAGTTCAAACATCAGGTTCGAGTTGAGAATGAGGATGTATGTTCTACTCACGTTGAATCTATAGATGATTCTTCATTGTTAAAATCTACAAATGAGGAAGCATGTTATAACCAAGTTGAATGTAATCAAGTTGGAATTAGCAATGAGTTCAAAACTCCGGTTCATGCGGAGAATGTGGAATCATGTTTTAGGCAGGTTGTCTCCATTGAAAATTCAGTGTTATTAAATCCTGCAAATCAGGAAGCATGTTCTATCCAGGCTGCATAAGGTTTTTACTTTATTTTATTAATGTCAAAATGCTGACTAATCCTGTATGATAATGTTTTAAAATGTATATTATCTATGATGGATCTCTTTATGTTTCTACTTGATTTTGGGTCAAAAGGATGACTATTCCTACATTATTTTTACTCGTTCTTTACCACTGCCCCACTTTTGTGTGGTAGAAGGAACGAGTATTGTGCTCAGTGCGGTGTTACCACTTTTCTGGTCCCCCCTTCATCTCAGAGCTGACAACACCTACAGACATGACAGTAGTACCATTGCCCAGTGGCAACGCTGGTCTCAATTAAAACTATGAACCTTTTTTTAGGTTTCATAGTAAAGTTTCGAGAACTCTTAACAAATTTTTCGTGTTTTCATTCTAAGTCCGCGTCCACAGCTTCTCTAG
Organism: Frankliniella fusca; assembly: GCA_029379305.1. NCBI lineage: Eukaryota > Metazoa > Arthropoda > Insecta > Thysanoptera > Thripidae > Frankliniella > Frankliniella fusca. The sequence continues at coordinate 7,334 of JAHWGI010001350.1, read as the reverse complement.
CCATTTTGGGAAATGTATTTCAAAGCCACGGGAATGCATCATTTTAACATATTTGAGATCGGCAGCCTTAAATCTTTACCATTGTACTTTTCATATAGCTAAAGAGGGTAAAGAACGAGTAACTAGAACTACATATCAAATTTAATTTGATATTTCTTTTCATCTTTTTTTTTTCCACACTATATTCAGGGAAGCACAGTAATAAGTCAATTTGAATATTTCCGCGATTGGAGAAACCAAAATAAATGATGGAAAGTTTAAGTTATGAGAATGTTGGTTAATAGCGGGGAGTGTAACTAGCTCGGCCTTTAGTGAGGACTCCACCTAGTAAATTATCGGGCCTGCGGCCCGTAAAGGCATTCTCTTCGGAAAGAGGCAGTTTGTAACGGTGCACCACCGAAACTACAGCCCTCCCTTCTGCTTTGAAAACGTGCCGATAGGGACTAAGCGGTCAGTTATTCGGCAAAAAAGGGGAGTCGGAAATCTCGAAAAATGTCGAAATACGTGAGTTCGGCCTCAGATGGAACGGTCGAACTCGGACTTTATTTGGTAGCAGTTGGCAACACTGAATTACGCTCGTCGAACCAATGTTAATGGTATAGGCGTCGAGGGGTGTCGAAAATTTCAAAAATTGTCGAGATATGTCGAAAATTGTCAAAATATGTAAAAATTCGTAAAAATGTCGAAAAATCTCGAAATATCTCAGAAATGTTGAGATATATCGAAAAATATGGATAATGTCGAAAAACATCGAAAAATGAGGGATAATGTCGAAAAATGTCGAAGAATATCAAAAACTGTCAAAAATGTTTACAAATATCGAAATATGTCGGAATATGTCAAAAATGCCGAAAAATATCAAAAAACATCGAAAATTATCAAAAATGTCAAAAAATATCGAAAATTATCGAAAATTATCGAAAAATATCGAAAAATATCGCAAATGTCGAATAATATCAAAAAATATCGAAAAAGAACGAAAAATGTCGAAAATATCGGAAAATATCGGAAAATATCGAGAAATGTCGAAAATAATCGAAATGTTTTAGTTTTGACGATTGGCAACACTGGAAATTGAAAAACGGTTGGCACCACTGAATTGCGCTCGAAAAGACGGTTTTAGAGAGGTGCGGGTCGATGGGGTTCGTAAAAGTTGAAAAGTGGGTCAATTTTGGGTGCTTTTTACAGTGTAGTCGCGAGTTGGGTCCTTTTTATCGAAAAACGGTGGGTGCCATCGAACTGGACGCGAAAAGACGCTTCCGGGGAGGTGCAGCTCGATGGGGTTGAGAAAAGTTAAAAACTGGACCAATTACGGGTGCTTTTTACAGTGTAGTCGCGAGCTGGGTCCATTTTTTCGTAAAACGGTGTGCACCATTGAACTAGACGCGAAAAGACGCTTCCGGAGAGGTACGGGTCGACGGGGTTGGAAAAAGTTGAATATTTTTTTTTATTTATTCCGTGAAAACTTTTCATAATTTTTTTCAGTGTCTTAATGAGGGTTGGCAGGATTTGCACCAGGCGTTTCGATGTCCAGGAGTGACCCTTAAGATACCCTAAAAATTTCAACTCTCTAGCTCAACTCCTTCGAGTGGAACAGACAGACGGACAAACAAACAGACAGACACCGCATCGTTTGCATAAGTCCGCTCTAAAGCTTTTTCAAAGCAGAAGGGCGGGCTAAAAACTGGTTTACAGCGCTAATTCAGAAAAATTTTGAAATATTCTTTTGCCAATATACTCCAGATAGAGGGCATGATAAAGTGACTGGGGTAGACATATCGTCATGTCGGCCCTTCCTGGACATCAAAGAGATGTCTCCTACAAAACATTGTGTAAAAGGAGACAAGTCAACTTGTCCCCTTGGCATAAAATGGAATTTGGAGACAACTTCTTCCCAACTGTAAAAAGGGAGTTATCTCTAATTAGACTATTTTTTTACTAACAATCATAAGGAGATAAGTTGAGTTAGCTCATTTGGACGCATTCCAGCAGTTTGGTCATGGAAAAAGGAGCCATCTTGAGTTATTTCATTCTGTTATAACTTGGAATAACGAGATAAGTTGAATTGTCTCCATTGCTCACAGGACAGGCCAAAAATGTCGCGGTATAGTTTCTACTGCATTTTCTAGTTGCTGGAAGGTAACCTTCTCACTGTGGCGAAGATAGCTCCTGATAACTTTGATTAAGAGAAAATAATGGACATCTGATGATTTCCATTTCCTTCCATACATAATGCAGTGAGAATGATGTAAAACTATTGGGAAAACACTTCAAAGTATGAGGGTTTACCACATTTTAAGTTAAAAGAATTGTAACCTGCTCAAACCACACACTCTTGACAAACCGAAAGAAAAGAAAGAAAAAGAAAATAACACACGAGTCCCTGCGCAGTAGGGCCAACTACAAGCATGATGGTACCGTGTGGAAACGTGGAAACGAAGAGAATATCTACATTGACGATTGGTATTATACACAGAGCAGAGTCGTCTACCTGTCTTTCAGACGCGTTGATCAACAGAAACATTACTTTTTTTAATTTAAAAAAAAAAAATGCACAAATATATGACATTCATTGATTTTATTGTATCAGTTCTCTCTTTTTTAACTTCAATACGCTTGTTGTCATACATGTAATCCTTAGATTTGTTTTGCAGGGGCAAGGTACTTAACCTTTCTAGAATATACAATTCTATAACTGCTGTAAATTTTATCAAAATCCCTTGGGCCAGATTTTTTGGTCCCATAGGGGAAATGTAGAACAACTGACTAACGTTTCGACTGTAATAAATAATTGCATTTTTCAACACTTGCTACACCATATTGTACGGAAGGTCCAAGGCAGAGATGCGCAACGGGCGGGCGCGCTCTACCCGGCTGCTGAGCGCAGGCGACACGAAGCCAAGCAAACGGGCTGTCGTCTGCTCGCCAGTGGCCAGCCAGCTCGTCGACCAAACTGTGGCGACTGCTTCCGAGGTTGCGGCGGAGCTTCGCCGGCCTGTTTGCATGGCGGATGCGTCCGAACATAGCGGGTAAAGCGTCTACCCGCCTCTCGGACTGGACCGGGCCGCCGCCCTGCCCAATGACTTCGGGACGGGTCGGGTCGAGCGCCCAGGTGACACAGCTCGGACAGCCAGCGGGTAGAGCCCGCCCACCCGTTGCACATCTCTGGTCCAAGGGATCTGACATACACTTATCTGTTACTAAAAGGGCACAAGTGGAATTGTCTCTAAATGTTTTCACAATACTATGAGATAAATCAATTTGTCTCCTTTTTCTATTTGGTTGCAAGGAGACATCCTAGCCAGCCCGCAGACCAGAGAGGTTGATCAGAGACATAAAGAAGCCAAGTCAAATGTCTCTAAGCAACAATGTTTTTACACGGGCCAATTTGAACTATCTCCTTAATCTGCTAAAATTGAATGGCAAAATGAGTCAAGTCGACTCGACTCATTTTTCATAAGCTCATATCTTAGAAAGTATTGTACCGAAGTAAACAATTTTTTCTGGAAACGTGTGTTATAAATAGCAGAGTAACCTCCAATCAAAATCTCATTTTGGGTATAAAGTCACTTATCCCCTTCTTCCGCTTCACGGATCATATATCCACTTCTTCTTGTAAACACCTTGTAGTATTAACAGTGTTTCCGCAAAATAAGCAAAACATTGGTAAATATAAAAATGTTTCACAATCTGAGTGAGAGCACACATCTTCAAAGAAAGATATTCAAAATTTTGAAGTGCAAAGTATAATTAAGAGGTAACTTTTCTAACACAAACCTTCAACACCTTTATCTGAAATTCCACTCAGGCCATTCAAGGAGCACCAAACTATGTTACCTTTGAGCCAAACGACCGATGACGACCATGAGATAAGATGACGAGATTTTCCCTGAAATTCGATTCCATTGAGCACGCACGCTTCATCAAATATTGTTCAAACGAAACAAAAATATAGAAGACACGCATCGTCCATGGCGCCATATTTGTTATTGTTAAACTGCTGATTGTTTGCTGTCAATAGTGCTAACGCTATTAACAGAAAACAAAACTGCCGGTAATATGAAAAATTCCACGGGCTCAGTGTTGTTGTTTATCTACACATCGGGCACCTTAGCTACGCTATTTGTTTGTGTAAGAGTTATTTTTATCAACTTTACACGCACTTTCAGTCCCGTAAAATTATAAAAAGTGGTGTGAATATCATCTGGTTACTAGCTTATAAACGTTGGCTGTGTAAGTCTCTCGAGCTTGTGAGGGGATATAATCTTTCTCTTCCCTTAGACTGATCTTGTCTCGCTAAGATTGGTGACGCTGAACTTAACCCTAGAAATCTTAATAAACAAGCTGTGATTGTACTTACAACACTCCTCTAAGTCCAAAAGCCTCTAATTTTTCACTGTTTGGGCTTCAACTTTTATTTTCAGAGTGACAGCTGTCTTTGCTTTCTGCTCCCGATAGAAATCTTATTCTTTTGCTAGATTATTGTGACATTCTATTTACTAAAAAAAATCACTCAGTTTCATTGCTTTATTTTCAGTAGCTGAGTTTCAAGCTTCTCAAAACTCTTCACAGCACAGTTCAATTTCTTTTGGTGCATGAACCGTGTTTACTCTTACTGAAAACAATGTTGAAACAGTACTGAGTTTTTACTTGCTGTTATGTGTTTCCAGGTGAATGTATTATGTGAAACTACAGCTGTTTGGACTGCCCAGCATCATCTGACTTTCAACAGGATTTTTAAATCTATGATATCGAGCACCACAGCTATCAGGCGAAAGGTAATTTTTTGTTTTGTTTACCAACAAGGGGTTAACCTTATATTTTTCACTTGCGCCATTAATGTATGTGCCTTTTCTCCACAGGTTCAATCAAAACAAAGCCAACAAGTCAGATCATAGCATTCAAATGTGGAAGATGTTAGCAGTGGCTCAAGCCCTCATACACCACATGAACTTTCAAATGCCAATGTAAATGTTGACGGAAACTACTGTTTATACTTGACAACTTCGACCTAAACCTAAACTCTTCATAAGTGTTAACGATACAAGAAGAAAAGTGTTTTAGTTCAGAATTTATCCATGCTGCTCTCTCAATCATTTGGACAAAACTAAACCTGTCAGTGATCCAAAATATCTGAAAAAAGTGTCAATATGAATAGGCTAAAAATACCTTTATAAAATTAAAGGTGTGTTAGACTTTCCTAGGTCCAACAGCTATGAAACAAGTATGAATAGAATCAGGATCGGAATGTCTTTCATAAGAATGCAAAATGTAGTCAGGGGGATTATGGCATCTAAATCTCAGAGCAGGAAAAGTCATATAGTGCTTTGCTCCCGATAATATTTAACAATTGTTTGAACTTTAGTCCAAGAGAAAAAGAATCCTTGAGCATTAATTTATGTTTTTACAACCAAAAGAAAGGTCTTTTGATTCCGAGTTTGTTCATGCAACTTCAAAATATATTTGACAAGAGTGAGTCAGTCAGTAAACCAAAATGTCTGCAAAAGTGCCTTTGTTTGTGAACTTAAAATGCTTTTATTAGATTTGAGAATCTGTAACTTTGCTTTAGCCAACAGCTTTGAATGTGGTATGGATGGAATCAGAAGTAAAAATTCTTTCTTTGGAAACCAAACTGGTGTAATGGGGAGTATGGAATTTAAATCTCAGTGGAGGAAAGTAAAATCGATGTGATCATTTTTCTTCTGATATTTGGAAGCTGCTGTCGGCGAGCGAGTCAACATCAGTCCCTTTAGGTACTTTTTGTCAGCGCTTACCCCAAGGCCCCACCGAACGGCTTACAGGGATGAAGTTCCTTGACTCGCTCGCGAGGCGGAGCGGCGAGGTGACGAGGACAAGGCTCGACCGCCCTGCAGCGCGTCAGCCGGACGGCCAAACTAAAACGCTTGTTTTCAAAGCCTTTGCCTCCTCAAATACCTTTAACCCTTACATGTACAGAAAGTAGAAATTCGGCAGTTTTCATCTCTGTAAGCCGTATGGCGCGGCCGCGCGGCCTCGGTGTGGGCGCGTGCCAAACGTTCCTAAAAGTACTGACCATGATTCGATCCTCGCCGGCCCGGCCCGGCCCGCTCGGCCTCCCTTGCACGCCGCGGCCGCCCAAGGCCGTTAAAGATAGATAAGACTGATTGTGATCGTCTTGAAGAGGAATTTTCAAGCTTTCCAGCGGTGCTTGCCCCATGGCGATGCGGCCCTTGTGGCCCGAGCGCCGGCCTCGAGAACAGAGCGCTGCAGCTGGAGCTGGAGAGAAGTTGCGCTCGTGCAGTCCCGCGGCGGGACAGCGGCAGCGCAGCGGCGTCGGCGCCGGCCACGGCGGGCGGCTGGGATCGCGGTACGCGATGGCGCTCGGGTAATATTTCGCGTCCAAGGCCTCACTCACTGGCGTAAGTAGGCGGCGTCGGCGCCGGACACGTCCCGATCGGGCGTTTCGTTCGAGATCAGCGTCGATTTAAGTAACTCGATGGAGGTGATAATTTGGCCGCAAACCTGCCGACTGATTCAGAAGCCCGATCGGGACGTGTGACAGCTCTATCGATAGGTTAGAGCATGCTCTTCCACCGGCGCCTACTTACGCCAGTGAGTGAGGCCTTGGACGCGAAATATTACCCGAGCGCCATCGCGTACCGCGATCCCAGCCGCCCGCCGTGGCCGGCGCCGACGCCGCTGCGCTGCCGCTGTCCCGCCGCGGGACTGCACGAGCGCAACTTCTCTCCAGCTCCAGCTGCAGCGCTCTGTTCTCGAGGCCGGCGCTCGGGCCACAAGGGCCGCATCGCCATGGGGCAAGCACCGCTGGAAAGCTTGAAAATTCCTCTTCAAGACGATCACAATCAGTCTTATCTATCTTTAACGGCCTTGGGCGGCCGCGGCGTGCAAGGGAGGCCGAGCGGGCCGGGCCGGGCCGGCGAGGATCGAATCATGGTCAGTACTTTTAGGAACGTTTGGCACGCGCCCACACCGAGGCCGCGCGGCCGCGCCATACGGCTTACAGAGATGAAAACTGCCGAATTTCTACTTTCTGTACATGTAAGGGTTAAAGGTATTTGAGGAGGCAAAGGCTTTGAAAACAAGCGTTTTAGTTTGGCCGTCCGGCTGACGCGCTGCAGGGCGGTCGAGCCTTGTCCTCGTCACCTCGCCGCTCCGCCTCGCGAGCGAGTCAAGGAACTTCATCCCTGTAAGCCGTTCGGTGGGGCCTTGGGGTAAGCGCTGACAAAAAGTACCTAAAGGGACTGATGTTGACTCGCTCGCCGACAGCAGCTTCCAAATATCAGAAGAAAAATGATCACATCGATTTTACTTTCCTCCACTGAGATTTAAATTCC
>JAHWGI010001349.1:0-113315 GCA_029379305.1 Frankliniella fusca | reverse complement strand
CTGCAGGGTGATTCCGCTGATCGCTTAGGGGGAGGCGCGTGGGTCGTGAGGCCTCGCGCGGGACTCGCGAGGGTCCGTGCCGACGCGTCGGGCCTTGTAGTGGTCGTGTTCGGCTGGCGACTGGCTGGCGATGGCTGGTTGATGATGCTCAGCGGCCAGGGGTCGCGCGCGTCGCTCGTTTGTTGGTTACCGTGCGAGCCGTGCGTGACGGGCGTTCGGCATCCCGGCATTCGTCATTCGTCGTGGTTGTTGGATTGTTTCATCATCTTCACCGGTTTCTCGGTCTGCCGCCTGTTTCTCGAACTCAGTTTTCAAAATGGGTAAGTTTATTAATGTTTTGGCGTCGCTTTGAATATTTTGGTTTTGGTATTCAGTGCAAATGTGGTCATATATTTTGACAATCGCCTGAAAACCGGGACCTGTTGCGTGGTCTGTGCTACTGAGCTCAATCGATTCGACTGATGAATTATTTCAATCATTTTCTCGCCCCATCGGCCAACCGAGGCGTGTAATCCAGCACAAGAAATGTCGAAAATTAACTGTGGCACGCATATGGACGGTGTTTTATTTACGCTACCGTGCGTTGAAGCAGTAGTTCGCAACTTAACCTCAACGTGCGGCCCCTAGGCTAGTACTGAACTTAACCATCTTTCATTGCCACTCGGCTTCTTGTCTGTAATTGGTTTTCCGAAGACGCTGCTCCTCTCGAGGTCATTACTTCTGTTAACTCGCACGGTTCCGTACTCGTTAGATTACTCTTTGTTGTGCGTTTGGCATTCCCTCCCATGCTTCATGTTGTGCAATGGAGTATGAAATCTATGTAACCGTGTATTTCGGTGATTTGCATGTAATAGGAAAAGTATTTGTAACTTACATCAATGTCCAAAATTGAAACCGTTGAAATGTCATGAAATTTGTGTTTTGCCTATTAGCCGGTTATCTCCGTGTCACTCTCATTGTGTTCCAGACCGTTCATTTTCTCTGTCTTCATTACAAATCTCATTAATTAATGATTATTAATCACTGATTTGTTTCAGATGTTGGTTGTCCTTCAGACGTCCAGTGGGACGCCCTTATAAATTATATTGCACCAGACCCTGAAATGCTCAACGGGGCTATGACTAACCCCAATGGAAAAGCCAGACTAAACAGGAAGTGGGAGTCCCTGTCCTATATTGTGAATGCAGCTGACCCTGAATCAGCTCAAAAGACGGGAAAGGGCTGGAAAAATGTAAGTACCTCTCCCTTCAATTTTGTGTATTTAACTACTTTTACAGTAGACACTTAGCAAATGTTTGTATTTTAGGCATGGAATGGTCTGAAAGGTCGAGCCAGAAAGTCATACAGGGACCGAGTGCTTCTTACATGGGTCCAGGGCATGCCCTTGCCAGACCCATACAAAGTGGACGGCATGTCTGAGAATTACAGACGAGTGGTGCAACTGACAGGTGTCCAGGCGGCTATGGCGTCTGTCAAGATTCCTCAGGTATTATTGCTGTAGTTTTTTATTTTTATTTTACTCGTTTCATGTTCTTAAACATTGCTTTGTTTCTAGAAGTCACAAGATCCTGATGATCCAGCGCAAGTGGATCAGTCTCCTGAGGCAGCAGTAGCGCCCCCTGTGCCTGCAGAGGCAGTTGCGCCCCCTGTGCCTGCTGTGGCAGTTGTGCCCCCTTTACCTGCTGTGGCAGTTGTGCCCCCTGTGCCTGCTGTGGCAGTTGTGGCAGTTGCGCCCCCTGTGCCTGCTGTGGCAGTTGCGCCCCCTGTGCCAAGGTCTTTTGTTGGAGAAGCTTCCCTGGTAAGACAATATGGAAATCCTTTTTAAAGTAGCAAGATGAATTTAAACCTTTGTCTGCTTAGGTAATTATGTTCCGCTCTTGCTTTCAGATCCCTCTACACAGCATTTCTCATGATTTGTCCAATGAATGGGCATCCTTTATTGAATTGGACCAGTGGAAGGATGACACAATTGTCATTGATGACGACAATGATGTACTTGTGGGTGCCGCACCTCCATTGGTAAGATAAGCGAGTCCTGGAAAGGCCAAAATGCAATCCTTCATGTTGGATAGTTACTTAACTGTACTGTGCTTGCTTCCAGGTGCCTAAGCCAGAAATTAAACAGGAGGAATTTGCTGCATCAGATGGAGAAGAAAATGAAGTCATCCTTATAAGTGATGTAAGCTTGATGTCTTCAGTCTGGACACTAGTTAATTTGTTCTCAATTGTAAGTGTTGTTAAATGTTTTGTTTTGGTTTTGTATTATTCGCAGACTCCAATCAAATCCATTGTAACTCACACTCCCCCAAGAGAATCTGGGTTAACACCATCCTTTAAGAGGAACAGATATGGTGAAGGGGCCATCCCACGTCAGCCTCATGCTGACAATGCTGGTGCTTCTGCTGCGTTGGTAAGAGTATTTCCTTTTGCACATAAATGAAATGGCAACTGTCTTACAAGACAATACATGCATTTACTTAACAATTTCCTTCTTTGGCTTTCAGATTGTTAAGCAAGAGCTATCAGTGGAGAATGACTTAATGAATGATGTGAGTATGTCTTGGATATGAATAATCTTTGCAGATTTATTCTCAATTTATTATGCATGTGATGTTAATGTATTTCTTTTCTTTGTTTTGCAGACTCCGATCAGACAAATGGCATGCAGACGTCGCCTCAACAGAGAGGTGGCTGAGGCTGCATCTGAGTCAGTTCTACAAAAAACAATCAGAGAGAACACTCAAGCAATGAAGGAGTTGCTGCAAGCTATAAGGTCCCTGACCACCAAGTAATCATTTAGAATTATTTATGATTCTATTTTCTAATATTTAACATTTTGACTTGTGATTTTTGTTTTTAAGTAGCCGTGAAAATGGTTGTGAATCTTATGTTTGATTATGAGTAATCAAAAAGTTGATATTTTAGTTTAATGCATCCTTTATGGGTTACAAATCTTGTTTTGACAAATATTGTTATTTGATTTAGTATAATCAATGTTTGTTCTTCTTTCAAGTATTTTTATGGTAGAATTTTGTCACTGTTCGATTAGTAACAATTACAAAGTTCCTGCCTTTTAAGTTTATTTTTTGTTCGTAATACAAATGGACGTGGCTAGTCTGAGATTTTGTTTTGTTTTGTTTTAGTTATCGAGCTAATGTTTATGCTCGTATTCTCAATAATTGCCAATAAGGTGCTGTCAATCATGTGATATTTGTCTATTATTCATTAAACAGCAAAGTACATAATACATTTATTTATTTATTTATTTATTCATTTCAAAGCAACATTCAATTCAGGCTCAAGGCCATAATCAGCTTTAGTCATAAAATTAATCACAATTGCCAGCAATAAACACATAGTTCAAGTTTACATATATTTGTTAGGTGCATTGCTTCAATTAACAACAGAACATCAATCTAAAATCATCCTTACAATTTTGGAATGCAATGACTACAAAAAGAATCACATTAAAAATTATTGAAACAACACATGTTACTTTGGAGTTGAAACTAAGTAAGCAATCATGAAAAAAAAACAAAAAACTACAGGACGTTGACAATGTTGTGTCTGTTCAATCTCCTGTCATTGGCAAAGTTGATAAGGAATTGCATTTCCTCAAGACCTCTCTCCTGTACATTGATAGGAAGATCATTGACCTCTGGATAGAAGTCATTATCCTCATTTTCCAGCAAAGGTGGAGGATTGGGAATTCGCCTTCCAATACAGTAGTTGTGTAGTACACAACAAGCGTTCACAATCATGCCAGCATAAGCTGGATCTCTGTAGTTTATGCAGCGATCAATACCAAGCACCCTCCACCTGGCTTTCAGGACTCCAATGCACCTTTCCACAGCATTTCTGCAGCGACAGTGCAGTCTGGTATACTCAAATTCAGGGGTCCCAGGTTGAGCATGAATTATTGGTATGTGCAACCACGGTGCAGTGAAGTAGCCAGAATCCCCTACAGACAGAAAAAAAGGTGATTAATAAGTTTTTGAGCCAAATTATGACAAAATCCTAAAGGGTCCAAACACTATTCATAACAGATTAAAAGGTGAACCTTTTGTTCCAGACTGTAATCTATGAATAATCAGCACAAATCTGCACTGCATACAAACAAATATTAGATTAATATAAAATGCTAATTTGCCCCGTTCTTGAGTTGGTCATGTTCACTGAGAGTCAAATAAAATGAACAAGACGTAAAGAACCTAAACTTAAATTTCAAATGGTTGGTAATATCAATTTGTAAATTGATAAATTGATATTAACTGAAGCAACTCACTCGTTCTTTACAAAAATAATATCTGTCAGAAGTGGTTTTGTTACAGTGGTCCCACAATGCTATGGTGCAACCAGAAGTGGACACCATTCTCCCAGTTTCCTAGACAGTAATCTTTGAGAATATGCCTAATTTTTTTATGCAAACATGCTTAACAGAAAGAGTATGTTGTATGCTATCTAAACTAGACAATTACACTCATCAAATTAGATTGTTGTTTTAGTAGAAAGTACTTTAGTACAATTACTTCATAAGCAAATGGATTAAAACCACATAATACCTCCTCAACCAATCAGTTTTGTGTTCACTGGGCTACCTTTAGTTAGATAAAGTCATAACCCTCACAAATAACTTGGTTATTGAAAGAAATTGAAACATTTTCCTAAGATTTCTAGCCAGGAAAACAGTGCACAGTGAAAAATGTTAACCTACGTTTGACGGACATTTTAAAATGTGGTTTACTCAATAATTTGCATTATAGAGAAAAAAATACTTTGTTTATAGTTGAAAGAGGGTGTTTTAGCCTTAAAAAAGAATACACACTTAAAGGATTTACTTTTGTGGTCTGTTAGTTGAAATAGGTCACTAACAAATACTCGTTATTTTCACATTTATCTAGAGTATGGACATTATTGCAAAGAACGAGTAAAAAGGAATAATATTAATAATTGTAATAGCTACTGGTTCTCAGGAGAAAATTTACAGCTTGATGTATTGCAATGTGCTCCAGTCATTTACCTAACAACCAGCACCTGTCCTCATAATAGGCCTGCTCGACCACCCGTCTAGCAGTAGAGGCTTGCCATATTTGGTTGTCTGTCAGAGACCCAGGCCACCTGGCGTCCACATTGAGGATTCGCAGATCAGCATCACAAATCTGTACATAAATTCAGAGTCATGCAAACAAAAAATAAATAGTCCATTTCCGAACAAACATCTCTCTTTTCCTACAATAAAAGACAGCAAGAGGTAAATACGTCAAATATTTTCATATATAAGTAGAACTTGAGACCTAGTTGATTTGTGAAAATTGCAGCAGAAGGAAATCCTTACTATTTGGTTGTTGAGTGCAAGGTATCCTTTTCTACAGAAAAAGGCCTGCCTCTCGCGATCATGTGGCAAATTGGACAATTTCAAGAGAAATCCATCCATGAGACCAAGTACACGTGGCAATCCCAGTTGCTCATTTCTGAATAAACATAAGGAAAATAGAAAAATTTATTTGATGTGGGTGAAACTAGAATTATTGGGAATAATACGAACCGCTGTATAATAGGAGCTCTCTCCTCTCTAGTGGAAGGGAATCTAATGAAGCGATTTAAAATTTGTTCATGGTTTAAAGCTGTAGTAATTTCTCTTAGGCATCTACTGACAGTTGTTTGACTGACTGCGCAATCAATGCAACGGCCCAGCATCCGTTGGTAAGATCCACTCGCATAAAAGCCTAGCGTAATTAGTACCTGCAGGGAAAAGAAATTACAACATAAAACCGAGAAGAACTGTAAACGTATGCAACAGTGATAACAAACCTTTCGCATCAGAGGCAATTGTTGTGGACTTGTGTGTTGGGGCAGGAATGGCCTTAAAATATCGCATAATTCAGCCACTGCGTGCTGAGGCATGCGGTACAATTGCTCAAACATTGGAATGCTCATATTTAGAGGGTCATTTCCATCTCTTATTCGAAACCTCTCATGGATTTGGTGATTGACCCTGCGCCTGTGCTCTTCAACAACATTAATATCACGCTCCTCAAAATAGTTGAAATCTGAAACAAAATAACATATCAGAAAACTCCTTCATGTCAATAAATAAATTAGTGGTCACTCCTATACCAACCCATAGTAATGTCTCTCTGGAACTGGGTAATAGCCTACAAATACTCTTTTTGAGACCTTTGAGACATATATTATTTCAGTGCAAGTCACCAACAAGAATGAAAATTCTTTTTCTACTTGAAAAAAATGAAGTGAAAGATATGTAGGTGGTCGTATGATGTAGGCAAAGCAAAGCAGTAGTACAGAACACAAAACTCCAGATGGATGCATCAACCCGAAGCAGCCGACACCCAGTGTTTTTGTTTTCCACTTGTGTAATCTACCACCAGCAGCGCTGGCGTCGGCGGGCAGCGGGGAAGCGGGTAATTTCGTTATTTCCATCCTCTGTACTTGATACTCATGCAATGCACTAAAATTGTTCATTGGTAATTTTCTGTTGTCATTTATAAAATCCACTAGTATTTTTCCCATTAGCAATACTTCAATTCCACCTCAATACTTACCAGGCTTTTTTTAATGGGATGGCAGTTGAAAAGGACAGGAATAGAGAAGATAGGATATTTTAGTTATCTGTGTGTGACATGCATACTTTGCTCTTAGTATTGTGGTCACATGTTAACACATTTGTTAACACATGTGTTAACTCATTTGTGGCGCGTAGATATAGTGAGCATTGCAATATGGGAGCAAATCTATAAATCACACTGCACTTTTCGGAATGAATGTTTTTACTCTTTTTTAAAGATTTCTGGAACACTACACACAATTCTCCTAGCCACTGAAGCATAAAACAAAAAATTACTTCAAGATGGTTTAATTTCTTAACCAGCACAGGAATCAAATCAGACTTTCATGCAATCACAAAAGAAGGAACTATTGTTGCCACAATCAGGAGTATTGTCTCATAATATCAGAACTTCTATACTTCCAGTACTGCAAAATGAGATTTGAGGGACAATAATGCCATTTAACTTTTACAATTCCCACCAAAGTAGTAAGAGTACAGTAAGTAACGATATGATGAGATTTAAAAAAAGACAAATGTATGCTCCATGGCATCAACACATTCATCAAAACATACAATATTATCAGTTAAGATACTGCAATTGATGCTTAACATCACGAACAATTATTGAGAAATTTTAAGCATTGTGATCACTTGGAAGTGTCAAATCTTCTTTCAGCAATGAAACAACAGCAATGAGGTTCCTCATTATCATTGTATTACCATGTGCAATGTCACATAGCTGTTCTTCCAATCTTGGATGACGAGACACTGCCGCAACTGCAATTTTAAAAAAAGGGACAAGGATTACTTCAACATAGATCAGACAGTGCATTTGCTGGTTTTGAGTAATGACTACCACTGATATCTCACACATCTGATGTTACATGAGTTGGACTCTTTTATAAAACACACTCAGTAAAAATGTTCAACTTTTATCAGAAAAAAATAGACATGAAGAACTGTCCCACACAGGACTTAATGCAGTACGGTAACTTTCTATGGCACTGGAACATTATTCATATCCAGAGTTCAACCGAAGACAATTTCAATGAAGCATGATTTTTGATGCATGAGATTGTGCAATACACTTCAACTTCACTAAAATATGGCACTCAAAATTGACAAACTGGTCCTGGAACGGGCAACTCAAAGTCTTTGGATAAGACTGTCAGAGTACAGGAATCCTTCAGGCGTTATTATAGTAGTCAAGTTAAGAGCAAATGATTTTTTTTGTAGCTGCCTAATTATACAGTAAATAAATATGCTGCTAACAATACCTTGTTCTATTGTGTCCTGCAGCTTATTGTTACCATTCCTTCCTTGTGGCATAGGATAACACAGAGACTGCAAAAAGAAAAAAAAATTGTCAGAGTGCTCCACTAGGGAAAGATCCTCAAGATGAAGAAAGACTAAATTAACAGGGAAATTACCTCATTTTCTTCTCCATCTGATGCGGCAAATTCCTCCTGTTTAATTTCTGGCTTAGGCACCTGGAAGCAAGCACAGTACAGTTAAGTAACTATCCAACATGAAGGATTGCATTTTGGCCTTTCTAGGACTCGCTTATCTTACCAATGGAGGTGCAGCACCCACAAGTACATCATTGTCGTCATCAATGACAATTGTGTCATCCTTCCACTGGTCCAATTCAATAAAGGATGCCCATTCATTGGACAAATCATGAGAAACGCTGTGTAGAGGGATCTGAAAGCAAGAGCGGGACATAATTATCTAAGCAGACAAAGGTATAAATTCATCTTGCTACTTTAAAAGGGATTTCCATATAGTCTTACCAGGGAAGCTTCTCCAACAAAAGACCTTGGCACAGGGGGCGCAACTGCCACAGCAGGCACAGGGGGCGCAACTGCCACAACTGCCACAGCAGGCACAGGGGGCGCAACTGCCTCTGCAGGCACAGGGGGCACAACTGCCACAGCAGGTAAAGGGGGCGCAGCTGCCTCTGCAGGCACAGGGGGCGCAGCTGCCACAGCAGGTACAGGGGGCGCTACTGCAGCTTGGGCCAAATTTAACTGAATCTATAAGACAGGAAAGATCACGAAGTGGTACAACCAGGGGAGGTATGTACTGACAATGGGTAGCTTGCACCATGGTCAATACCTGCAATGGATTTGGGCACCCTGTTCCCAAAGCAGCTCTGAAACCTGTCAAGTTGATGACACGCTGGTATAAGGGTGAAAGGCCTAATCCAGCCAGATCCACCTCTGGACCCCCACCTGTCCCGTGAAGGTAGTTCATCTGCTTCCGCAGCGCATCTCTGGCCCGTCCTCTCAGGTTAATCCAGGACTGCAAAAAAGAAACCAACGTGAGAAAAGAAACGCCATTTCAGCAATGCAACAGCAAAACATTACTTACGTCTTTCCACTTTTCACCAGTCTTGGAGGCACCACCCATAGCATTCAGTTCGATGGCTATTTCCACCCATCTCCGTGGTACGCGCACTGCTCCCAGTGGAGCTGTGAAGTTGCAGTGCAACAGTTCGTTGTCGTTAGACAGAATGGTGAGAAGTCTGTCCCATTGAGCAGCAGAAGGAGCTAGAAACAAGATGCAAAACCATTAGTCAAAGGTAAACCTTTCCTAATATCAAACGTGTTTGATATTAAGATGAAAAACTCGTTCTTTAGACATATAGGATTCATGTAATACATATATGTGTATTTATGACAACAACTATTGATGCTTATTACTCTTACGTTTTAATTGAATTTTCTTCATATTTCTTTCATAAACTTGAATAACTCTTTTGTAAGACTTGTTTATGACTATCTAAGTTCTAAACTTATGGGGTGGAATTGGAAATTTAATTACTATTGACAAAAGTGTCTTAACCTATAGTCTTCAACTTAAATTGTGATTTTCTCAAAATTTTAAACATAAAGTCAAAAACATTGTTGGTGTATAATGACCTTTCTAAAGGAACACAATGAGAGTGGCTTGGAGATAACGCATGCGACAAAATACAAATTTCATGATATTTCAAAGGTTTCATTTTCGGACATACACCGTCCATATGCGTGCCACAGTTAATTTTCGACATTTCTTGTGCTGGATTACACACCTCGGTTGGCCGATGGGGCGAGAAAATGATTGAAATAATTCATCAGTCGAATCGATTGAGCTCAGTAGCACAGACCACGCAACAGGTCCCGGTTTTCAGGCGATTGTCAAAATATATGACCACATTTGCACTGAACACCAAAACCAAAATATTCAAAGCGACGCCAAAACATTAATAAACTTACCCATTTTGAAAACTGAGTTCGAGAAACAGGCGGCAGACCGAGAAACCGGTGAAGAGGATGAAACAATCCAACAACCACGACGAATGACGAATGCCGGGATGCCGAACGCCCGTCACGCACGGCTCGCACGGTAACCAACAAACGAGCGACGCGCGCGACCCCTGGCCGCTGAGCATCATCAACCAGCCATCGCCAGCCAGTCGCCAGCCGAACACGACCACTACAAGGCCCGACGCGTCGGCACGGACCCTCGCGAGTCCCGCGCGAGGCCTCACGACCCACGCGCCTCCCCCTAAGCGATCAGCGGAATCACCCTGCTGAGGCTGCTGCACTGCCGGGCGGGGCGGGTCGGACCCGACCCGCGCGGCCCCCCTCCCAGCCAACCCACCCGTTCTGCCGCGAGCTGAGCGCCGCCGGCACGCCACTACGTGACGGTTTTTCTCGTACAAAGTACTAAAGCGTTTTCTGCACACAAAGCATGCATAGCGCGCTACTGTATTCTCTTTGAGACACTGTTTTTCATGAAGGTGATAGGACCGAGCGGTCTTGAATCCCAGCAAACATCGATCACATTGTCGACGTACGAGGTGTTTGATGAATCTATGATTGTAAAGCCTACGCTTTGAAGCACACACATGATGACACTCTGGGCACTTGTACGATCTCACGAGCCTAGGGCCATGGACTTTCTCTAAATGTACAGAAAGGGTATACTTTCTCGAAAAATTCTTTTCACAGACATCACAACGGAATCGAGATACATCGTGTGACTGCACGTGGCGGTCGAAATTTCCCCTGTGCTTTATCTTTTTTGAGCATATATGACACGTGAAGTCTTGTTTTTCGTGAACTAATAAATGCCTTTTGAGTTTACTCGGGTAATCGAATACCCTGAAGCACGTTTTACACTCATGGGTTTTCATAACGATTTTTCATAACAATTTTTTTTTTTTTTTTTTGCCAACGCCACAATCCTATCAAGGGGAGAGAAGCAAGAGAATAAAATTATGCATTTACTTACAATTTTTCAAATCTCTTTCCGAAGAATTGTGACAGCACCTATACACCCACACGAAATCACCTCTGCGTCCACACGACTTCGCCTCGGATCGGATCGCACGCTTGCTCGCGACGTCTGCACCCCACGGCAGCACCACACGGTATGTAAAACACAACATCATTTCGCAGGAAGGGCAGCAGGGCAACGTCTCTCTCTCTCTCTCTCTCTCTCTCTCTCTCTCTCTCTCTCTCTCTCTCTCTCTCTCTCTCTCTCTCTACCCCACCTCTCTCTCCCCTCTCTTCTATAACCGCCCATCTGCTCGACCTACCGTTCATACACCTGCCGCCCGCCGCCGTCCTAGGTGAGACGGGCGCGGGAGAAGCGGAAGACTCTCGTTTTGATCGAGCCCCGTATCTATTCTGCGTGCCCACTCAGCCCAAGCCCATCCGCTCGGGACACGCACGCACCGCCCATCCCCCCTACCCCCTCCATGTGAGCCCCGACAGGACGACCTCCTCCACTATGCTGAACGCCGAATACATCATTTCCGCCGCGACCAGATAAAAACACGTGACCGTGAGGCGTTACCGTACGACCAGCAGCGGACCCGTTTGCAGGAAGGGCACCGTCTCTCTCTCTCTCTCCCTCTCTCTCTCTCTCTCTCTCTCTCTCTCTCTCTCTCTCTCTCTCTCTCTCTCTCTTCACCCACCCCACCTCTCTTTCCCCTCTCTTCTACCCACCCATCAGCTCGAGCTACCGTTCAAACACCTGCCGCACACCGCCGTCCTAGGTGAGAAGGGCGCAGAGCAAGCGGGGGACTCTCGTTTTGATCAAGCCCCGCGGGACGACCTCCTCCACTATGCTGACCGCCGAATACATCATTCCCGCCGCCAGGGCCTAACTCAAGATAAAAACACGTGACCGTATTGCGATACCCTCCGACCAGCAGCGGATCCCGTCCGCAGGAAGGGCACCGTCTCTCTCTCTCTCTCTCTCTCTCTCTCTCTCTCTCTCTCTCTCTCTCTCTCTCTCTCTCTCTCTCTCTCTCTCCCCCTCCCCCCCCTCTCTCTCTCTCTCTCTCCCCCTCCCTCCCTCTCTCTCTCTCTCTCCCTCTCTCCCTCTCTCTCTCTCTCCCTCCCTCCCTCCCTCCCTCCCTCCCTCTCTCTCTCTCTCTCTCTCTCTCTCTCTCTCTCTCTCTCTCTCTCTACCCCACCTCCCTCTCCTCTCTCTTCTACCCACCCATCAGCTCGACCTACCGTTCAAACACCGGCCGCCATTTTCCCCTCTTATGGCCCGCTCGCCGCCGTCCTAGGTGAGAGGGGCGCGGATGAAGCGGGGGGACTCTCATTTTGATCGAGCCCCGTATCCATCCTGCATGCCTACTCAGTCCACCTGGAACCGGTGCCCCACACTGTCGGGATAGCCAAATCATCGGCCGTTGCCCAGTACCCGCTGACACGGACACACCTGCTCCGCCCGGGACACGCGCGAGCCGCGCATCCCCCCCTCTCCCCTCCACACACTCCACCGGCCACCTACGAGCCCCGCCAGGACGACCTCCTCCACTATGCTGATCGCCGACCACATAATTCCCGCCGCCGCCACATTATAGGGCCTAACTCACGAAAAACGCGACCGTAAGGCGATACCGCCCGCCCATCAGCGCACCGCCTATGAGCCCCGCCAGGACGACCTCCTCCACTATGCCGAGCGTCGAATACATCATTGACACCGCCGCAACACCTTAGGGACTAACTCACTCGAAATACAGAAAAAAAACGCCACCGTAAGGCGATACTGTCCGACCAATAGCGGACCCGCGATGGGTTGCCTACCCAGCAGGCGCTACCGTACATCCGGCAGCTGACCCGCTGCCACGACTGACCTGGGGCGTCTCAAACGGAGCATGCCCCCATTTACATACACACAGAGCAGCAGAAGGCAAAGGCTTTTAAACAATAATTTTCCATAAAATTCTAAACATGGTTTAGATGTTAATTATTCATGTTTTTCCCAGTTGATTTAAAAAAAATTACTTGTTATTCATTCAAATTACAAATTAGGTTATGTTCTTCCAATAACAAATTCTTATCAAGAAGACATTATAATTAAAACAAATAAGAAAATCACTTTGGTTATATCATTGTTACTTACATAACTTTCATTATTCAGCTTCACACATGATTCCAAACCCCCTACGCCCGTATACATTTTTCAATTTGGTCAATTGTTTGCCCAGTTCGGCTCGGCCGATTTCATAGTTAGACCCCTCGTTGGATTCGCCTCGTCGACGATTCGGGAGGGAAAAAATCGAAAAACGGCACATTTCCCACTCCTTGACCGGGAAAACGCGGAAAAACCCCGCCCGGCCGGCACCGGGAAACCTTTCGCTCGCTTTTTCACCCGCTCGCGTCACCGACCGAAGCGGGGCCGAGTGGGGAGATTGTTCGCTAGGACCGGGGCCTCCTTTTCCACCCTAGGGCATCTCTCTATCGGGTTTCGTTTGGGAGAAAACCCAAAAAAACCCGTTTTCGTCGGTACCGGAAACGTTCGGCCCTCCTTTTCACCCATTTCCGTCACAGATGGTTGGGGGGTCAAAGCGAGGCGATTGTGCGCTAGGACCAGAGCTTTCTTTTCCCGAAGAGCGCATCTTTCCATCTGGTACCGTTTAGAAGATATGAAGGAAAAACCAAAACCCGGTATCGGGGTTTGGACAAAACCCGTCCTCTTTTCCGAACCGCGTGACCGATTTTCAATTTCGAAACGCCGTTTATTCCGTCTCGACCAGGGCTTTCTTCTCCCGAAGAGCGCACCTTCCTATCTGGTACCGTTTGGAAAATGAAAGGGAAAACTGAAGACCGAACCCGCGGCTGTTTACAAAACCCGTCCTCTTTTCCGAACCGCGTGACCGATTTTCAATTTCGAAACGCCGTTTATTCCGTCTCGACCAGGGCTTTCTTCTCCCGAAGAGCGCACCTTCCTATCTGGTACCGTTTGGAAAATAGGAAGGGAAAACTGAAGACCGAACCCGCGGCTGTTTACAAAACCCGTCCTCTTTTCCGAACCGCGTGACCGATTTTCAATTTCGAGACGGCGTTTATTCCGTCTCGACCAGGGCTTTCTTCTCCCGAAGAGCGCACCTTCCTATCTGGTCCCGTTTGGAAAATAGGAAGGGAAAACTGAAGCCCGAACCCGCGGCTGTTTACAAAACCCGTCCTCTTTTCCGAACCGCGTGACCGATTTTCAATTTCGAGACGGCGTTTATTCCGTTTCGACGAGATCTACAACATGGAATTTTCATGGTTTTCCTCCGACGCACCGTTTGGTCGCTAGGGCGAAAAGAAGCAGGGTTTGCGGACCGGGGCCGCGGCACGCCGGGGCCGCGGCACGCCGGGGCCGCGGCACGCCGAAGCAAAGGCCGGCATCCGTGCCCGAACGGGTCCCGCTCTGAGCGCGCGCTGTGCGCAGTCAGTGTGCGAGGGAGACAGAGCGAGAAACCCGAGGTGCTGGATGAAGATGTGCCGAAACTGGCCGAATGCAATCGAGCGAGCGGGAACCGATTCGGTCTCCTGAGGGCGTGGCAGAGCGTGGCGCTGGGCTGACTTTGCCTACGCGCCACGCTACGCCACGACTGGCCGGCAAACGGGACCCGTTGACGAGCACGGGTCTCGGCTGGTTCGAGTGAGAAGCGAGCGAGCGGGCAAGAGACAAACGAGTGAGAAGCGATCGAGCGGGCAGCAGCGCCGAGTGAGCAGCAACGAGCAGCGTTCGGGAGCGGATGCCGGCCTTTGCGCCGAAGCAGCCGGCTGCCGAGATCGCAGCTTCCATCGGCAGTCCAGTGGTCCCGTGGCTATAGTGACAGACTGCGGAGCGGAGGGTACTTGGTTCGATTCCGACGGGGAAACTTTTTTTTTCGTTTTACTTTACTTCTTTTACAACACGAGAGACTCATCGAAGGTATTTCTTCATGTCTTTGGGTGGTGTGTATTGCGTCTCAACGAAATTTCCTGCTGCCATATTTTTCCTCTGGGAAAAACGAAACAGAGGGCTTCCACTCGGTTTGCCGGGAGTTTCCCCTTTCCCCAAAGTTGTCACTGTCGTGCCGAGCTCTGTCAATGGGAGCGTTGGTACTCGAATGATTTTTCTTTTCATTTTCTGGAAAAACTAAAATACCCGTACTGGGATTTTTAATAAAAATCGTCCTCCTTTCCGAACCGCTCGACCGATTTTCAATTTCGAAACGGCGTTTATTCCGTCTCGACGAGATCTACAACATGGATTTTTCATGGTTTTCCTTCGACGCACCGCTTGGGCGCTAGGGCGAAAAGAAGGGTTTGCGGGTCGGGAGGCCGCCGGGCCGGGGCCGCGGCACGCGGGACGAGCTGGCTGCCGAGCTGACACTTCCCAACCGTAGTCCGGTGGTCTCGTGGCTAAGGCGACAGACTGAGGAAGGGAGGGTCGTGGGTTCGATCCCGGTGTGGAAATCGGCTTTTGTTTTTAAATTATTTTACATCACAGGAGACACGTCATGGAGGGTTCTCCAAGTCTTTGGGGGGGGGGGGGGCGGTGCATTGCGTCGCTACGAAGTTTCCTGCTGCAATATTTTTCCGCCGAGAAGAAGAAAACAGGGGGCTTCCACTCGGTTTGCCGGCAGTTGCTCCTTTCCCCAAAGTTGTCACTGCCGTTTAGAGCTCTGGCAATGGGAGCGTTGGTATTTGAATGGTTTTTCCGAATAACTAAAATACCGGTACCGGGTTTTTTGAAAACTCGTCCTCTTTTCTGAACTGCTGGGCCGATTTTCGATATCGAAACAGCATTTATTGCGTTTTGACGAGATCTACAATTTTTTTTCCTCCGACGCACCGTTTGGGCAGGAGGGCAAAAAGAAGGGTTTGCGGCCCGCTAGGCCGCCGGGCCGGGGTCGCCGGCAGGTGGCTCAACTTTGCTGGCGAATTCACAGCTCCCAACGTCAGTTCAGTGGTCCCGAGGATAAGGTGACAGACTGCGAAGAAAAGGGTCCTGGGTTCGATCTCGATGAGGAACTTTTGTTTTGTTAAACTTTAATTTTCGTACAACACGAGAAACACGTCAGTGTGAGTTCTTCAACTCTTTGGGCGTGCTGTTTACGTTCGCTTGGTCGATTTTTCTGTGGTGTGTATTGCGTCTCAAAGAAATTTCCAGCTGCCATATTATTCCTCCGAGAAGTAGGAAACAGGGCTTCCACTCGGTTTGCCGGCAGTTGCCCCTTTCCCCAAAGATGCACTGCCGTTCCGAGCTCTGCCAATGGGAACGTTGGTACTCGATTGTTTTTTCCGAAAAACGAAAATACCGGCACGGGGTTTTCAGGAAACCCGTCCTCTTCTCCGAACCGCTGGGCCGATTTTCGATTTCGTAACAGCGTTTATTGCGTCTCGACGAGATCTACAACATTATTTCCTCCGACGCACTGTTTGGGCGGGAGGGCAAAATTATTAAGTTTTGCGGCCCGCAGCCAGGCCGCCGAGCCGGGGCCGTCGACAGGAGGGACAAGCTGGCTGCCGAGCTCGCTGTATCCATCGGCAGTCAAGTGGTCACGGGGATACGGTGGCAGACTGCGGACCAGTGGGTGTTGGGTTCAACACCGAGGGGAAAGCTTTTTTTTTACGTCTGTGTTACTTTAATTCTTTCACAACACTTGAAACACATCAATAATAAATTTTGATGTCTGTAGGCGCACTGTTTACATTCGTTCGACCGATTTTTGAGGTCGAAGCGGTGTGTATTGCGTTTAACGTAATTCACTCGATTTTCCTGCTACAACATTTTGTCTCCGGGAATAAGGAAGAAAGGCCGTCGTTGCGCTGGGCGCCGGCTGCTAGGAGGTGGGGGCAGTCAGTTGCCCCTCTACCAATGTCGTCACTGCTTTGCCGAGCCCTGCCAGCTGGAGCATCAGTAGCTCGATGGTTTAGCTGCTAGACCAAGGAGACTTAGGTCGCGGGCTCGAATTTAAACGGTTACATTTTTCATTTTTTACTTTACCATCATTTCCACTAGCAATCAATTGATACTACCGCTACGTCTAACAGACAGAGGGCAAGCGCGACTCACGTCGTCGTCTGGCAACTAAGGAACCCATCCCTACTCCCCTTTCGGCAACCGTCCCGGACGGGGCTGCCAAAAGTGGCTGTTTATGTGCTTGCTCACAAAATGTTCGCTGCCGTGCCGTCTCATTCTATCGACGGACTGGTGGTCCAAGTGTCTTGTCACTGTACTGCGGATACAAAGGTCGTGGGTTCGAGCCCACATGCAGCGCAAATTTTTTGGACTTAGAATTCGGCAACTCCAGGGTCTCCCAATTGGCGACGATACCCCACGCTCGGGGAGGCGATATGGCTCGGCGTACTCCCACGCATCCAAGCAGCAAATGGGGGATTCGCTAATCCTTTCGGGCTGGGCCCGCCGGAAGGTGGCTCGGACTGCCTGCAATGCGCCCCGTCTTTACCGGCAGTTCAATGGTCCCGAGGATAAGGTGACAGACTGTGGAGGGAAGAATCAGGGGTTCAAATCAAGGTGGAAACAATATTTTTTTTCCCGGACTTTAACTTTTTTTGCCAGATTATCATCTAGCAGCCTACGACAAGTCCTGAAAGCCTTCCGATATTGAAAAGCGGTATTTAAGCCCCGATTCTGTTTGGTCAGGCTATATTACGATCCAGGCGGACCACATAAGTCCGGGGGGCCGTCCCTAAATGTGAAGTGTATCTAGGTCCCAATTACGTTCGGTGAGGCCAGATCAGGATCCAGCCGGCCAAGATAGGTGTGTGTGTGTGGTGGTGGGGACGTCCCTATATGAGAAGTGGTATTTGAGTTCTTATACGGTTAGGTCAGGCCAGATTACGACCCAGCCGGCCAAGAATAGTCCAGAGGTCCGTTCTTAAGTAAGAAGCGGTATTTATGCCCTTATGCGGTTGGGTCGGGCCAGATAAGGCTCCCGCTGGCTATGATGAGTTCGGGGGACCGTCCTTAAATAAGAAGGGCTTTTTTTCTTTAAGGCCCGGATTCCGTTTGGTCAGGCGAGATAATGATCCAGCCGGACAAGATTAGACCGGGGCCCGTCTTTACATGAGAAGCGGTATTTTTGCCTTTATTCGTTTGTGTCAGGCTAGGTATCGATCATGGCGGCCAAGAGAAGTCCGGGGGGACCACCCTCATTAAAAAAGGGGTATTTAGGCCCTAAGAGGGGTAAGTCACGGCTCTATCATATACCGGGCTACCAAGACGCAATCAAGGGGCCGTCCCTACATGATAAGTGGTATTTGGGCCCCAATAAGGTTAGGTGAGGCCAGATCAGGATCTAGGCGGCAAATAAAAGTCCAGGGGTCCGTCCCGGAATGAGGACGGTCTCTCAGGCCCAAATGAGGGTTAGTCAAGCCAGAGTTGGGTCCAGGTTGCCAAGATTAGTCCTCAGGCCGATTTTAAATGAGAACAGGTATTTCATTCACAAAAAGGTAAGGTCAGGCCAGATCATTTTCGGAGGTTGTAATTTGGTCCTTAATGGAGTAAGTTAAGGCCATATCATAAAACGGGCGGTCAAGATAGGTCCAGGGGGGTCGTGTTTAGATGAAGAGGAGAATTTAGGCCCTAATTAGTTGTATTCGGGTAAGATAACGATCCAAGAGGCCAGGACAAGTCCGGGGGTACGTTTTACAATGAGAAGGAATACTTTGGCCAAAAGATGGTAAGATAAGATCAGATCATAAAGCTGGCAGCCAATATAAATACGAGGGGCCGACATTTATGGTGAAAGGCAACTTACGCCAAGGTAGAATACATTAGGGTATAAGATCATGAACGTAGCAGCCAGGATTTGTAATTATAGATTGGTTGGTCAGTGTCTAAATTGAAGCCGCCAGGGAAGGTTGGTTAGCTTTGGTAAGACTAGGTTAGGTTAGGCTAGGTTAGGTAAGGTCATAACGGCAACGGTATGCGCACTAATGGTGCAACTTAGCAGGGGTTTTTCAAAACGTTGAGAGCTTGGCTGACACCAACGCTCATTCCCACGGGTTAGGTTAGGTTAGGTTCGGCTGGGTTGTGGCAGGGCCGCTCAGGGACTTCAGGCCCTTGTTTCCAGGCCCTCAATAATACCTCAAGTGTAGCCACATGAGCACATCAATCCGGCCAAGAATAGTCCGGATATACATCTATCTATATTCCCTGTAGCTGCATTCGAGATGACTCACTCACTCACTCACTCACTCACTCACTCACTCACTCATCGAAATGTTCAAGTGGTTTGAAGGACAAGGGTCCGTCCTTAAATGAGAAGCAAAATTTAGGCCCAAAGAAGGTTAGGTGAGGCTAGATAATTATCCAGCCGGTCAAGTCAAGTCCGGGGGGCCGTCCCTAAATGAGAAGCGGTATAAAGGACCCGATTCCATTTGGACAGGCCTTATTACAATCCAGGCGGAAAAGGTTAGTCCGGGGGGCCGTGGTGTGATAGAAACAATCACAGTGAAAAGTAAGAACAGGAGGGCGCACAAGATAGTTTTTGAACTTTTTTGACTCTGATTAACGAGAGCACACTTGCTGCACTCTAGTAAGGACGCAGGCGAGCCGAATAAGGTTGCCTACTACTTCAAGAGGCGCACATATACCTTTTTTCCGGACAGGGTTGCATTTTCTCGCTTTATCGACCGAAACCAAAAAAAAAAGAGCGCTTCGAGGGCACTTTGCCCTGAAGGCATCGCCAATTACGTTGCGTCCTGCTTTCATGGTATGTCGTAAGGGGAACTGGCGTACTTCACCGGGATGCCTACCCTCCAGGCGCAACCTAACTTTACCTTCAAAAGTCAACGTTTCTCACTCCTCCTCAGGAAATACTCGGAAAACCCATTTCGGTCGCTGCCGGGAAACCTTCAGTTCCCTTTTCACCCACTTGCTTCACAGATGGATGGGGGTCGAATCCAAGAGGATCGAGGCCATAACGACTGATAAGGGGCCGTCCTTAAATGAGCAGAGCTTTGAAGGACAAGGGGCTGTCCCTAAATGAGAAGCGAGATTTAGGCTCCAAAAAGGTTAGGTGAGGTTAGAAAAGGATCAAGCCGGTCAAGAAAAGTCCGGGGGGGGGGGGGGGGCCTTCTTTAAATGAGAAGCGGTACGAAGGCCCCGACTCCATTTGGACAGGCCTTATTACAATCCAGACGGGAAAGGTTGGTCCGGGGGGCCGTCCGTAAATATTTTGGAAAAAAAAACGTTTTTGACCATTTTGAAAACTTTGGCGCCATTTTCACTAACTTCCGCCCCAGACGGATGCAGACGACATGACGAGGGAAAAAAGGAGCAAAAAAAAAGGGGGGGGGGAGCCCGGGAGAGTATAGGGGCACTGGAGAGAGGGGTTCCTAGGCGGGCCGAAGGCCCGCCCGGGGGGGGGGTCTGGGGGGGGGGCGGAGCCCCAGCGAGCGCTTTAGCGCGAGTTCATGAATATTACCTCCCAAACCAAAGGAAGTGTTCACAACCAGGTACACTATGTACCTACTTCACACATCACGGAACACAACTGAACCATCAACTCTGATATAAAGTTCTTCCTGTAAGGAGAAGATAACAAGTAATAACATAATTACATTTACGTTCAAATAATTTTTGCTTGTTACCTTTTTACTTTTTACACAAACCCTTCCGCACAGCTCAAAGTAGCTGCTAGGTAGCTGACACTCAACACTCAAACAAGCATTAAATGATACTCAAGTAGCAATTGAAAAAACACTTCAAATATTTCTAAACAAAATCACATTTCACATTTCACTCACTGGAAAATAAGTGGTGATAAAAAAATTCAATTGAACAATGTGTTTTCTCCCCAAAAAACATCCAGAATTTTACATGACCACTTTACTTACAAAAGGATAAACAAACTGAAACCAAAAGTACCCATAGCCATAAAAACAAAGTGATATTACGTAATACCTTCATATAATAATATTAGACCTCTCCATCGTGACTTCAAAATTTCCAACACAGAATCTTAAATCCACACCATGTAGAAAACACTTGTTTGGTTAAGTTGTGCTGGTTCACTAGCCTACTGTGCTCTCTGCGAATAGCTGATCTCCAGACCCAAAAGTTTTTTTCGGTACGCGACACTACCGAAAGATAGCGCTGCTATTGCACAGTGCACCACGGATATCTGTCAATACCCCTTGCAGACGATCACTTCTCCAACTGTTTTCACTTTCTTCTTGTAATGTATGTTAATTCATATGAAATACCTTATTCGTACTATTATCTTTCGTTAATATTTTGACCAAATACAAAATGAACAACTCGCCCAAAGTGACGAAGCCTAGTGGGAACCAAAACAAAGCACCATAACCTACGCATACAACTAGCTTAAATCTTGATTCAGATTCAATTCTAGCGTAACTGTGGTCAAAAATATATGTCTGTCAAGGCTGGACATTCAATAAGATCACTTTAAATAATGTTCTACGCCCTTAATGTACATTATTTAGAACCCCCTTTTTGCTTTGTTTTGATTCCCACTACTCTCAACCACTCTGAGCAAGGTGTTCATAAAATAACGGTCATAAATCCTATAACAAAGTACAAGACTAGGACTGAGTGCAAAAAACTGTGGTAGGCAAGGTACCATACAGCATCACCATATCTCATTCATCTCTTGCCCCCATAAAACATCATGTTAAAAATCACAGCAAATCAACAACTTTAATTGGCTTCACATCCATCTCCAAAACAAATCACCAAACCATGCAGATCATGAACACTAGTATAAAATTATACCTGTAACAAAAAATTACCACAAGTAGAATAATTCAATCTGTTTAAGAATGATTTACGATACGCTCTCATCAAATCTTCACTTCAGTTATGCACAAGACAATTGACACTCACGCAAACACCAACAAACAGTTCTCACACTGTGAAAAATATCTTTGTAGATTTACGATAAATTTTGTAAATCGTGATTTACGAAATATTGTTGTATTGTGGGTTCTGTGGGGAGCCGATATCAGTGTGAGTCGTAGTTCACCTGAGGGAAGACTGGCGACGAGCTCAAAGCTCGCGCCTCTTTTATTGGGTAATTGGCAAAACAACAGGAAGAACAAAGGCGATCGTAAAACAAAACTATTGTTGGGTTCTGGCTGCATGTATAAGAGGGTGTCGCTACCAACAGTGATCACTGGTGGCCGTGCTTCGGAGAGCCTTCTGCTTGTTTGGGTGTAACCTGGTTAGGTTATAGCGACAATACTACATTATTCCCTCTTTTTAGAACCCCTCTCCTTGACAAAAATCCCCATTTTGTCACTCCCTAACTTTTACGCCTTTGTCTTCGTTACATATTTTAGCTTTACAATTCAAAATTCAATGCTCTAACGTAAACGTTATACAATTTCAATAAATTATTTTGCAAATTTTACTAAAATCCTTAACTAATCCTGTGGACTTCCACCTTGTACAAGCCTACGGGTCGCAACCCTACTAGCTTGACTCAGTGTGCAAACAAAAAGAAATTGACTTCTCCCCTAGCATGTAGCAGTGCACAAGTATGACTCCTTCTCCGGACCACTATTAAGCCTGTTTAATAGTAATTTAATCCTTCAAGGACGTCAACCACGGGGATCCGTTCCAATTTAATTTGTGATTAGATCTTGACATCTTGATGTCCTGTAGTGTGACAGAGAACCTGTAACACACAAAAACACTGGGAACAGTACAAGTTTGATATTTGAGCAGCTGCCTAGGGCGTAAGATTCTTAGCCCTTGGTGTCTCCTACTCGGCTAACTAATCCTATCTACGTGACACCTTGAAAATCTAAACCTTTCATAACCCTTAACCTTTTTGAAGGTTATGCAAACTTGCCTTTGGATTCTCGATGGAGCGCGTATCTGATCCAGCGTTGTTTTCCTCGTTTCCACGTTGAGTCTCCTTTGTCTGCGTTGCCGTGGTCTCTCCTTCGTCTTGACGTTTTTGAATGTTGCAATTTTAATTCATTACTCTCTTTTCCACTGTGAGTTTGCTATTTGTTTACTTTCAGCCGTACAGCTGTTTGTATTTTTGTTCATCTTTACTTCTCGACTCGCTTAGTCGATTTCTCGAACTCGCGGTTTGATTTCCGCTAGTCCTTGCTGAGGACCCCTTTTCCTCCCTTCCGGTCGTTCCCTGAACACGTGGGGGCTCTCCCCACTCCTTTTTGGTCACGTGACCGCGCACGCAACACTGCTCTAGCCCCGGGATTGGTCAAACTTCGCGGTATTGTTACGCCCTGGACAAACGCGTCGGTCCGCGTCGCTTGGCGTCAGTCTGCCGCCAGCCTTTGCCGCGTAAGCGCCGCTGTCTCGTCCCCGTCTCGCCCTCGAGTCTCCAAGCTCCGCCGTGATGGAAGTCCACCGCATCCTGGTCCAACATTTTGTCGGACGAATAATCGGGGACCCGACCCTTCGCCGAGTGAGTATTCCGAGTGTTCGGCTTTCACTCGCCGTGCACCCCCTTCGGACTTCCCTGATCCGCGTCTCGTCCTTCTGCCCTGAGACCCGTTCCTCCTTCTTTTAGATCTGCCTGCAATGTATCCAGGCCGCAACTAACAGCTTATTCTGGAGCGTACTGGATCCTTCGTTCTTCCAGTTTGAACAGTTCGTTCCTGCCGCGATCCTCGCCGAGGATTGGTTTTATTGCTGCTCATGTTGCCTTGAGCCATGCTACGTGAGTTTTCCATCTCCCTTTTCCATCTCTTTTTCCCACTTCTCTGCCGTGTTTTATTATGAGTCTCCCTTCTTTCTTTTGAGATCCTCCTGCAGACTGATGAGTTCAGGAACGGCGGCTTCCGGGCCGACGATTTTGAGGACTCCCCGGTGGTCCCCCAAGTTCCGCCCCCGGGAATCCAGTATCCCGGTGGCCTGCTCGCCGACCCAGAGTACGTCGACCTGACCATGGAAGACTAGGTGAGTCTTTTGCGTCATATTCTGGTTTCCTCTGGTCTTGTACTGCAACCATGATGGGCATGATATCAGCGTCAAGCAGCTGTGCTTTTCTGATATCCTTTGGACTCAACCCATCAGGAAGGACTCTTGTCCAGTTAATGTCAATGGTGTCCTTCGTCATTCTGGTAACTTTCCTCTCTTCAAATAGACAATCTGAACATGTCTCTTCGCAGTGCACTTCTGTTTTGCAGTGGCAAACTAACACTGTTTTGTCTCTCTCTTCCAGACGATCACACTTCTTGCAATTATCACAAGGTCTTCTTGACAGTGCATCTGCATGCCCAATGCTGTTTTCCTTGACATGCACCACCTGGAACTTATATGGTGCAAGTCTTTCCAACCATCGTGCCAATTTTCCAGTGGGGTTTTTGAAGTTTTTCAACCACTGTAATGCTGCATGGTCAGACTTCACTGTAAACGGTGCTCCTGCCAGGTAATGGTGAAATGCTTTTACAGATTCTACTACTGCCAGTAGTTCCCTGTGTGTTGTGCAGTAATTTCTTTGAGCTGGATTGAGTGTCTTTGACCAATAAGCAATGGTAACATCCTTCTTATCTTGCTCCTGACTCAGAACACACCCTAGACCTGTTAAACTAGCATCAGTTGTGATTGTGAAAGGTCCTTTTGTGATGTCTGGTGTGCCTAATATTGGTGCCGTAGTCAGTAAGCTCTTTATTTTGTCGAATGCTTCCTGACACTCATGACTCCACTCAAAGCTTTGCCCTTGCTTCTGCAGCTTAAATATTGGCGTTGCTATGGTTGCCATGTGGGGAACATACTTGGAGTAGTACTGAACCAGCCCTAACCATGACCTTACTTCTTTTACGTTGGTCGGTGCTGGCCAGCTAAGGATTTTGCTTATTTTGTCTTGATCCGTTTTTATCCCTTTTTCAGACAACCTGTGGCCCAGATATGTGACTTCTGCCTGGAAGAGCTTACACTTCTTTGCCTTCAACAGAAATCCTGCTGCTCTTATTCTGTTGAATAAGGCCTCAAGCCTCTGAAGCATTTGTGGAAAATTGTCTCCTCCAATACAGATGTCATCCAGGTATACTGACACAGTGTCTCCTAAGTCATTTTCAGGGGTTTTCTCTTTTGCGGGCATGATCACTCTGTCTGTTATGTACTGGAAGGCACCTGGTGCTGCAGCCCAAAACTTAGTCGTGTAAAGAGCAATTATAGGCCAAAGTGGACCGAAATCTGGACTCATGTCACCGATCCGGTTCAAACTTTGTGGGTTCATAGTGTCCCACTAGAAACCACAAAATACCAAAGGACAGTTCGATATCTCAACATACACCTGAGATAATAATATTTGTCCCAAATTGCCAATTTTAGTCGAGAAAAACAGTTTTTTTGTAATTTCACTGTCCCACTTTCAAACATATTCAGAAGTGTCATCCTTTTACCCTCCATTGAATCCTTATTCTCTCCCTCAGGAAATTCTGGTGGTTGATCTAGATCTGGGTTTAGCCCATAACACTGCCTCACAGAGAAAAGCCTGTTTGGCCTTTTATAAGCAGGCTGCCTCATTCCCAATTTTACATCAATTTTTCTTTTATAGTTACAGTGGTGATACAATTGACTTCCTATATCCTGCAAGGCATTTGTGTGGAGTGCAGGCTTCAGTGCGCCTGCAAACTTCTTAAGCATTACTGCAGCAACTGCTTTGCACTGCTTGTCTGTCACACGCCTGTAACAGGTTAATTAAAATAGATACTACAACACCCCTTTTAAAAAATAGAGCATGGCATACTTAGTTGACACTGCCATCATTTCATCAGCAACATCTCTAATGACTTTTAGTCGGTCTCCCTTCTGCAGCCTGGTATTCCCCTCGAGCCTCTTCATGAATGAAGCACTAAATATTTGATTAAAATTTAATGGCAGTATAGTGGATGGACCTGCATTCAATGATTCACCTGAAATGAAAAAAGGGTGGGAAAAGCAATTAAAGATAATTCTGTATACAAAAATAGTAGATATATAAATAAG
Source organism: Frankliniella fusca (assembly GCA_029379305.1). Classification (NCBI taxonomy): domain Eukaryota; kingdom Metazoa; phylum Arthropoda; class Insecta; order Thysanoptera; family Thripidae; genus Frankliniella; species Frankliniella fusca. The sequence continues at coordinate 87,514 of JAHWGI010001349.1, read as the reverse complement.
CAAGCAAGACAATACCTTTATTCTTATCTTTAACTTCAAGGTGTTCTATGAATTTCCCAAGTGCCACAGGTGTTAAATACTCCATGTTCTTTCACCAGATCAATAAACTTAAAGTCTGAGAATGTATTCAAACCACATTTTTTTTAAAACACTTTGAAGTGTCTCTTTAGTGACTGCTTGTACATCACAAAAAGGCATGAGTTCATCAACCACAAGATCCTGCCCTCTGCTGTCCAAGTCCAAGTCCGCATTGTCCTCTTCTTCCTCATCTCTTCTCTCCTAAAAAAGAGAAAAACAATATATAAGTCAAAGTGAAATGTAAATTCTCTGAGAATCAGTCAGTAGAAATTTGTGTATGCAAACATTTCTGTCCACAACACATTAGAGCTTATCACCTCCACTACAGACAAAGGTGTTTTAGTACCACAACTTCATTGTGTTCCCAATTATATGTGTCGTAGGGAGTGAGGTCAAGTAAGTCGTTTAAATTGACTAGAGACAAATTCTGAGAAACCTCCAATTCATAGAACTGCATATCAGTAACCAAATTCCCAGTACATTTTCCACCTACAGAAGAACAAGTGAAAATTTTACTAAAGGTATTACAAGAGTAATAGGGTATTCCGGACAAGCCGAGGACCGGAAACGAAGGCGACGTCCACCGTGGTCGGATCTCAGCCTAATGGCTTCTGCATCCGGATTGTCTGCTGTGGACCGCCGCCATCTTTGTCCAGATTCAAGATTCACATTCGCATATCGTGTTGTTTTGGTCACGGAGGACTTCGCTTGTGATTTGTCACCTCTACGACTCCTTTCCGTCCCCGTCCGTTATGTTTTCCCAGAACACCCGCCGATATGCGAATGTGAATCTGAACAAAGATGGCGGCGGTATCCACAGCAGACAAACCGGATGCAGAAGCCATTGGGCTGAGATCCGACCACTGTGGACGTCACCTTCGTTTCCGGTCCTCGGCTTTTCCGGAATACCCTATTGAGACTTAAATTAGTGAGGGAAAATAGAGAAATGTACCAATAGCATATGCAACGTCCCCAAAAGATGCATACAAAATAGTCTTGCATAGTTCAATTAAAGGATGTCTCTTTGTGGAGCATACAAGTAGTTGGTTCATTTCATAATCTACATTACGATATTTTACTTTGTGAGAAAACCGTAACTTAGAGGCAAACTGTCTGCCCAACATAGAGACAATAAATTCAACCAACTCCACATCAGTAATTTCATCGAATGGCATGCAATCAGTCATCACAACACCATTTTCGTACAGCTTGTCAATCAAAAGGGCACTCTGCATAAACTGATGAGCTACTGCCATTGACTGTGTAGGGTTGATGTTATTTTTCTTGGCAGCAAATTCACTCCGGAAGTACTTATGCTTTGATTCAAATTTTAAAGTTGAAGTACATGATGGAGGTCCAAACTTCAGAATCAGTAACTTTGTGTGCTCCATAAAGTGGTGCTTGGGCCGAAGTCTCACATTAGGAAATAATTTGCATCGATCATGGATGTAGTTCATGATGCATTTGTCGATATAATCTAGAGAGTTTCTTGAAGTAGAAGGCGATGACACAAGCATGAATATTTCAGAGAGTCTGATCAGCATGACCCACAATGGATTAGTTTTATCAGTGACCTTTTTTCCTAAGACCATAGGCAGAAATCTAAGAAGAACATGATTCTGGACTGCATTACCCTTCACTTTTTTTCTTTCTGTGATGAATTTACGTGGTGGCTTATCCTTCTTCTCAGCTCCTTGATAGGGAAAGAGTCTTAACTTCCGGTTAAGTTATTCCCAAGTAAATTTAAACTTTTTGCGCAGGCCTTTCAAAATCAGGATGAGGTCATAAGCAATGACCCCTTCTAGATAATCATGAGCTAAACAGCCCGGCATTCCACCAACACAATGGTAGTGTTTAAGCTTATTGAATTCCGAATTACCAACAACACCTTTCACACCCTTTGGATTGGTTTCCAACTGTCGAACACACTTATTGTAAGACTCCTTAGTTCTGAGAGGTGCAACATTCTTCTTAAAGGATGTTTGGGGGAAAAGTTGAGCTAATGGGATGTCATCATCACTACTACTATAGTCACTACCATTTTCATCATCATCAAGGGGGGGATCATCAACATCATCATTTCCTGAAACATCACTGTCACTGCTGTCGTCTTCTTCAGATTCACTCAAGTTTCCATTAATATCTTCACTATACCACCTGGCCAGCCAATCTGATCGAGACTCCTCACAGTAACGGCAAAAATGTTCTGTTTGGGAGAAACTCTCAACAAAACCACCAATCGTATGAGCAGCAAGATTATCACCAAGAATTAAAGCAATAGAGGCTTTCACTTTTTCACCCCTAATTTCCACACCATCCTCTTCTAAAGATTTCAAGTCTTCAATGAGTGGTTTAAGAACTCGTTCGAGTCCAAAATAAGAAACAACCTGTTCCCTACAGAGCATGACCAGTTGGATTGGATCAACCTTCGTCCTATGCCACGGCTTCAGGTTTCCAAGAGTAAATGCCCAGTGGCTGATCTTAAAAGTACTATTGGCTGGGCCAAGAGCTTTTGCAAGACTAACATCATCATAGTAAAGAATAATTTGAAGAGCAGTAGGGTCCTCCATGAAAAGTGAGTGGCCCATGAAAGAAGATCCATCGTGGATGTCAGTAAGTAGATCTGACTGCAACACTGGTCTCCTTTGTCTGCTTGCAAGATATTGTTCATAGACTGAGTTGTCTTCCATCAACCACTTAATTGACTCTTTGATTGGCACATAGTGGTACTTGCAATTGATGTAATCTTGATTAAGGCCTAAACTTTTCTGAACAGGCGACACTACATTGAAAATCTTCTTATTGGTATAGTGCTGTCGACGCATGTAGTATGATCTCATTGGTCCAGTAGTGGGACAATGGAGACGATTCAAAATACTCTCAGACAATGTTTCTTCAATGATAGGCTTCGCCACATCCATGTTGACACCACCTGCTTCAAGCTTGGCGAGCAGCTCACTAGTAGTCAAAGCCATTGTTGCCTGAATCAGGGTTGAATACGAATCTAACAAAAAACCAAAGGTTGAATCTGGCACATGTAGTTTGTAAGATGCTGTCAACCCCATGTGGACAAATTTCTTTAAGTACACATCATAATCTGATTCTTGCTTGTTACTTATATTAACATGATGAATCTAGCTCATCACTCAAGGGAATGTCAGTATCGAGAAACACTAAAGTAGTAGCAATGCCAAAAGTGTCGCCATTTTCAGCAGGAGGTTGATTAGCAGCAGTCACTGAAGTATCTGATGATTGCTGTGATGGATGCACCCAAAACCGGTGACCTCGTACTGCTGATTTGGTTTTTGCCTTGAAATTGCATTCAGGATATGCACACTTATAAGGCAACTCATTACAGTCTCCAGAATTTTGGGTCGGGGATGAAGTGTCTAGATGAAACAGCTTTTCGTGCTTCTCATACTGTGTGAGGTTGATCAACTTTACAGAACAACTTGCATAACCACAAGTAAACAGTGAGCGCAATCCAACCTTATGTTTGAGATTAAAGTGCTCAACATGCACAGAGAGTGATGGAACGGCTTCATTACAAACTTTACATGAAATCATTGTAATTAAGCTTAAAGGATACGATTGTTAAAAGTCTTTGAGGGGAAACTTTAACTCTAAAAGAAAGTGACAGTAAAAAAAGGAATCCAACCTGATCAATTTCCATATCTTGGGCGTAGACAGACAGATAACTTCAGAACTGTTTCCTTTTCAAAACGCTTTAACTGACAACCAGCAAGTGAACAAGGCACACTCAAACAGAATTACCTAGAAAAAATAATACGATTATCAACAACTTGAAAGAGAAGTGGTGCGCAAAACGTCATTTTCAAAGTACATGATTTTATTGCTCACTTCTTGATGGTGGGCTTGACCAATCGTAGACAAAACAAGTTTCCTGATTTGCCTTTTGAACTGCTCAACACAAAGCAAAGTGGTGTTGCACTTAAAGAATGGGCACTTCAGCACCTAAAACAAAACTAATATGCATATTATCTGAATTGCAAGGAAATTCAGTGAATTTAAGTAGCAAAGTACACATTTTAGAAGTGATCCTTTTGATAATGAGGATCCATAACCTTACGGAACGCCATACAGCATCTGAAGTTGACGGAGCTATGTTTAGCTATATTATGATTGTGACTAATTTAGATGATAAATATCCAAGTTCTAGAAACTTCTTTCATTGTCTCAGGACCCTCAACCTGACTACACCTGCTGAGCTACGGGTGATGAAATTCTATGAGAGAACTGAAAAGAGACACAATTTCGATGGATTTGTCCCTTTGGAGTTGTAAAAATTGATAAATTGTTACCTCTACACCTATCTTCCTCCTAAACTTACTCAGAATATTACAGGGCAACAGCCGAACGAGAGCTTTACGGCGACCGTTGAGAATCCTCTTGCTCCTCGTCTTACCGCCAACTCCCAACGGTCGCGCAGGTTGGCCAACTCAGGCACGAAATAGAGGTTAAGCAGCTAAAAAGAGAAACACGAATTTAGAGATCAATCTGCAAGAAAAGACACGATTTTGGATAGTTTTAAGTTTGAATGCAGTTTTCAAATGATATTAGGTTTTGAAAAATAGCATTCTGCGCAATTATTCCCAAATATTTTCCCACATAGTTGCTTAAACTGAAAATAGGTTACTGTTTTTACTATGCCAATATTTTCTGTTACACAGTACTTGTTTTGCTCGTAAGTGAAAAAGATACGCGTTAAAAATGGAAAATAAGTCACAAAATCTTCAAAAGGATTTGTCTGAGTCATTAGAGAGCCAAGAAGTTATCTACGGCAGCCATGATGTTGAGGTGTTCTCTTCAGATAGTGAGGTAAGTTAAAAACATAAATATTTGATCGCACTCAGTCTACATTGTGCTTGGTTAAAAATTAAGTACATTAAAAGACAAAGTTCAGTAAGCTATTTTAACTTAAATAATAATAAAAGTCTTATCTTTAATTTGGCAGGAGGATCCAGCTCCTTCTGAAAATGAGAAGAAGATAATCTTCTACATGAAACACTTGGAGTGGCATTGTGCGGTGTATCGAGAAGCTCTGAGTAAGATGCCAGATGGTATGAAGCTAGTTGAAGAAGCAAAGGCTAAATTTCCGGAAGATAATGAAGAAAAACACTGTCAAAGTTGTCTCATTGAAAATCTTCAAGAGAATATACAACAGTTACAAGTACAGCTTCAAAAGAAAACATCTGCAGCAAAATGGATCTATCATAGCAATAACAAAAAGAGAAAGCAATAAAACAAACTTCTTATTACTACTGCAAATCAGCATTGTTTTTTCCCTTTACAAAAATATTAAGAAATCATCTCACCATGAAAAAAAATTTGGAGAGGGACAAGCTTGAATCCCATTGCACTGACTAACATCTGTTTCAACGTGCACTGACGGCCTCCACAGATAGGAAATAATGAATCCAGGTTCGATAATCATGTTGACCAAAGCCGCTCATAAGAAGGTGCAAATGTGAACAAAAATAAAAACCAAAGTCAATTGCAAACAGATGCCCTTTCACTCTTGTTATAAAATAAGATTTAAAGGATATTTTCTGCATTTCAGGTTAAGGAACAATACAAAAATAGTAAGAAATCATCTCACCATGAAAAAAAATTTGGAGAGGGACAAACTTGAATCTCATTGCACTGACTTGCATCTGTTTCAATGTGCACTGACGGCCTCCATAGATAGGAAATAATGAATCCAGGTTCGATAACCATGTTGACCAAAGCCGCTCAAAAGAAGGTGCAACTGTGAACAAAAATAAAAACCAAAGTCAATTGCAAACAGATGCCCTTTCACTCATGTTATAAAATAAGATTTAAAGGATATTTTCTGCATTTCAGGTTAAGGAACAATACAAAAATAGTAAGAAATCATCTCACCATGAAAAAAATTTGGAGAGGGACAAACTTGAATCTCATTGCACTGGCTTGCATCTGTTTCAATGTGCACTGACGGCCTCCATAGATAGGAAATAATGATTCCAGGTTCGATAACCATGTTGACCAAAGCCGCTCATAAGAAGGTGCAACTGTGAACAAAAATAAAAACCAAAGTCAATTGCAACCAGATGTCCTTTCACTTCCTTTTTGTAATAAATCTGGCAGTTTATTTTCTGCATTATAAGTAAAGGCTTATTACATGAGGATTAAAAAATAATTTTACCGTATGAAGGATTTGGAGGGAGCCCAAACAAAACATTACAGGCTTCGTAATTTTACCACAGTGGACACAGAGAGCAGCAAAAGAGCAACATACAAGTAAAACAGCTCTGAAGTACTTATAAATTTCTGATCTTTTATTAGATTACCTTAGAATTTTAGGACTAAATCATTAACCTTCTATTTACTTGAAAAGTCAGTTTAAGACACATAACCTATCACACTTACCATACACACAAGCAGCGGCGGATGGAATATTGACGGTGTTTCTGCAGGCTGGTAAAATCATCGGTTACATTTGAGGCACCAATTAAGTACAGGGCCCGCAGATACAACGAGAAATGTAACTAGTTAATCACTTTTATTCTTTTGAATCTTGAATTCGATTGTGAACAAATCCATCTTACGACAGAATGTGGCGTCTGGAGGTGCACACAGTCGTACCAACAGAGTGAGGGAATTGCGAGAGAAACCAAGAGAAACCGAAGGAAGCGCGCGTGGAGTATCGACCGTATCGACAAGGATCGACTGGTGCAATGGGCCACTGGGCCTATACCCTTCCCACACTGTAAATCTGAGAGTCATGTTTCTGACTGAAATTGAGCGAGGCATATAACATCGCCCTAAAGGAGTGAGGAAATTCTATATCGCTCATTTGGAGTGATAAGCCTCACTCAAATCGAGCGAGATCACTAGATATCGCTCGTTTTGAGTCACAAAAGCGACTCAAAAGGAGTGATATTTAATAATATGACTCCCCAGCAGTGACAAAATTTGGGTCACCAATCTCGCTCTCCTGAGAGCGAGATTTCTCACTCCTCGATTTACAGTGCAGCCAAAGAATGATGCACCTCTCCTTGTTGCTCTCGAGAGATCTCCATTAGGTGCGAGAGAGAAGCTACGTCATTCTTTGGCTGGGAAGACTATAGCCCACAGCCCACTAGCACACCAATAGTACAAGCCTGGGTCCTGGCCGGGGGACGCCCAGCCGCCCAGCTTGGCCACGACCAGCACGGCGGCGGCGCGGATGCGTGCCGGACAGTAGCCCTGCGCCTCTAGACGCAAAACGTGAGGCGGGGCGCAGGGCGCGGGGCGCAGGCCGGTCCTGGCCGGGGGACGCCCAGCTTGGCCACGACCAGCACGGCGGCGGCGCGGATGCGTGCCGGCCAGCAGCCATGCGCCATAAGGCGCTCAGCAGCGCGACAAGGCCCGGACGAGAAGCCGCGACGGCTGTCTTGGCTGCGCGGCGTCAAACGGGTCGGGTAGTAACCCGCCACCCACGCTTACGTCGCCTCCCTCATGTCCTGGTCGGGGAAGCGCGATGCTGGCGCGGCAGGCAGGCCGCGACCCGTGCCTAGAAGCTAATAGCCACTCGGAATGACAGCCGCGATCAGGCTTGCGGTCGCTCGTCTAGCCGGCAGTCGCTTGCACGAGTTGTTGGCAGCAGCATAGGCAACCCAACCGACGCGCGTGTGTTGCGGGTCAGGGTGGTGCATATCATCCAAGGGTGCTCAAAACGCTCACATTCAAGGTGGCTCTTCTAAACTGGCCTTCTGTCACAGCCCCCCCCCCGTGAAACACGAAACATATATGTGCAATACATAAGCCATATATGATTCATGTATGTGTTACAAATGCCATATATGCTGCATATATGTGACATAGATACGTGTATGTCTCACATATATGATTACATGCATACAGCATACATGTGTTATGGACCTCTTCTATGGACCGCATCTATGGGATGATTACATGCATGTGACATACATGTGATAGTTCCTGCAACATGTATGGTGACCAGGCTAGCTTGTATGTCAGACATCTATGCATATTTCACATACATGTGTCATGCATGTGCTAGTACCTGTAACATGCATGCCGTAAAAGCTATTTTGTATGTCATACATCTATGCATCTCCCATATATGTGACATATATGTAAGAGTGCCTTCAGCATGTATGGTCCCGGGGATAGATTGTATGTGAGACATCCATGCTCCCTCCAAACACATGTGTCATACATGTGGAAGTGCCTTCAGCATGCATGGAGACACCTGGACTTAGTCACATTTTTAGTATAGCTAAGAGGGTGACAACACTTGCAAACTTATTAGCAGATCATGTATGTAGGCATGTTGCTTCTAAGTCAAACGTATGGTTTTTGTATGTGAAACGTATGTCGTTTGTATGGGAGTCCTATGTCACTTAAAAGCGCGTTCCAGCCATCATAGTCTAGCTGTGGTCTCGTGGTCTAGTGGACAAGGTGCAAGGTACGTAACACAAAGGTCCCGGGTTCGAATCTCCATATCTTCAGTGCAGTTCAGCAAGATCCAAAGAAGATAAAACTTCACCGGAAATAAAAAAGGGAGTAAAGAAAGAAAAAAAAGGAAAATCAAGAAAGAAAAAAGTCTTTTGCATTTTGCTAGCATGCAAATGACGGGCATCGCACATACATGAGACATAGGTGTGCCACATATATGCGAGAGACTTGTATGTCATTCATACATGCACAAAGTGTATGGCAGATACATGTACCATGTATGTGCCATACATGCGCCATGTATGCACAAAGTGTATGTCCCATACATGTAAGTCATGTATGTCAACATATATGCAACATACATTAAAATAGTTTCACGCCCCCCCCCCCCCCTCCCCCTCCCCCCGGTGGTGAATAGGGGTCACTGGAGCCACGAAAACCGTTACTTCCTAAGTCGAATTTATGAGGCGCAAATTGGCCATGGCGAATGTCTCGCCCTCCCCGTGTGTTTCCTTCGATACACTGAAATTTGTTCTGGAACCATAACATGTAACTCCACCACTGTTGATGCGAGAAGAGATTATGTGGATACTGTAACCTATTTTTATGATTTCATAATATACTCAAAATTTAATACTGTGAATACATGATTGCATTCCCACTCTGCCAACAACTTATTTTTTGGAAGTCACCGTGACCTAAATTTTACTTTTATGAATACATTAGGAGTTTATGCTACGATAATAACATACTTTTACAAGACCATGTTTTAGGTAATTTTTCAACTCAAAATACATAAAGACACAATGAAATTACCAACGTCTTACTTTTAAAAACACACAGTATATGCAACTTCACTTCCGTGGATACGTAGAGAGAGTAAGCTACTTCTGGCTTGTAAATTTATAGGTTCACATCAGATATAGTTTTACTACTGCGGGTACATAAAGACACAATGACATGAACAACGTGTCACTTTTAAAAGTACACAGTGTATGCAATTTTACTACTATGGATTCGTAAAGAGAAAAGGTAACTTCTCTTTCTTAAATTTAAAGATTCACATTTTACATAATTTTACTACTGTGGATACGCAAAGGATGCGCATAAACCACCATAGTAATATTACAAAACAAAATGAGAATTTTGATACAAAAAATAATCAATTTACTACTTTTTACATAAATTTTCAAGTACACTGGTTTGATAAATATCCAAAAAGTATACACAAAAAATATTTTTGACTTCTGTGAATACGAAAAGTTTCTTTTGCTCTCTAAATTCATAAAATTATAGATTCTATGGACTCATAAAATTACCCCTGATTTTTTACCGTGCGCACTGTAAAAATTTTTTGGATCAATTTTACTCTTTTGGGTGCCATAACGCTCACTCAAGAAAATCGGGTGATTAATTTTATCCACCCATGGAGGATTAATTTTACCCCAGATATGGGTGGGTAAACTTCTTCACCCACGGGGTTAAATTTCTTTTCTTATGGGGGAGTGATTTTGCCACCCACGGGTGTAAATCAGAATAATCTCCACCTAGGGGTATGAAGCTAAATTTCATGAAAAAAAGTGTGACCGTACCGAGAGTTGAACCCTAGACTTTCGGATTGTAAGGCCGTGCCTTTAACCACGCGCCTACCGCGCCTGGCTGTCAGGAGGCAGGTTGGATCGTAATGTCTATCCTCCGGAAAGCTCAGGGACGACTGTGCATAATTTTACCCTAATGGGTGTGAAAAACAAAAGTTTCAGCCTGGAGAGGCAATTTTCATAACAAACTGGAGGACAAATTTATTCTTTGGATGTGAAGACGTGATTATGCACCCAGATGGTAATTTAGTCTCCCCATTCTTTGATAAATTTAGCTATTTGGGAGGAACTGTACGTTTTACCAACCCATTATGAGGGTAAATACTGATTAACCAATGGGTTACAAAAATTAGACACCCAATTCGGGACAAAATTGGCCCTGATTTTTTACAGTGCGTCCTATGACCATTATTTCTAGTAAATTCTCGTCATAAACGACTAGAAAGTCGACCGGTGCCTTTTGTCCGACGTGGTTAACCCTTGAATGGCGTATGTAGCCATTTGGCTACAACTGAAAGACAACGACCCTGATACGTTAATAAGCATGTGACGCTTCACATCTGGGGCTCAGTCGATTCTTCAAACCTTCCCGCGTCGGGAAATCGACATATCTCGATGTCGGGATCGATCAGTAACGATGGGTGAAGAAGAAAAAACTTCATTCCGACACATGCAAGATGGCGGCGATGTAGGCCAGAACAACATTAGCCGTAGCGGCTGGAAAAATAATTTTTGACTGCAAACAAGGGAAGTTGTATTCTATTAAAAGGTGAAGTATAAGATCCCCAAAGTCAGTTTGGTGATATATTGAATCAGAGCAGTGCTAGACAGGCGAGAAAACAGTTGTGTCCATTTGGCTACATCGGCCATCCCCGGTTTGGACCCTCTTTTCACAAATATTGATCCCACATGCAAACCATGGGCATCATTGGATTCGTCTCGAAGAGGACTATCAGAATTCATAAAGAAAACCACAGATCGGAGTCTGCATGGAGTGGCAAAAGCCAAAAATCTTTATATAATGTTACCAAATGGTGATTTTGGTGCATAATTCTCGAAATAATGCTAAAATGTAAGCAAAGTCCGTCTTTTTTGTAAGACTAGACCTAAGAGAAGATATTTCAAGAAACTCCGACAAAAGTTTCGCACACCGTCGCCTAGAAAACAGTTGTAGCCATTTGGCCACATTGGCCATTCCGATATTTCGACTTATTTCGACTTTGTGGAAATCACCTAAACTGTTCTAGACAACAGCAACAACAACAACAAAAAGTTAGTATTGTCTAAAAAAAGCTAGCCCCCCCCCCTCTCCCGGATCCGCACCTGGGCACCCAGTGCGAGTCTTTGCCGCCGGCGCCCACACCTGCCTTCATCACGACTACACTGGAAATCCAAGTGTTTGAATGTCGCACACCTGCAGGTGAGCGAATGTATATCGTTCACTTGCAGGTGAGCGAACGACCATTCGTACGATTGTGGGTGTGCGAAAGATCATTCACACACTTGTAGGTGTGTGAATGACAATTCGTACACTTGCAGGTGAGCGAATGGCCATTCGTACACTTGTTGACACACATGGGAAGGCCGGGCTTTCTAGGTGTAAGAATGTATATTCGCTCACCTGCAAGTGAACGAATTGTCATTCACACACCTACAAGTGTGTGAATGATCATTCGCACACCTACAATCGTACGAATGGTCGTTCGCTCACCTGCAAGTGAACGATATACATTCGCTCACCTGCAGGTGTGCGACATTCAAACACTTGGATTTCCAGTGTAGTCGTGATGAAGGCAGGTGTGGGCGCCGGCGGCAAAGACTCGCACTGGGTGCCCAGGTGCGGATCCGGGAGAGCTAGGGGCTTTTTTTAGACAATACTAACTTTTTGTTGTTGTTGTTGCTGTTGTCTAGAACAGTTTAGGTGATTTCCACAAAGTCGAAATAAGTCGAAATATCGGAATGGCCAATGTGGCCAAATGGCTACAACTGTTTTCTAGGCGACGGTGTGCGAAACTTTTGTCGGAGTTTCTTGAAATATCTTCTCTTAGGTCTAGTCTTACAAAAAAGACGGACTTTGCTTACATTTTAGCATTATTTCGAGAATTATGCACCAAAATCACCATTTGGTAACATTATATAAAGATTTTTGGCTTTTGCCACTCCATGCAGACTCCGATCTGTGGTTTTCTTTATGAATTCTGATAGTCCTCTTCGAGACGAATCCAATGATGCCCATGGTTTGCATGTGGGATCAATATTTGTGAAAAGAGGGTCCAAACCGGGGGTGGCCGATGTAGCCAAATGGACACAACTCAGTTTTTTATGATAAAATGGGTCATCGTCATTGGGGTCGATGTTTCCGAGTTCTTTGGGACCAATTAAAGAAAAAATAATGATAATTCATTTTTTTCCGACGATTGGACGTGGTGTGGCCATTCAAGGGTTAATTGGTGCAAATATCCACTTTGTTAGGCAAACTTAAAGATCAAGGGCAAGGGCAAATGACATGAAACTAAAACCTATCAGACGTCTAGCAGCGTTGACGCCCCTTTTTCTCAAAACTAAATTCCCAATTTATGAGCTACCAAAATTTAATTTCCCAAAACCTGTAATTCTAATATGAAGTTCCCAATCGTAAATTCCCAAAACGATTTTCCCAAAAGCATTGGGGCCGGAGGAGGCCACAGTTTCCATTGTTGCGCTGTTGCGGGGGTAAGGGGCTAGGAGCTCGGGACTTGTTACTTGCCACGCCACAGCATGGATCCCGAGATATTAACTTCGCGGAAGGGGGGCTTGAAACTTCTTTTCGATGGGCACATTTACTACAGAAGGGACTCGAAAAAAGGAAAGACGTACTGGCAATGTAGGCGCAAACAGGAGTGCAAGGCTACGGCCATCACTCAAACTATTGATAGGAAACTGGAAGTAATTAAGTCAAAGGAGCACACACATGCCCCGAATCAAGAAGAGCTGCAGGCGGAGAAGGTCCTGCGCCACCTGAAGAGGATCGCCTCGGACCACCCGGAGCTGCCCCCTGCGCAAATACTGCGGACCGAGCTGCCGCGGGTGTCGCTTGGGGTCCTCAGCCAGCTCCCAGAGAGGGAGAACCTCAAGAAGGCCATGCGGAAGGAGCGGACAAAAGACCAGCCCAGAAACCCGATGCTTCTCGAGGAGCTCGGCGAGCTGCCCGACAGGTGGGTGACTTAGGCGACCTCACGTGAAGAGAGTTCGGCGCAGTGCATGCGTGACTTGGACTGTCTAGATACCGTGTCACACTGGGTGGAGAGGACTTCGTCCTGTTCGACTCATACGATGACCGAGAGGACGACGACGACGAGGAGACCCGGAGGACCCGCGTCATTGTCTTCGGAACCAAGAGAAACCTGGAGCTTCTCATGAAGTGCATCATGTGGTTCCTGGACGGGACATTCAAGACGTCCCCTCATATCTTCACGCAGATTTTCACGATCTTGGGCCTCATGAAACGACCAGGTGACAGGTGACACTGTGGACGACGACGACGTCACAACCGCCGTTCCACTTGTTTTTGCTCTGCTGCCGTCGAAAACTGAAGCTCACTACCTCGACGTACTCCAGGCGGTCAAAGATGCAGCGACGAGGTTCAGGGTTCGCGGGACCGGCCCGGAAAAAAATATGACAGACTTCGAAGTTGGAAGAATCAATGCAGCAAAAAAAGCATTTCCAGAGGCAGACATTAAGTGCTGTTTTTTTTCACTTGGGGCAATCCGCGTACCGCAAAGTGCAGAGCGTCGGCCTCCAGGAGGCCTACAACAACCCCGATTATAGGACAGTGAAGGAAGGCGTCCACATGATGCTGTCCCTGGCCTTCGTCCCCCTGGCTGACCTGGAGGAGGCACTGGAGGTGGTGCGCCGCGAGGTGCCGAGGGCCGTCGAAGCCATCACCACCTACTTCGACGACACGTACGTGCGCGGGCCTCGCGGGCGAGGAGCACGGCGTGCACGCCGGCCACGCTACGACCCTGCCCTGTGGAACGCGTACGAGGCGACTCTGCGCGACGAGCACCGGACCAACAACCTGAGTGAGGGCTGGCACAATCGATTCCAGGTGTGTGTAGTCACCCATGTGTGACAATTGACTGGCTCAAGCGTGAGGTAAATCGGCAATTTTTTTTTTTTGTTGCCAGCTAGTTGTGGCCAAAAACCACCCGTCCCTGTACTCGTGCCTGCATGAACTGCAGAAGGAGCTGGCGGACACGGAGACCATCCTCCACGAGCTGCGCATGGGGCGCAAGGTGAAGAATCTGCCGCGCAAGATGTGGAGGCACCTGCAGCGCCGCATCCACAACATCGTCCGTCAGTACGACGCCTACAAAGAAGAAGGAAGACTGGCCGACTTTCTGAAGGCTGTGGGCCACAATTTCACGCTGTAGATATTTTTGGAAAGAAAGAAAAAAAAAGTGGAGAAAAGGTACATTGGGAAATTAATTACTTGGGAATAAAATTACTTGGTAATATTGACTTTGGGAAAGTACAATTGGGATTATAAAAATTGGGAAAAATTTCTATTGGGAAAATAGAATTGGGAAAAAGGGGCTGTAACCGTCTAGCAGCGCGAAAAAGTTCCAGTGGACATTCTTTTTCTTTAAAACTGTTAAAATGTTAAAATTAAGTTCATCAGACGAAAACATACTGTTAACTGCTATCTTTTTAAGTGTTTAGATGTTAGATCCCTCAGCTTAAGGGGGTTTGAAGTGTTTAAATTTATTTTCTGCTAATATTTGAATAAATAAATGTTTTGGCCTCTTGTAGATATGGATGACATAATTGGGAGTGAACTTGGAGTTCTTAGACGTCACTGAACTAAGAAACATCAATATTTTGTTCATATGTAATCTTTTTGTTATTCCCAGACACTTAAACATGGAGACAACTTGATTGGTATACTTATAAGTTCGCGCTCAAGGTGAATCCGCAACACTGCTCATTGCTCATGCGCTCATGCAGCTCATAAGTTCCTCTCATTTCTGAATGCGAAGCGTAAGAAGGCAAACTAAGGAAATTATTTGGTGAAATGCCCTTTTTGAAATATATTAAATTTTCACTTTCACCAAAAACATATAGTTGAATGCAAGGAACTTATGAGCCACACAAGTGCATGAGCGCATGAGCTTTGAGCTATGAGCAGTATTGTGGATTCACCTTCATTATTCGTCCGGAATGATTGGATTTAAAAATTTACGATGAAGATTTTTTTTTACATCAGATTCAAAAAATACTGTAGTTCGACAACAGATTAACACCTTACTTCTCATTTTTGGAAAAAAACTTCCGGAACATTTATCCAAATATTAGCAGAAAATAAATTTTAACACTTTAAGTAAGCCCCCCCATTAAGCTGATAAAGACTGGATCTCTCATTTGTATCTGTTTACAGAAACTCCAAAGGGCCTTAGCCAGAAGATAGCACAACGGGGACCACTAGAGCCTCTGCCTAAAGAGGCTGTCACTACTTATGTTCTTTCTGCTATCAAAAAGAAGGAAGAGAAGCAAGCTGCTGCTTCCCAATCCAGAAAGGTAGTGTTTTAGTTGATAATGTCTGCAACTTCTCTTTTTCATAAGGTTGACATAAAGTCAGAAGATATTTGGCTGCCAATGACATAAGGAGACACATCCATTTAAAAAAAAAAAAAATGTTTAACTTTGACTTTAATTGTGACTGTTCTGCCAGTACCTAGAATTTATTAATAATTAAGGCTTCCTTTCAGTCCAAACCCAAGAAAAGAAGTGGGGAGTCCAAGCAGGGGGAAAATGAGGAAATATTATGCAAGACGGTAAGAACAGAAGTCTCCCTGGTAAAATTACGATAATATCATTATAGTCATTGCCCAATCCATTATTACATGACTACTGAAGTTAATGACCTGCTGAAAATTTGGGGGCTTGCATCATGATCTTCATTTTAACAGGTATCTAGAAAGAATACGGATGTGGGAAGCAGCCGCTCTGCTAATATGACAATGGCATCTGAAGTTGGCAATGGACAATCCAATAGGAATCAGATTATGAAAGACAAAGAGAATGAGCAAGGAGAACCAGCGGCTGCCTCTACCTCATCCAATAAGGCGGGTAGTCTAGTCTAATGTAGTTAGTTGATAGGATTTGTAAATGGTTCTTACTCATCTACCATATTTTGAAGTTTTCTTGCTATAGTGATTCTGAACCCAGCTTGATTTGTGATTTGTGATCTTTATTTACAGATATTTAGAAAGGACACGGATACTGCAGATATGGAAATGGCATTTGAAGATGGCAATGAACAATCCGATTCAAATCAGAATAAGAGAGACAAAGAAAATGGGCAAGGAGAACCAGCGGCTGCCTCTACCTCATCCAAGAAGGCGGTTAGTCTAGTCTCATCAGTCATTATGATTTGTAAATGGTTATACTCTGTTACACTTTTATCTCTTATGTCCTTTAATAAATTTTATATTTCATATATTTCAGGATATGTGCCATTCCATTACTGAAAATCATTCTGGACTACCCAGTTATTCTTTTAGCAAGGCCGCTAGTGACACTGCTCCACAATCACAGTTTAACAAAAAAGAGGTAAGTCTTGCTTATTTTGAAGTTTTCTTACTATAGTACTACTGAACCCGGCTTGATTTGTGATCTTTATTCACAGATATTTAGTAAGGACTCAAATACTGGACGCAAACTCTCTGCATACATGGAATTGGCATCTGAAGGTGACACTTCTGACCAGTCTGATGAAGACGAAAACAATGAGCATCTGGCCCCAGCAAATGCTTCGAAATCATCCAATAAGGCGGTTAGTCTAGTTAGTCATTATGATTATGATTTGTTAATGGTTATGCTTTGTTACACTTTTATCTCTCATGTCCTCTAATAAATTTTATATTACATTTATTTCAGGATATGTGCCATTCCATGATGCAAACGCATTCTGGACTTATTCCCAATTTTTCTTTTGGCAAGGCTTCTAATGACTCTCTGCAGTCACATTTCAACAAAAAAGGGGTAAGTCTTGCTTATTATTTTTTTCCTTTTCTTTATTGCCTACTACCACTGAATCCCTGAATCCGGCCTGACTCATAATCTTTGTTTACAGATATTTAGGAACAACCCTTTCAGTAGGTGCTCTGCTGACATAGCAATGGCATCTGGCAGTGGACAATATAGTTTGCACCAGTATGATAAAGAGGATTATCTAGGTGCTTCTACATCATCCAAGGTGTTTCTTTTTTAAGTAACAAATGGAAAATGATTTGTAAACTGTTTTGCACTTAATCAGTATTGTTTGCTTTCATTCCCTTTTGTAAATCACATTATTTAAAAAAAAAAATTTAGGTCCATCATAATTTACCTAGATTTGGTCCACATTGGGCCAACAGTTGCCTGCAGTTGGAGTATGGACAAGTAAAGATCTTGAAAACGGGATATGTATTTTTTTTTTTTTTATTTCTTAATCTGTTCCTAAATATATTTTTTTTGTAGGACAGCCATGAAAAGTCTTCTTCAGATTCAAGCCATCAGGTAGGCTGAGTTTTAAATTTTGCAAACATTTTTTAGCATTAGACCCTTCAGGAGACCTTTATCTTCACAGGAAAATGAGAACCAATTGCTGATGGAGAACGAGAGGTTGAAGGGGGAGAATGAAAGATTGAAACAACAGGTTGATACCCTTATTCGCAACTCTGTTTCCCTTACTACTTCTGTTGAACAGATTAATACAACTCTTTCAAATAGTAAGAAGTCTAAAACATAAGCTTTGTTTGTTTCATTGAATTTTTTTCCTGTCTTCTTAATGTAATGCATATTTGACTTTT
Organism: Frankliniella fusca; assembly: GCA_029379305.1. Classification (NCBI taxonomy): domain Eukaryota; kingdom Metazoa; phylum Arthropoda; class Insecta; order Thysanoptera; family Thripidae; genus Frankliniella; species Frankliniella fusca. Next base: position 69,561 of record JAHWGI010001349.1, on the reverse strand, counting down.
AACAGTGAATAAAAGTGAAGGAGGTTTGCAAAGCCTAAAATTTGCTGTTGAGCTCGAGGAGAAATATGTTGGGATAGAGTTGGGCAAAGATGAGGCAAGTAATCCATTATGAATTATAATTATTTATATATATACTTTTTTAAATATCTACATTGTAAGTCAACTTTTATTTTTGTCTGTCCTGACAGATATATGTTGGAGAAGGGCGGACAATATCAAGAGGAGCTCTTTTGAAAATTGAAATGAAGTTTCTCTTGTTTTCTCAAAGAGCTGAACAGGTGTTTGAACTCGTTAGGGGAGGCCTGGAGAACTATAGATTAACAGATAGTAAAGGATACCTTCGCTTTGTCGATACAGACATTGAAGCAGTCAAAAGTGAGTCAATATTACTTTAAAATATTATAGTATATTTTTCTTTTATCATACCTATTGTACTAATAATTTCCATTTTCTAGACATAGTATCTATGATGTATTTTCCGGATGGGTTTAAAGTCATTCGCAAGGCAATGAAGGAGTTCTGCCAAAAACAACCGTTTGAGGTGATGAGGAGGAAAAAGAAAAGGGAGCAACAGCAGGATGAAGAAGGCAGCAAGCAGGCGAAGAAATCAAAAAATGATTTAACAATTTTTGATTATTTTATTTTTTATCTTAACTGGCTGAGACCAGATTTAACTCCAACTTTAAATAAATATTTATCTTGAACTGAGTGCGGTCCTGCCTTCAGTGGAGATCAGCGTATAGCCATCTCCGAAAGCTGTCTCTGACCAGTCTCACGGGCACACCCAAAGAACACGAAACAGTCACAAAGACATCATAATTACCATTTTTAAGGGGGTGTCCCAGTGTAAAATTGAAGAATTCAGGGTTTTGCGCGTAATTTCATTTCTCAATGGGTAAATTTTGCCGGTAACTGCGGTATGGGTGGGTCAAAGTAGACCCCGGAAAGAGTCTTTCCCCACCCCCGACCCGTCGCCACCCCCCTCTCGAGCGGAGATTCCCCGCGCTCCGCCAGCGGCTCCCAAAAAAGTGCTGCCACTGTAGCGCCTCAGTGGTGCGTCTGAAAACAAAAACCCGGACAGGAAATTACTTCCTAGACATGGGCCGAGGACCCATCGTCGAGAATTTTTTTATTTTATTTTTTTTTCCCGCTGATTTTACGGGAAATGTGTTTTGGGGACTCTTTACAGTTAAAACAAAAAATGTCAGGGATTCGATGGACCGAATCGGGGAACGATGGGTCCTCAAGAAAGGTTTAAAGCTACTTTGTGCAAAATTTCAACTTCCTGGCTCAATTTTTGTGGCCTGGAGAGTGGCAGCACTTTTTTGGGAGCCGCTGGCGGAGCGCGGGGTATCTCCGCTCGAGAGGGGGGTGGAGACGGGTCGGGGGTGGGGAAAGACTCTTCCCGGGATCTACTTTGACCCACCCATACCGCAGTTACCAGCAAAATTTACCCATTGAGAAATAAAATTACGCGCAAAACCCTGCATTCTTCAATTTTACACTGGGATACCCCCTTAAGTCACTTTGTGACTCCGCTAATTCAGTGACCTTCAGATGACTATGTCGTGACTCTGTCAAATTTCGAAATTTAAAACCAAATTTAAACGACTCTATTTTTGAAAATACTGGTTCTGCTGTACTATGAAGGTACGGAATGTATTTTAACCATTGGACTGGGATCTGCTTACGTAATTCCTCCGTGACTCAGTTCTGACCTGAGGTTTCCCTGTTTACTACAACCGCCGGTAGGGTGCGCTGCAAGCACCCGAATCCTGCTGTAGCTGTAATTTCCCTTTAAAGTAGATAAATTTCAAAAATTTATTTTAGTTGATTATGCCAATCAATGAATAAGATTAGCTGACTGCACGTGAGACGAAATCTGGATTTACAGATGCAAACACTGAATTTGATCAAAATAGCTGGAAAATGACAACACGCGGATGACATTATCTGTCTATCTGGTTGGGGTGGTCGCAATCACCAGCCGTAAAGGAGTTGATGTCCGAGAGGGCCTCAACTCCTGAAATCATGTGTACACGGACCCTGAATTCCTTTCGAAATCCTTTAAAATCCAGTGAAATCATCCAAAATCTGGCGAAATCATTTGAAATCTGTAAAATCATTTGAAATCCGCCAAAATCTCTAAAATCCTCCGAAATCACATGAAATCCTCTGAAATCACACGAAATCCTCCGAAATCATGCGAAATCATGCGAAATCCTTCGAAATCATTCGAAATCCAGCACACGAATCCGCCGAAATCACATGAAATTCACCGAAATCGGCAGAAATCATGCGAAATCCACTACCCCCGTATACGGAAATCCCGCAATCTTTTAATCAGTGTTAGTGCCTAAGAAATAGATTTCTGCAGAGGAAGATCGACCTAAGGATGTCCCCACTATAGACATGGCGCAGGGCGACGCCACCAAAATTTGGGTACAGCGAACTTCCCCCTACACTCGGCCGCAATCGGGCTCAGCGGGTAGGCCGCCAACTTCACACGCGTGCCTGGTGGGCTGGCCTACTATTAGCCCCACAGGCGCTCCATACCTCGGGAATAATTTCTTGTTACGAAATTTCAAAAACTTTTGCATGGAATGTCTTCAGGCCACATCCTATGTATTCTTTGACTGTAAATGTGTGACATGGTCCTATTTCCAATATGCAATTAAGGTGTTCAAATTAATTTTCCTCACTTTATGTGGCATATCTTCGTGAAGAAAAGTTTATTTATTCTTGAAAGCTACTTAAGAGCAAATTTGCATAGTGATATCAGGACAATGTCATACATTTACAATCAAAGAATACAAAGGATGTGGACTGAAAACATTCCATGCAAAATTTTATGAGATTTCGTTACAAGATATTGTTTCTTGCCGACAATTTTCCCCAGTACTGTACGAAGTTGATTATTATTATTTTAACAACCATACAATAGCGTTGCTGCAAGAGTTGTGATATGGCTGATGCACAATATTTACATCTCATCACTTGAAATGAAACATCAAGTTGATGTACTGAAAAAATAACAACATGCTATCATGTCTGAGGAAACTGGTTGCATTAAGGAAGTAAGGTTGCTCTAAAACATTGTTTATTTATGAAAAATAGTTTTAGTTTACCTTCCAAAATATTATTTTTAATATTTTGAACTAATATTGCATTCAAATTTGTTTTCATTATTTAGATTAAATAGTAAAACAAATGCTCAGAGTTGTAATGTACCTAGATTCTAGAACAAAACAGTCTCATGTAAATCACAATTAGTTATTTGAAATATGGTAACAATTTTGTTCAGGAACTTTTAATAACTAATCTAGGAACTTCTTTATTTCTTTGAGAGAACATGGTAGCAGAAGAACCTGGTTCTTGTTATGTGGTCGTGGAATGGTGCGTATGTACTTTTCAATCGGGTAATAACCATGAATATCCATACTTATTCTTTGTAATTTCCTATTTTTGGTTATATTATACCAATCACAGAGGCATCCCAGACCTCGCTTAGATTTGTCATTGGGTGCTTTTACTGGAGCTGACCTTAAAGAATACACCTGGTCTCTCCAAGTTGAGCCGGAGAGGTAGCTAAATTGTAACACTCGCCCAATGACAATAGAATTATTTTCTGATTTAAAGGCATGCCAGTGGCCTGTAGAAATAACTCCTTCTTTGAATGGTTGTGGCTCATTTACAATTTTGTTGCTTTTATGTTGAATTTCTGAAGCTTGAACTCTTACTAGACGGTCGCTGCTGATTTTAGCAACCATATGAGAGAAGACTTCTCAATTATGCAACGATCTCCGTTGCCATCCACAACAGCAACAAAGGGACTAGTTGGACTTAGTGATACATTTTCAAAAATTTTCATTCCAAGTGAACCAGTGCAACAAACAAGTAAGTCCTCTTCTACATCTTCTTCTATATTCTCAGAGGCTGAATCTTGAAATGTATTAAAATCAGTAAAATCTTCATCACCATCAACAGTTGTTTGATTATCTGTATCACTAGACCGTCCCACCTACAGCTTTTTTGATAAATGTAATGCGGACCCAGTCTCAAACGAGTTCAAACAAAAAAGTTAGAGTTTTAAAAAGTTTGCTAAAATTGGCTAAATTTGCGAAAATTTTCAAATTCTTACTTTTTTGTTTGAACTCGTATCGAGCCGGGCAAAACGCGAAATGAAAGAGCGCGTTTAAACAATTAAAATGAGCCAAAGAGCGTGTTGATATCTTCAAAATTGTGGGCTTCACACGACAGAGAAGAAAAATTACTATTTTTGTCTAAAATTTTGGCATAATTTGGGTTATAACTCGAGAACGGTTAGAGATAGAGCAAAACGGACAAAATTGTCGCCTATAGGCCCTTAAATGACGGGTTTCACATAGAATCACCTTTGTCCGGGTCTAGAGGTGTGCGAACACTTCGAATTCGAATCGAATCGAATCGAAACAGTCCCGATTCGATTCGTATCGATCTCGAAACAAGCAGCTTCGAAATCGAACAATTCGAGTGAAGTAAAGTTTTCAAGTTCGAATTCGAATCATAGGATGCGCGCTCGAACCGGTTCCCCCCTGATCTACCCTCCCCATCTCTCCTCTGGCCCCCACCGCCCCCACCGGCAGCCGCTAGGTGCCACTCCCCCCACCCACTTTCCCCTCCCCCCGCCCCTTCCCCGCCTCCTCCTCCACCTATACACCATCGTATAGTTATTTTTAGAGTACTTTTAAAACCTCTTACATTTTAAGGTCTACATTTGATTTGATTCGATTCGATTCGGATTCAAAATAGAAAGATTCGATTCGATTCGAGGAAAAAAACCTAGATTCGATTCGATTCGATTCGGGGGAAAAAATTTAAGATTCGATTCGATTCGAGTTTGAAAAAGGGTGATTCGCACATCTCTATCCGGGTCGAAAATGATGATTTTCAAAATGCTGCACTTAGGCCCCTAGGGCCCCTTGGGGCACGGCCAAGAGTGGTCGCACAGAGAAAGGGCTTCGGATTTGAGGTTTACTAACCAAAAGTAACCGTTTGAGACTGGGTCCGCATTACATTTATCAAAAAAGCTGTAGGTGGGACGGTCTACTGTATCACAATCAATGTCATTACTTGCTAAATTTTCTTCTACATCAGTCAAATCCGGTTGCAAAGTACAAACTGGAAACTTTGATTTTGGCTTTGCAATTTTATAAACAGCAGCCAGCTGTAATGCATCTTTAAGTGCATTCTCAACTAATTTTTCTATCTCATAGTCTTCTGGCAATATGAAGGAGACTTGTCGACGTGTGCGTGCAACAAGCTCCTATCATTTTCGGCTGCTCCCAACAACATCCTATCATTTTCGCCTGCTCCCAACAACATCCTATTTGTTTTGGTGCCCTCCTAAACTATCCTAAGCAGCATTTTCGGGTATTTTCCGTTTAAAACGGTATCTTATAGTACTCGTCGAGACGCTTCTCTTTTGTTTAAATCATTTCTGCGTTAAAAATCGCGAAATTGGCGTAATTTGACAAATAGTAAGTATCCTATGTGCAAAGAGGCCTGGTGTGAGCCGTGCAACTTGAACCTATCTGGAAGTGCGATCGTGCCGAGTCCTGCAACAACAGCCTATGTGCATCTTGCCTCTCCCCGCGCATGCGCGTTGAGCACAACCACTCGAGCTGCAGCGCGCAGCGCAGCCTGCGGCGTGTTGATGAGGCAGAAAGGAAAGCAAGTCCTGTAAGGTCGAGAGCTAATAAATGTTGATCTCCAAAGTATTACGAAATGTCTTCCAGTAGATCTGCCCGACTGGTGGCCCTCGCCCAGTCGAAAGCAAAAGGTGAGTAATTTTAATGGATACAAAGTATTTTAACTTATGTTTTGAGTGTGGTAGAAACATGCCTCAGACTAGCGTTTATTTCGTTCTGTTTGGGATCTCTTTCTGAATTCCACGTGGCTTTTGCAGTTTTCTCAAAAAACGCTTATTTGACGATTTTTTTTATCGATTTCTGGTGAAAAAGCGCGATTTTCGCGCAAATATTTTTTTTACGTTTGCAAAGTGCGCGGGAGGGCAAGCGGACAGGCAGACGGACGCGCGCAAAGGCGAAAATGCGATCACCGCGCGACATTCTGCGAAATTTCGTGTTCCCAACTGTTTCCACGTGACCCGGGCCCTAACCCCCCCCCTGTGGCCGGGCGTGGCTTTTCTTGACCCCAAACGGCCACGTGGTTTGTGCACAGCCCCTAATGCGTCACTTTACCTTTTGAGGCAGCAGAATTGCAGAATAGACGCGCCGAACTCCATCTCATTTAATGTACATCGAACGAGGCCACGCATCACCACAAACTCAGAGGTTCATCAATGTGTGGGCAATATTATGCGACACTTGTCCGACTTATAAGTAATCACTGCGAATTGTCATTTAGATTCAAACATTCAAATTCGAATATCTCAGAACTTGCTAAAAGCTAGATAGGATGTTGTTGGGAGCTGGCGAAAACGATAGGATGTTGTTGGGAGCAGCCGAAAATGATAGGATGTTGTTGGGAGCAGGCGAAAATGATAGGATGTTGTTGGGAGCAGCCGAAAAAGATAGGAGCTTGTTGCACGCACACGTCGTTGTGTATGTTGATTTTGGTGCCTATACAACTTTTTTAAACGGGGAAATTCAAATTCATACCCAAGTTTTGAGAAACTGTGAGATAAGAAGTCAGTTCTTCTTGTTTTGTGCTGGAGATCAAGAATGCTAAATGTCACCATTGTACTCTGACTTGGAGACATTGCACGGGTTTTCCTAAAGAAGTCTTCACAATCTTGGCTACTGAAGAGCCAAGGGAGAAAGAGCTCAGGTTCTTCCGCATCTCTAAATTTCCTAATCATCAAAATAAGAGCATGAGCATTTACTTCCATACAGGTGTAGGAGTTACCTGAGATGAAGTTATGTTGAAGAGTGTACCGATCCGTATCACTAATCCATTTCCGCCAAAATCTCACAAAAAAAGCCACTTTAAACACTCAAGAAATTCTCTGAGAAGGGTCAAGGTCAATATCAAGGAAAGCAGAACAGAACTCTCTCATCATATTTAAAAATAAAATTGTTGCATCACTTCCAGTGACGGATTTCAGTTCCTCGCACACTATGGTGTCACTGAGTATTTGTGCTGACCGGAAGTTCATCTTGTCCTTTTGGGTCAGCAGAGAAGGGGTAAGTTTGTGCTTTCCTTTGCTAACATTCTCTATTAAAGCAGCTATGTGCCCCTGTGGCACTACATGGTGCTTCCCCATGGGCATGATATCTGAAGCATGAAGAAGTTTACATTTCAGTTTTACTAGTAAATGGATTGTGTCCTGAACCATTACTTTTGCAGAAGGGTCCAAGGAAGCTTGGAACCACGGCCACTTTTTGGGAGGTTTGGAAGAAAATGTCTTGATCACCAATGCTTTTAAAACCTTTGCGTCACCATCTGCAGAGTGAGCAACAATCTCAATATCTTGTTTTGTTGCTTCTTCGCTCATCCACTTCCATCTTGACAATACATCATGGTGACTAAACCTGTTATCCGTACCAAAAAGTCCTACACAGAAGGGAGTTGAGTTTGTAGCTACTGGACGTGCCATGATAACATATGCATTTTTGCTTACTATACCATTCTGAAAGTAAGATTCTATTACTTTACCAGAAGTTGCTGGGAAACTGTTTTGGAACAGGTATACCATTACGGAGAGGGAGACAGAAGCCAACAACTTGATTCGTTTTTGGATCGTATTGGATACGCCCATTGACCACAGTGCCATCTTCTGATAAAATAACTTTGTTTGTCAGGTAACCTCTATCATTCATTATTCTCCTCAATTCTTTGAATCTGAAAACGCCCTCTTGAATACTATCATGTGCATACAGTTTGCTTGAGCAAGTAGAAGCAGCAGGGATCGGAAGGTTTTTGCAAACTTGGAATCTATATAAGTAGTAACGGAAAGTGGGAAACTCACATCAACATTTTATCAAATCAAATTAAGAGTGGCACTTTTGTCCTATCCCAAATATCACAATCTATGAAGTATAGTGAATGCAAACTTGTTTTTAATGCTTTTATCCAATCTTTTCTGTCATATGGAATTGTAATTTGGGGTCATGAAGAAGGACAAAAGACTTTAATCAATAATTTATTCAAATTACAAAAGAAAGCACTTAGGCTACTTCATGGTATTAAGGATCAAACTTTCTCGTGTAGAGGTCTCTTTAAAAATAGTAAATGTATGACCTGAACGGGCCTATACATATACTTTGCTGCAATCTTCGCTAGAAAAAATTTCAGTAATAACACAAGAGACAAAATTCATGATCACTCCACACGCAATAAAAACAAATTATATAATGATCACTCTTCGAAGGGAGGAATCAAATTTAGATGTATTAGCATTTACAATAAATTACCTGATTTAATCTTAAATAAATCATCGAAGGATGCCTTTAAAACGAGTCTAAAGAATTTTGTGATGGATAAAGAATTTTATTGTATGGACGAGTTTTTGAACTTTTAAATTTTATGAACTTTTAAATTTTATGAACTTTTAAATTTTATGAACTTTTAAATTTTATTGAACTTTTAAATTTTATATGCTTTTTCTAACTTGTTCTTCTGCTATTCACTTGTGATGTATGATGCTATGTATTTTGTGTTTATTATAACTCCTGTTTTGTGACATTTCATACCCTATGTAACCCACCCGTACATTTGGTTGAATAAAAGTAATCTAATCTAATCTAATCTTTGAAATTATTTGAGTACGATTTGAATTGGAAATGGTACCTTTCATACAGGGTTATGTGCACAGCCCACAAACAATCCGCTCAACCGCGCAAAAATAAACAAAACAGCATCAAAATAGTGTTGCCTGTAGTAGTCTCTCAGCAGGGCACTGGTGCTTTCGGCGGGTAGCGCAATATTCAAAGTTGCCAAACTATCTCAGCGCAAGTAAAAGTACTTCTATACGACGATGCACATGTATTTTGTCAAACGTTAATAAAGGGTAAAACATAGTAAAATCTCTTTTTGTAGCTGTGCCGTGATACTGCATACAAAGTGTCGTTTCTTACGAGCTCCTGACCGTCGAAGGCCCAGGGGAGGCATTGATTGGCAGATTATCCTACCCAATGATATGAAGGCGCTGTCATTCGTTGGCCTCATCCCGGAGAAGTTCATAAGGTGTCACAGAAAAAAAAAACAATAATTTTAACGATTTATAGTAGGTTTTGTCGCGAAATCTCTCAAAATCAGACGTAATTTTGAGAATAAATCACGTGAAATCCAGCGCAATCACCAAGATTATGCCTGAAATCCCGTGAAATCCGTTGAAATCCGTTGAAATCCAGTGAAATCAGATGCAATCCAGTGAAATCTAGTAAAATCCGTTCAAATCTGTTGAAATCACGTGAAATCATTCCGGATTTCAGGAATCATGCGCGATCATATGAAATCCATGAAATCCACCAGAATCAACCGAAATCCGCCGAAATCTAAGAAATCCTGCATTCCATGCAATCATGTGTACACTCAAAGTTAGAGTTGAGGCCCCCTCGTTGATGTTCGTGAAAGAAGTCAGCGTCGTGGGGCTGCTAAACTTTTGAACTTTGGTTGATATCCCCTTGTAAAATCTCTGTAAATTCGATACTCATCGGAATAAACCTCCCTTTCGTTCCCGCCCCGCGTGTCACCATGACGTCCCCGTGATGTCAAATTTTGGTCGAAATTTAGGCAAATAAACACTCATATTGACACTGCGCCGTGACTAAAACTTGACGTCACCGTGAGCTTCTCGTGAGTATTTCGAGTTCATTGGGCACCTCGAACTGCGGTGCTACCTGGCTCCCGCCTACCTGGATGCCGGGGGAATGCCGTGCCAAAACTGCGACGCACCGGGGAGGGGCGGGAGGACTCGCCCGAAGAGCGGCGGCGCGGGCCACGGGGACCCTGCCCGAACCGAACTACGGCTCCTTGCACGATGGGCTGCCTATCCGGTCCAGAGCAGGGGCTTGCCATCTCGTCGTCGAAGGAGCGATAAAGTACACTGCTCAAAAATACCACAATTTAACAACATTGGGGTACCGTTCTAAACACATTAGAAAACTGTTATAATAGTGTGTTACGATTAGAAAAGGGAGAAGAATAGTAGATAGAGCAAAAAGCGTCCTGATTAGCTGAGCGCTTCGCGCCACGTGAGCGCGCTAGTGGTGGGAGGCGAAGTAGTGGGGGGGCTCAGCCAATCAGGAAGCTTTTTGTTCTATCCGCTATTCTTCTCCCTTTTCTAATCGAAACACACTATTTATGATCGTAAATTGTAGGATATTTTTGGCTGAGCAATTTAATTTAAATTTAAACTTAATCTAATTTAATTAAATTAGCGAAGCCACACTGACTGGCGTGCCGTACTCATCCGAACGGCAAGCTTTCCTGGAGTTGACACTACACTGCCGCCAACCTCAACGAAATGAAACTCAATATTGACTTATTGAATTTAGACTGTATTTGAAGTTCATTTATATTATTTTTGATTATTCTTTACAAATTAAACAAGTCGTGTTGAATTTAAGCAGTCAATTCAAACTTATTCGATCAAATCTTGATCTCGTGTTTTGTCGTTGTAATGTTGGTTATGTATGTAATTTGAGCTAACGTACGCGCGCAAACGCTCATGGACGCCGGCAGCTGTGAACTGATTTGGTAGGTTAGAAATTGGAATTAGAAAGAAAGAGAATTAATTGTGAAAGAATCTGAGTAAATATGACGCGTCGGTGTTTTGTGTGTCGGAAGGAAAAAGGACAGATCAATCATTTATTCTCGTAAGTGTACTGATGAATGAGTAAATTGTTTTGGTTAGTTTAATCGTTGGATTGAAAGTTTGTTTATTTGACGTTTTATAATTTGGTGTAGGTTACCGAAACAGCCGGAGACGAGAAAGAAGTGGATAGAATGGATTTGTAACAATCTTAATGTACCGGAATCGTCTATATCATCATCTGGTGTTGTATGTTCAGATCATTTTAACCCTACCAATATTTGGTTTGTTCAACCAAATATTAACAATATTGTATGTGATTGTACTGATTTATTGGTGAGCTTGTACTCATGTTTTATTTTTTAATTGGTTATTTTATTTGTATGCGATTTGTGTTTGTTTAGGCTGTGGCAGGCTCATCGCGTCAAGTATCAGAAAATAATGAATTAATTGAAACGGCAGCAGTTGCTAATGGGTGTAATGTTGAGCATCGTAATGAATTGGATAATATCAATGGGAATGATGTTTTGATTCATATGGTACCTGGGATTAATTCTGAGGTGAACGAGGTAAGATGTGTGCTGTGTTTTGTGTAGTCAGGATTATAATTTGAGGAGAGTTATTTTGTGATTGGTTATTTCATTTGTATGTGATTTGTGTTTGTTTAGGCTGTGGCAGGCTCATTGCGGCAAGTTATCAAATAATGAATTAATCGAAACGCCAGCAGTCGGTAATGTGTCTAATGATGAGCATCGTAATGAATTAGACAATCCCAGTGGAAGTGGTGTTTTGATTCATTTGGTACCTGGGATTAATTCTGAGGTAAGCAAAGTAAGATGTGTATTGTGTTTTAGTGTAGTCAAGGTCATTATTTAAGGAGAGTTATTTTAGTTGTATACTAATATCATGTTTGATCTTTTTGTAGTTAAGGTAATACCTTCAGTGGACTCGTGAACAGTTATGTGATTGCGTTGCCCATCTTTTCCGTAATAAACTATGAATGGAGCATTGCCATCCTTAGTGGTTCGATGAGATGTTCTCGGATACTGTCTTCAAGCGAATGTGGACTCGACTGCAGTGAGATTGAGCATGTGGGTGTGTGTGAAAGGTGGGAGTAAGGCGGAGATTGAAAACAATAAAACCAGAAGCAGGGTTGCTTCATGTTACAGTCATGCGTATCTGTGTTTGTATATGAGATTCAATGTCTCTGGTTGTTTCGGTAATATAGACCAAATTTTTATGTCATCTGTGTAACAATGACAGACCCAGACAGAGTCAAAATATGATAATAACCTAATCTTAAAGCTTCGCTGCGAAAGTCAGGAGTCTGTGGGTGTTGTTTTAATTTTAAATAAATAATTTGTTATGATTTAATTATGTTAAATTGAAATTGTACGATTGAAGTGCGCTCCGCTGGCAAGGCCGCCATTTACTTCCCTCCCTCCTCTTCCAATTTCCTGCGTTTTTTTTATTTTAGTTAACTGACATCGTAATAATACGAAATTTTTCTCTCTTTCCTAATAAAACGCCCGGTAGGGCCCAAGCTCAGCCCCAAATCTCCGATTTTCACTAGTTTACTGTGTAAGTTTTTTTATCACCTGTAATATCGTAGCCGGGCTCTGCCGTGCAGTGGTGGCGCTGTGCTGCCGAATTACAATAGCAAAGTGTGTTCAAACAATACATTTTCGGAAAGGGGAAAGGGCGCGGATCATTATCCCACGGCAATACTGACACTAAAACGTGCATTTAAGGTTATTCGTTGGAGTCGCCGCGGACCCCGACCCGGACTGTACGGCAGACCCTTGGCTTTACGCGCCTAGGAGGGTAATCGAGAGCTCCCTCCGATTGTCTCGATCGGGCTACTTCCCGCGTCGAGTCCCATTTAAAATACACATGACTCGAACTGCTCGAACACGAATCGACCCGGAAGTAGCCTGATCCGGGGAATTCTCCGATGACCCTCGGGCAGGAGAGGGTTATGAGCTGTTTCCAGTTAAGCTGCCCCGGTCGGTTTCGGGGGCGTTCGGGGCAGTGGGGCAGTTAGAGTGGGGGTGCCAATCGGGGGCTCTGGCTCGTCGCATCGGGCACGTCGGCGCGTCACACAGCGTCGTAAGGCGTCGTGCAGCCCCTGTCCACCCCGATCTGCCCTGTCGGCAACCCCAGACCCAACTGCCTCGCTGCCCCGAACGCCCCGAACGCCTTGAAACCGACCGGGGCAGCTTAACTGGAAACAGCACTGGTCTGAAGCTCGTTCCCCGCGATCCGAAAGCATTCCGAGAGATTCCCGAGCGATCAAGGTGGCTCCGAAATGTTTCCGATCGCTATCCGAAGGCTTTCTGTGCGATCCAAATGCATTCCGAGAGATCCTAAATAAGCAGGATGGCTCCGAAGTGCTTCCGATTGCAATTCGAAAGCATTCCGAGAGGTTCCCGAACGATCAGGGTGGCTCCTCAATGTTTACGATTGCTATCCGGAGGCTTTCCGAGAGGTTCCTGAAAGATCCGAGAGGCTCCAAAGTTTTTCCGATTGCTACCCGAAGGCTTTCCGTGTGATCCGAAAGCATTCCGAGAGGTTCCTGAACGATCCGAGAGGCTCCGAAGTGCCTCCGATTGCAATCCGAAAGCATTGCGAGAGGTTCCCGAACGATGAGGATGGCTGCGATGTGTTTCCGATTGCTATCCGAAGGCTTTCCCCGCGATCCGAAAGCATTCCGAGAGGTTCCTGAACGATCCGAGCCGAGAGGCTCCGAAGTGCCTCCGATTGCAATCCGAAAGCATTCCGAGAGGTTCCTGAACGATCAGAGAGACTGAAGTGTCTCCGGTTGCTATCCAAAGGCTTTCCCTGCGATCCGAAAGCATTCCGAGACGTTCCCGAACGATCTGGGCTGCTCCGAAGTGTTTCCGATTGCGATCCGGGGATTGCCATCCATTCCGAAAGGGTTCCGAGTAGTTCCCCGCGAACGACCAGGGATGCTCCGAAGTCTTTCCGCACATCACGGCGGCATTCTGGCTCATCTGAAGAATTCCCGACACCATTCCGACAACCTCAATGGTGTCCGACCCATTTCCGAACCATTTCCGGGTTCGACTGTCACATCCGAATGTCTTCCGAACTCACCGGCGTACGGCGAGTCAGGTTCCGCCCCGATAGGGCCTGACTGTATTTCGGAGATACTCCGACTTTTCGGATAGTGCACAAATCCTAAGGGGCCATCCATAAAGTACGTCCTTGCCCGAAAGGGGGGGGGGGGGGGTCGTCGAAAACGGACGTTGACAGACGTGGGGTCGCAGCAGTTCGGGCGTCCGTTTTTTAATATGTGGAGGAAAACCGGAATGCGCCGTGCTGTAGGGGTATGGCAATACTTAAGTACTTTACTTTGTTTTTAGACAAATTATTTATTTTTTTGTTTTTGTGACTGTTGAAATTGACGTATTTATTTTTTAATAGTATAACAATAAAAGTCATACCTGTAATCACTTTGCTTTTGTGACTTTAAATCGCCTTTACGCTATTAAACACAAAAAGAATAAAAAATAAGTAAGTTTTGGGGGGCATAGGCCAGAACGGACGTCCGAAAGTATCTGAAAACGGACGGTGACGGACATGGGGGTAGGGGGGGGGGTCATTTGGGTCCAAAAACAGCGGACGTACTTTATGGATGGCCCCTAAGTGAATCCGAATGCGGAATCCGGTCGGAGTTGGTTCGGGAAGAGGCTTTCGGAATCTTTCGGTACGGCCCACCAGGGAGGTCTACGAACGTCACAAAGGCCGTCAAAGCCGTCGCTATGCTGCTGTAGACAATACTACAGCGAAAGAGTACAGTACGTTGCTCCGTCAGCCAAACCTACCCCCCTCCCTCCCCGGCTATTCCAGTCCGAAGGGAGCTGCCTGCCGAAATTGCGTTGCCTGGACAGTGCGAAGACTGAGGAAAAGGGGAGTGTCACCTACTGCATTTTCCGATCGCTGGGTGGACGGACGTCCGCCAGCTAGCGAGTCAGTCGGCGCTAGGTTTAGCCCGACAGCGAAGCGGGCTTCTGACGAATCAGTGCTGTTTCTCTTGCACACGACAGTTATCATGGCGCCAGTGCTGCCAACATCGACTCCAACGTTCCTCTCCCGGATGCCGTCGGCGCCGTCGTCATGGAAGCCATCTCGGACCTGATTCATCGCGAGGACGCGGGTGAAGACATCATGGCCTCGCAGGAGAAGCTGAAGCTCGTCCGGGAGGACCCCATCGTGTGCGCCATGATGTTCCGCGAAATCGTGCTGCAACTCAAGAAGAACCTGAGACTGAAGAACAAAGGGCCGACGGGCAAGTACTACATGACGGACTGGTTCATCCGGATCGAGTTCCAACAGAGAGGAGCGCCACATTGCCATGGACTGCTTTGGCTGAACGAAGGCCCGGACAACCCGCTGGGCGACATCGAGGGGGCGGTGTGGTTCGCCGATGAGCTGCTCACCTGTGACTCCACCCACCCAGTGGCCGACAGGAACAGCCACAACCATACCACGACCTGCTTCAGGAGAAGGTTCTGGTTGAAGCAGCTTGACCCGCGCGAGGCGCACCACCACTGCCGCTTCGACGCGCCGTTCTGGCCGACGTCGCGCACCCGGATTCTGTTCCCGCTGTACTTCGACAAGGACGAGCGCCCGGATGAGAACCGCGGCGACTGCAGCTGGGAGGACTACATCAAGAATCTCCAGGAGTTGCGGATGCGACTCAAGGACGTGCTGTCGTCATCAAGCTGCCCGGACACCCTGGAGGCGGCGTGGCGCGAGGCGAGCTGCCCCGACAACCGCACTTACGAGCTAGCCATCCGGACTGGCCTAAAGCACGTCAAGATCATCTACAAGTGGGCGGTGCAGGGCAGATGGACCAACTCATACTTGCGCTGGGTCTTGGACGTGGTGGGGTTCAACACGGACGCACAGGTCGCAGGTCGTGTTGGACGTATACAGCTTGGTGCGCCACTGTGTGTCCTACGTCACCAAGGCTGAAAAGAATCACAGCCAGCTGCAGAATGAAATCACCACCCTGAAACGCGAGCACGCATTCGACGACCGCGCTCTCATGAGAATGCTGGCCTCCAGGTGCCTTCGTGCCAAAGAAACGTCAGCCTAAGAAGCCAGCTGGGTTTTGTTAAATTTCACTCTCTCTGAAATGAGTAGAAAATGCACTTTCATTGACACATCCCTTCCTGACGACCGCCACCACTGCCCGAAGCCGAAGCACGACATCGCCGCCCTGCCAGATGGAGCCACTGATCTCTGGTACCCAGATGTCTTCGACATGTATTCCAACCGCCACGAAGACCTCGAGAGCACCACCCTGGCCCAGGGCCGTCGGAAGTGGTTTTGGCTGGGGGGGGGGGGGCGAAACTCAGGCTTGGAGGAGATTTTTTTCTCGATGTTCAAACATTCAATTTTTTATTAGTATTTGGCACTTTTTGGCACATATATCAAATTACATAATTTAGAGATACTTTTATACTTTCACTCTCATTTCTTTACGGATGTGCTTTCTCCATAATACTGAGAATTTTGTGCAAGCGTAATATGGATCTGAAATCATCTGTAATACGGACAAAATCATTTGTAATATGGATAATTTCATCCATATTACAAACATGCCTTCATCCATAGAGTATGGACCAAATTCACCGTAACTTACGGATCAAGCAAAGTTTGTAATATGGATTAATTAATCCATATTACGGATGATTTTATCCATATTACAGATGATTTGAGATCCATATTCCGCTTGCACAAAATTCTCCGTACTATGGAGGTAGCGCATCCGTAACGAAATGAGAGTGTTTATAGTATAGTTCTCACAAAAGTGTATCAGTTAAGTAATTAACCCATCCAAAAACCCTTCGTCGTTCGCTTGTTTTAGAAACAAATTCTTCCAAAACAGGCTTCCTTGACAGTTTCAGAGCATGTTTTTTGTGTAAGACGTTTCTGTGACATGGTTCACCGCAACCACGTTTTGATGCGCCTCAACGCACTAAATGATCTCTCACACGCGCCTTAGGCCTGAGGCTGAGGCCTGCCCCCGACGCCGCGTTGCGTTCCCTGTCTAAAATTCTGGGGGGGGGCTTCGCCCCCCCCAGATTATTCTGGGGTGGGGGCGCCGCGCCCCCCCTGCACCCCACTTCCGACGGCCCTGCCCTGGCCGAGTTCGTCGCCGTGCACCACCAAAGCAGCAACAACAAGCCCAGGAAGAAGGACCGCATCATCCGCTACAGGCGTTTCAACGAGCACGGCGACGACAAAGATCAGAGAGAAAACTTGTACCGTGGAATGTGCACCCTGCACGTCCCCTGGCGAGACGAGCAGGAGGAAATTCTGTCGGCAAGAGCAGCAGACGGCGGCTTCGAAGGCCTGTACAAGCGCCACGAATCAAAAATACTGCAGGGAAGAGCCCGCTTCGAAGCCATGCTCGGCCTCGAGGGGGACATGGAAGACGAGCTGCAAAACGTAGTTGCTGAGGACGAAGAAGAAGCCAACGAAGCTGCCGAGGCCACGCGACGCCAGCTCGCCGGGGACGGCAAGTACGTGTTCGACGAGGCCGAGTTCATGGACGCCGGAGCCCAGGACATGGACGTGGACCTGCCGGAGCCGCGGTTCGACCAGCCGCAAGGGACAGGTTACTCTACACTATGAGTCACGGCCGGAGTAGCATGGCCGGACTACGCATTGAGTGACGGGTTCGGTATTCTTGGGGCTGAAGGATGAATGTCGTAATACGGTGGTTCACGGATTATACATACGGGGTTTATTGGGGGAGCACATATACACATATATACACAGGGCGGAACAGAGCACACACATGAACAAGGATACACTCAGAGAAGGGGCGAGGGTTCGGACATACAAGGGCAAACGCTGGGTTCATGATAGCGGTTGCACACCTTCAGGGCCGGAACCGCGCAGGGCTCGTACGACGGGAGAGTGGTCCTGGGGAGCGCTCGTGCCGGCGGGCGTGGAGTCAGTCGGGCAGCACACACAGGTCCTGCCTCGATAGGTCCGCAGCAGGCGGATTCAGGGTATCGTTCTGTATTGTCCTTCGTCTCTATGCCCTTGTCGCACTCACGGGGCAGGCCCATAAGGAGCGAGAGAGGACAATACAGAACGATACCCTGAATCCGCCTGCAGGGGGGACTGACTAGCTATCTTAGGGATGCGACCCTTTTTATGTGTTGGACGCCCTATGAGAATGATCGTGGTGGGGGAAGTCTAGACGTCCACGTGTGCAGGGCCAGGACACCCAGGTCGGACCAGCCCAGGTGTCTGGAGACAAGTTTGGACACGTCTGTTCCCACGCCAAGATGCACCCTCACTTCACCCACATTCCTTGCGTCGGGCAGGTGACGGGGAAGGGCGCGTCCTCGCCCTTTTGCTGCTTGGGGTAACTAAGTGGGGCCTTAAAACTAATTACAAACATATAAAGTAATAAGTAATAAGAGTTTACACAAATAGAACAAATAAAAATATCAAGATGTAAGAGTATAAAAGTTGAGCAAAATCTGATTATTTTTGTACACACACAAAAAAATTCAAAGGCAAATATGTACAAGTAGGAAAAAAAAGGAAAACGAAGTCTATCACACATCTGGGCTGGAGTTATCGTTTTCATTTGTGGCTTTGGGCAAGCCTAAACTTTGACGAAACATAGTTGACATAATTATTTGCAAGTAAAAGGTAATCTTTAGCAATTCCAACTTTGTATTAGCAACATTGAGCAAAACGTGGACATTTTTCTAAGGCACATATTGGTCTTAAGACCAAACTATTAAAATCTAGGTAATTTCTACAAATAAAAACTCAAATGCAAATATTTACAAAACTTAGTGTATAACACATCTAAGATGAGGTGATCGCTTTCATTTGTGGCTTTGGGCAAGCCTAAACTTTGATGAAACTTAGGTAATATAATTATTAACAAGCAAAAGTAATCCTTAGCAAACTTAAATTTGTACTAAAAACATTGAGCAAAACGTGGGCATTTTCCCGAAGGCACATATTGGTCTTAAGACCGAACTATTAAGGACGGGTCCCGAACGCGGGGCAGGGCCCAATGCTTTTTAACGATCACAGCTACATCTGAGCGAGTTGATGTTGATTGCTTTGCACTAAGCAAACACAGAATTTCCTAAAATAAACGCTAGATCAAAATTTTTCCTAATACTAAGTAAAAAAAGGGGGGTGGGGGGGGGCAGACTTTTGTACAAAAACAATTGATTTGTCTAAACTGAGCACAGAGAGAGAGAAAACTTTTTTTTTTGAGACAGAAATAATTTTTAGGTTTTTTGTTTTTTTGTTTTTTGTTTTTGAGAGGGTAAATATTTTTTGAAAGTAGAAAAATTGAAAATAAATTTAAAGACAAGAGAGAAACAGAAAAACCAGCACGGGACAGAACGGGACGGAAGATAGCAACGCGACGAGACTTTCTCGGTCACACGCACCTGATAAACACAGCACTTTCGGTTTTGTTGATGGTATATGTTGTCACAGCACTTTCAATTGTTTGGTTTTCACCGGATTCACACAGAGAGTTCATGGGGCCGTCGGCCGATGGCCTTTGGGCAGTGTCGTCCCGAGGGACACGCTGCAGGTAGAGCTGGCTGGGCCGGCGGTGGCGGTCCTCTATTTAGGGGGGGCGGGGCCCGCGAGGGGCGAGGCCGCCCGCTGATTGCGGTCGGGCAGGTGACGGGTTTTGGAGCGCAGGGCGCCCTTACCCTGCCGTTTAGGTGAGAGTCTGGCTGAGGCTTGCAGACTGGACGGAACCGCCTGTGTGGTTCTGGCGGGCGCTGCCAGGAGGCGCTGAGGTGACGCTGGCGCTTGCTAGCGCTGTGCTGGAGCTGCACTGGAGCTGTGCTGGAGCTGCACTAGCGCTGTTCTTGCGCTGGGCTGCGCTGGCTGGCAGCAGGCCGTGGTGCGTGTCTCTTCTGCTCGGTCGTGCCTTGGTTCTCTGAACTGATCCCGTGCCTGGCGTCTGACAAGGAGGCAAGACTGGAGGGAGAGGGAAGGAGAGAGAATGTGCGCGTGCGTCAGTTAACCGTAAGATGTACAAGGTTTGTTTTTGACATGGGTAGTATCTAACACGAAACATAGGGGGAGAAATTTGAGCTTATGACTAAAAGAAATGGGCTGTGAAGCGGAAGAAGGGGATAAGTCCAAAACCCATACTTTTCAGGAAATCGAAAAAACTATTCATAATTATTTTTTTTTTAAATGTTATGATGTAAATGGGATGTGCTTTCATGGAGGATATTACTGCCACTTTGAAGTTTTTCAATATCATGCTCCGTTACTGAGATTTAAGACTTGACTCCTTTTGCCAACGTAAACTTATGGACATTAGTCAACTTAACTCTTTTGAAGGGTTAAGAATTTGGAGTCAAGTCATTGGAAAATTGACAGAAAGAGTTAAGTTGACTTAACTCTAAATGCATTAGTTGCATAAGGAGATAAGTCATATGAATTATTTTAAACTTTAACAGAATATGGGCCTCTGCAAGTTTTCCAGAAATTAAAACCATAAAAAAAAACTTCTTCCGTCAACTGGTAATCTAAAACTCAGCCATGTAGTATTGCGTTAGAATTCAAAAGAAATGAGTTTGTATTTTTGTGCAAAAGGGTATAAGTCAACTCAACTTTTCTGATAACGTGCTACATAAGGAGTCAAGTCTACTTAACTCCTTTTGCTTCTGTTGAGATTTTATGAATTTGGAGGTAAGTCAACTTACAAAACAAGTTATGTCGACTTATCTCCTTTTACAAACCCCTGTATCTCTCATTCTATAGAAGATATCCCCATAATATTTGGTAGACACAAGCAGACTTTAATGTACTACAGTGGCGCCCAAACCGTTTGGGGACGGTGGTGCCCGCCACCCCACCTCCCCCCCTTTAAGGTCGAAAATACCCCTGTTTGAATATAAAAAACACCAATTCTTAAAAAAATACCCTTAACCTTTTCTTTTTCTCCTCCTCTCTCCTCCTTTTCTTTTCTTTCCTTTTTTTCTCCCTTTTTTCCTCCTCCCTCTTACCCCCCTTTAATCACCGCCACCTCCCCCCCTTTTTGATTCACGGTGGTGCCAGGGCACCACCGTAAACCCCGTTTGGGCGCCACTGAATGCCATAAAAATCTCATTTTGGGTATAAGTCAACTTACACCCTTCTTCCGCTTCACAGCCCAAATGCTCGAAATCTTAAAACTAAAATAAAAACTAAAAAAATAAAATAATAATTGAAAACTTAAAACTAATAATAGTTGAAAACTTAAAACTAAAATAATTTACAAAATGAACTCAGAGAGCACGCAGCATGGGAAAGGGGGTTAGATCCCTTAACAAACTCGAGTACTTAACTTTTCTCAAAGGATCAGGTGCACTGCTGCTGTGTGGCGCGTGGCTGCTGTCGTGCTGGCACAGTCGTGCATGAAATGTAAAGCTGGCTTTCCGTTCTTCTGAGTCTTGATTTCCAGTCGTGCCGAGCGGGACAGAACGAAGTCTTCTGACTTGACGCGTGCTTTGATGTTGTGTCGGCTTGTTGCATGTTGAGGCCTGGTGCTGGTGGCGCGTGGGCCGGGACGAAGTTGAAGTCCAAAGTCTCGTAGGGAAGGTGCGACGCGGTGGGCGCAGCGCTGTTCGTTGGGCGCGGCGCGTTGGGACCTCTGCGCCGTTGGGTGCGCAGCGGGGCGGAGCGGTGTCGCGGTGCCTGGCTGGTGGTGGTGGCGAGTCCCTTCTTGAGAGCGCGAGCGGCGCGGGCGTAGGTCTCTCTGTGGAGGGGCTTGCCCGCGCTGCTCATGGTGGCGCGGCGCTACATGTTTTCTTGGTGGGAGGCTCCTGTTTTGAGGTTGGAGGTTGTGTCCTCCAGGGCCCGCGGGGGTCACTGATTGCGTTGCTCCCACAGTCGTGGTGCGCTGCTTGCAAGATGTCGAAAAAGATTTGGTGGAGGTGGAGCGCTATGCTGTAGAGTTTTCGTTCCGTGGCAGGATTGTCACACTCAACAGCGCACTCTAGCAGTTGGTTGTTCTGAGACAGCCAACGAATTTTCATTTCGTGGGGAAGGTCGTAGATAGAGTTTGCCATATTTCTGGAACAAAGGCAGCTGGATGGCGTCAGAGTGTCATGTTAGGGTTGGTGCTCAGGTGGGATGCGGCCGTTAACCAGCCGGTGGCGTCCTGCTCGCGGCGGGCCAGGGCTAGGGGCGCCTCCTAGCACCAAGCGCGCGGGTGTGGTGGCAGGATGCGGTAGGGCGGGGCGGGGCCGATCCGGGGTACCGAGCGGGTATGAAAGCGCTTGACTTCCAGTGGAGGAAAAGGCGTCCACAGGAAGATTTGAGATTTTCCTGTTTTTATTTTTCGTTTTCCTTGTCAAAGTAACTTTCTTCTGCGAATAATCTTCATAGTTCTTCAAGTATTTTCTGTCTTCTTTGAAGTGCGCATGGCAATGGTCTCTGCAGCCTCTCCGCGTCGAAATCGTTGATTGATTAGGATCGCGGGGCAGGATTCTCCAGTGGGAGTCCCAAATATCATGTGTTCTTTTTAAAGACAAATGTTACGAGTGGTAACAGATATGGCGAGGTGGCAAGGCCTTCCTAGCAGAGCAAATTAGTTTTTTTAGCAGATAATACGAAGGTATCAGCCTGCTTGTACTGTCATACAGCGAGCAGTATACAGAGAGCAGCGCAGCCAGCAGAGAGCAACCGGCAGAGCGAGCAGCCAGTGTGGCATAATATTATATAGGGGGGAAAATTTCGCGCGGCGCGCGCTCGGCGCGAGGCGCGCGCCCCGCCACTCAACGCCACCTCTCGGGACGCGGGGCCGCCGGGCCGCCGGGCCGGTGCCCCCTCCCGCCCCGCGCCTCCCCCCTCCTAGCCCAGCGCGACAGCGCCCCGCTTCCCTGCAGCCTGCGACGCGTTGGGACATCTACCATACGTATCATCTGCTTTCAAGTTCCGGCGCTCCGGAACTTTTTGGTATAGTTCCGAAGGCCCGGAATATTCCCTGGAATATTCCCGGAATTTTGGAATATTCCAGGGAATATCCATGACCCCCGGGGAATATTCCCCTATGAAGGAAAGGTCCTTAATAAGCATTTCAAATGGCATTTTAGGGTGATTATAAAAAAAACGTACAGTTTCGTTTCAAAAAAATGTTTTTTTAATTATTATTTTTTTTTGCCAGGTTTTTCGGGTTGGATGTTGTCTCTTAGCACCCAAAGGTTACATTCCTAGAGATGTCCCACAGTCTGACCACGTTCAGAGGTTTAAGAGCGATTCATGCAAAAAACGAGGCATCGGAGTTTACTGAAATTCCACAGTTCTCCCCTACACGTGCAAAATACAGCTCCATGGCTCGATCTAGACTCTATTGATAGTAATTCTATACACCGCCCTTCCAGCAATACTGGAATGCATCTTGCGGAGCTGGTCCGTAGTCGCGGTTAGGCAACCCAAGAGGCTGTTTGACGTGTTGTCTACCCAAGGAGAACAGGATAGTCACAGGCACATCAAAATTACGTCAAATAGTCACGAAATTGTCCCTAATTTAGCTCGAAGAATGTCATTCAGGACGTCAAAGATTCCAAAATGACCTGAACGTGACTAACATGTTCTCCTTGGGAACGTTTCGGGCGTTCGGCCCCCTCTATCACTGGCAATACCACGACTCCGAGACGCCGGGAGCGAGTCACGGCCGAGGTGCGCATGTGGCGTGTGTGGCTGCGGATCACTGAAAAGGCCGAAATCGGCTCACCCAGAATTATAAGGGATAATGGCATCGGAGTTTAGTTCTGAGGAAACCCAAAACCGGCCCTCCTGCCCGAACAGGTCACCCCAAACATAATAGGACTGTATACGACTTAAATAGTGCACTATTATCAAAAGATCTCTCTGAGGGTTTTCGATTCTAACATTACAGATTGGAAACTAGGGCAGGAACGGAGTTTATTCGCAAAAATATACGCACCAGAAAAAGAAGTTTCTCCCCGTCTCACCACCAGCTGATCGCGTTTCGCACCGACTTTTCGATCGGAAAAAGTTGGGTTCTTGTCACACTTTCGTGATGTAGTGCTACCAACCCTTTCACTGAACCCGTCTTGGCTGTGGAGTGGTGGCTGATAAACTCCGAAGCCCGCGCCTCAAAACCCGTGGAACGACTTTGAGCCCCTGTAGCTCTGTGTGAGTAGCAGCTTAAAAAACGATTCTCAGGGTTAAAGTACCTTTGATTATGGACGTAAGAACTAGGCGGGACAATTGAGTCTGCAGTGTTGCCATACTCCAGAAAAGAGGCGGGTTTTTCTACCAATAGGGGAGTTTGGAAAGCATCGGAGTTTAGTTTCGACCCCTTTGGATCGATCGTGCTCCTACCAGTGATAAAATTGCTCGACATTCTTGGTTGGGCCTTGTAGATCTCCAAAAAAGACGTCATACAACACCTAATAGGTGGCTCCAGCACAATGGAGACGGACATGAGATGCTTTGGAACGAAACTGCACGTTCTTTTTTTTTTTATATAATCACCCTTTAACCGTTTGGGGGCCACTTTCGACTATAAAGCCACAAAATTTGAACTGATAAATGTGCTGAGAGTGCGCGAGGATGATGGCCCCACGCCTGGGAATGGATTTCCCGCGGCAGCTGCCCGCTGCCCCCAGGCCCAGGGCCCGTGGCGCGGCTGCAGCTGCTCGTTGGTAGTTACCGTAATAACTGTAAGTTTCGGCAGGGGAATCTCCTGTACAACCTGAAGGCGAAGGTAGGATTTTATAAGTTTTTGTTTACTCAGGCTTATTTTCCCTGCTTTTTCTTATTTTCCCATATTTTCCCGTATTTTCCCATATTTTCCTAATTTTCCACTGGAAATTCCCGGGAATATTCCCCGACAGAAAATTCCCGGGAATTTTGGAACTATACTTTTTGGTCACGGTCGCGTGGTCTGTTTTGTCTGCTCACAACCCAAAGGGAATGTGCTGCCATCAATAGCAATAAAGCATGTGTAAAACCATCCCAAGGAGAACAGGAAACTCACAGTGAGCTTAAGTTGACCTCACTTGGGGCTCATCCTTGAAAACTCACCGTGACCTCAAAATGGTCACACGCGATGACGTCATTCATGAGTCATTTCACACTCACTTGATTAAAAATTGACTTTAAACTGACCAACTCAAGTGACCCCATTTGTGAGTCATTATTTACTCATTTGACCCAAAAATGACATCAAAATGACCTCTTTAATAAATCACTTCAGACTCACTTGAGAGAAATATATTTTGCTGCGTTTTTTTTAGAAAATGGAGGCAAGGGTAAATTACATTTACTGAGATTCCAAATAGTTTCTATAGTTTATTGTCTATACCATGTATTCTTTTTTACCACATCTTGAGTAAAAAGAAAAAAATCAACAAAATATAACGAAAGAGAACATTACAATGAAATATAACATTATTGAGGTCTATAAAGTACCCCACAGGGGTTGAAAACAAAAATAAGTGAATAAATAGCTCTTATGGAAAATGGTTATTTTTACCTCATCTTAAGTTTGAAAAAAAAAATTAACAAAAAAACAACAAAATCAAATTAATACAGTAAGTTACTCTCAAGGGTTGAGAAAAAAATTAGTGATTCAAATGCACCGAGAGGAAAGAAGAAAAAAAGGTGAAAAATAAATAACATTAATCAGAATTGCTGTCCTCATCCTCAGGCTTCCGTTGATTGCTGGTCTCAAGCCATCTTTTGACTTTCCCTTTTGCTTCCTCTAGTTTACTCTTTGGAAACAATTTCAAAATAACACCTAGAAAATGAATAAAGACAAAGTTGTTAGTAAACACCGTTACATATCTAACTACAAAATTCTTTGCAGAGGTATGCAGACATTTTATGGCTAATACTTACGTGACATAACATTCATTATTTTGGACTGTTTGAATTTTTCTTTCCCTGCCCCTCCTCCCCAGCTTAGGGCTCTTGATAAATTGTTGGTAATGATACTCTTTAACATAGCTGCAGTTGCTTCTTTTTCAGAGGAGAGGTTCATCACTGATATCTTTAAGTGGGAGACCTAAAAAACGCACATTTCAAAATATAACTCATTACATACAGTACAATTATAATTGTGATGTAATTTATTGTGAATAGGACATGATAGTAGATAAAAATAAAGCTCTACTGACCAAGGCGTCAGCATTCACTGGCTCACTGAGAAACTCTTCAAACTCATGATATGCATCCAAATTTTTTAGAGGCGTGTGAGGCAAATTCGGTGGTCTCTCCACAAAGTCCTCCTCTGGGGCAAGAAGGGCGAAAAGTCTAGCTTGGTTTAGCAAGACGACATCCACCTTACTTGATAGCTCAGAGAGCATATTCATCTTAACCCTGCTAATCACTGAACAGAAAATTAACGATAAAAGAAAGCAACATTTTCTGCACTAATAAAAAGGGAATAGTTACTTACCTTTCGTATTCTGTAAATTCTTAGAACCACTAGGATCAGGGCCTTTAGATGACTCGTCTGAAATTTAAAACAGAAGGTATATTAAATATCAATGTAGTAAATAGGAGAAGGTCCAAAGCTTTCAAAGAAAGAAAAAAAGGGGGGGGGGGGGGGTGCAGAAGGGGGATGGTGACCCCTGACAACTTAAAGTAGTGACAATGCAAAAACCAACATAACAGCCTAATAATTAATGTTCAACAATATAAAGCAATTGGTTCAAACTCCACCAAAGAGAAATCCCAATACTACTTTAGTCATCACTTTACAGTGTTGATGTAATAATTAAATATTTTCACAAACATTTTGTGAACTAGTACAGAGCATTACTCTACCTTCTATAAAACAGCCCTCATCATTTTCATGAGTATAAGTCAAATCTTCTACTCCAAGTGCATTCGGTAAAGGACTGGTAGTCCTTGAAACCACAGAAATGCTTTCCTCAGAATTCTGTAAACTGTCCCCTGCAAGAGAGAAGATGAAAAAAAAATTTAAAAAATCATTTTATGACTTTCTAAAATTTAAAAAGGAAACTATGTCACGCTAGCAACTTAAAATTTCATTTCATTGAACATTGATGCAGCTTTTAAGGGAACTCCAACAATATTTTGTACTTAGCTGGCTTTCTGGACAGAATTTTCAGGGGCAACATGGAATTATCTTTAGGGCTCAAGTTTTCTAGAAAGAGGAAGTGTAATACTATTTAATAGAGTGAACTGAGGACAAAATAATACAACTTTGTTGTAGTAATAATAATTTTATACATAAATAATGAATCAAAATCATAACATTAGAACCTCAGCCAATCAAAATTGTATTATTTGGTCCTAAGTTGACTATGTTAAATAGTATTACACTTCCTCTTTCTAAATAACTTGAGTCCTATGCATAATTCCACTTTTTCTTTCAGAATTCTGTCTAGAAAGCCAGCTAACTACATGACATTCATAGGAGCACCTTAACTTACCTTGATTTCCAGGATGAGGTTCATGATAGTTTTCAAAATTTGAATTAACTGTCTCAGACGATCTTGATGCATTTTTGTTGAAACCAATATTATCTGAAGATAATTTATTTGTTGAATTGTTTATTGCTGTAGTAAAAAAAAAGGGCAAACAAAATATATTGGGGGAAAAGACAATGTGAAGACTAGCTGACATTTCAAGAAAAAGTAACAATAAATGTTACTCTACCTTCCATGAAGCCTTCATCTTCATGATCCAAATCTATTTGTATTAATGAGGTATTTTGGACAGAGCTGGTAGCACTTACATTACCCAAGGTAATTTTGTCAGATTTCTGTGAGCAGTTCGCTGCAATAAAAATAGATATTTTATGAATTTTTAAGAGTTAACAAGAAAACTATCTCACATTAGCTTAATTAACTTAATTTGATTGAACATAGATGCAGCTTTAAAATTACCTTCTTTTGCTAGATAAGATTCCAGAACCTTTTCAGATATTGCATTAGTGGTAATAACTGTTTTAGACGAACTTGCAGCATTGCAGTTGAGACTAAGATTTTCTGATGATGATATATCTGTTGAAATATTTCTTGCTGTAGAAAAAATATGATAAACAAAATATATTGGGAGAATAGACAATATGAATACCATTTGACATTTCAAGAGCAAGTAGTAACAAATATTCCTCTATCTTCTATAAAGCAGCCTTCAATTTGTTTTAACATATATGCAGTTTTTTACGTACCTTTTCCAGGGTGAGATTTATGAAGAACTTCAAAAACTGACGTAGTCTTAATTTTTTTAGAGGGGTTTCTGTTGGAACCATCTGTGTTATTCGCTTTCTCACTTGGCTTTGAAGTCTTTCCTGAAGTCAAAATAGAATGTGAAATGTTGGGAAATTAAATCTTGCCTAAGGTTCCATCAACGGAACTTGAGATTTAACTAGCATCATTAGCTCACCTTCAGATATCTTCAACAGTGATTGAGTGGACTTTTTCCCTGAAGCAGTGGATGCCTTTCCTTTTAACAGTTGTTCAATAGTTTCCTGTAGTTTAGCATTTTCCTCATCACTGTCATCTCCCTCATCACTGACATCTTCAAGCGCAGCTGTCTTAGTTCGTCTTTTCTTCACTTTCACACTTTCATCACTGCTGCTACTTTCATACTTCTTATTTTTTTCCCGTTTTCTTTTCCTTCCATCTAAATCACTCGGCTCCGTAACCACAGTGTCGACTTGATCATTCTGTTTATTAGCAGCTGCTCTGGCCTTGTTGTACTTCTCTGAAACAATAGAAAACAAATTAACAAAATCACTATCAAGAAAAATTTAGTGCAGAAAAAAAAATTATAGCAGATTGAATTTACCATAAGTATGTCGTACTCTGCAGGAGTAGGAAGGCCAGTCCCTGTCAGGTTTCTGCAGTGCCATGACCATCTTACTGCGCCTGTCAACATGCCCTTTTTTAGGTGGGTCTGGCCAGTATGCCTTGCTATTTTTTTCCAGCAGCCATGACACAGGGACAACTTCGCTGCAGCCGTCATCACCATCGTCGTCCAAAAAAGTAACAACAGCATACTATAGGCAAACAAAATCTCAATTATTATTTAAAGAAAGACAC
The DNA here is from genome assembly GCA_029379305.1 of Frankliniella fusca. NCBI lineage: Eukaryota > Metazoa > Arthropoda > Insecta > Thysanoptera > Thripidae > Frankliniella > Frankliniella fusca. The sequence continues at coordinate 40,719 of JAHWGI010001349.1, read as the reverse complement.
AAAAGGCATGGTACAAGTAAAACCTAAAATTCTAGAGTAGTGCTAAATCATTCTAAACTTAGTTAGGAAAAAAGAAACCACTAACAAAATTTTAATTGTGTAGTTCTTGGAGGGAAATTATTATTAAAGATTTTGAAAAAGATTTTAAAAATTAAACCGACCGTGAAACAAGTAGAATCAATTGCCTTCAGTGTGTAGAAGTGGAATGGAGACATGCATATCTGCACCAATTGGGAAAAGGACATGTTTCCGAAGAAACTTAGATGAATCAATAATTGTTTTAGCTGCATCCAGTTCACCCACTTTGAAAATTCCTATTGATGAGGATTTAAGAGGATAGGTATAATAATCATCAAGGAGTAAGAACTTGTGGCAAATAAACACTACTCTGCCAGCAGGGGTATAGACAATATTTGCTAAAACTAAAATGTGTCCATCAGTAGATTCAAAGCAGCAGTCGGCCTCATTTACTGCCAGGACAGTTTGACAAAATTTAATTTTGGCATAGTAAACTCCTTCAACTTCATCTTCATAATCATGGCGTTGATTTATTAATGTAATATCTGCATTATCTTCTGGAACTGATTGAATCAAATGCCCATCTCTTTCATGGTCTCTGTTAAAAATTTGGTGAAGAGGTTTATTGTAAGACCGCAGTAACTCTTTGATCACACCAAGGTACGACTCAAATGGATAGGCGCTGAATGAATCTAGTGTCCCATGTTCTCTGCACTCATCTGCTAAATGTGCAAGAGAGTGAACATTGTAAACTACAAACTGAGGGCCAAAATAAGTCTGGGCGTGAGTGACAAACTGGCGCAAGATAACATTTGCCACATCAGTCATAGTTTGTACTAGAGAGGGACTACTAAGTATGTAAATACCACATTGAAGTAAAACATAGCTTTTCCACAAATGGTAGTCACAACCACGAAAGATAGCAAGTCCATCATACAAAAGTATTCTTCGTAATTCGGTGCATTTAAAGCGAGCATAATTTTTGAAAGTCCTTGGACGTCTATTAAAATTTGAGGGGACATGGATGGCTAATCTTAGAATTTTAGCATTAAGTTCCAAAACTTCTGCTTCTCTTAGTTTTCCTCTTCGCTTGTTTGGTACTCCCAAGACAAACTTAAGCCATCTTTTTTTTACACCAGCAGCAACCAAATGCATGCTGTCTAATCTGAAGGATGAAATCATATTTGTTGGAATTTGCTCCAAAGGCGATTGACCAGTATGGTGACGAGGATTCGATCTATTACTAAAAGATTGGTCTGACCTAAGGGGAGCATCCATATCAAGGAACACTGTACGGTTCATAAACCATATACCTTGTGTTTCACACTTTTCACATCCGAAAATGCCATTGTGCCCAATAATGCATTTAACTAGTGCTCGTGCTTGGGCATCTAAAATGTAATGGCGAATTCCGAATGAAACGTTCTGGTCAAACAGTCTAACACCGTCTCTGATATATCTAGACACCTCATCCACATACTCATCTAGAAAGCCTCCCAATTCATTTCTACTTAGCTTTTCTTTCCCACAGTAGGCTGCAATAATGAAAGGCTCTTTTTGATTATATAATCTTCCCAAAATAGGCCAAATAGCAAGTTCTGAACTAGAAAATGGATCAAGTCCATCAATGTTTACGTCCATTAAAAGTTCGTTGTTCTGTTGATATAAATATTGTCTGTCAACTCTTTGTTCCAGATTAGTCAAGATACCCTTATACCAAAACAGGCCATTTCCTAAGTTTCTTAATTCTGACCTCCGAGGGGTCCCAAGAAGTGTTTTTGAACAGAGAGGAAGATCAGGATGCAAGGGATGTAGAATGTGAAGGAGCTCATCCACTTTTTTAAAACTGACCCCTCTTTGACCCCACCTTTTAAAATTATTTAATAAATTTTCTTCATGTGGTACGTTTTGAGGGGCACCATTACAAGGGATTAGTTCAAAAACATTTCCATCATCATCACTGCCGTCCTCATTTCCTCGAAGGTCATTATTCTCATGGTCATTATTCTCATTGTCACCTTGAGCTTCCTCTGCACCAGCCCCACCTTCTTCGTGATCATCAAAACCATCATGACCTGCTTCGGAATCATTAACACGACCTTCACTGTCATCATCTCTATGAGAATTGTCAGAACTTTCTTCGTCATCAGCATCACTTAAACTATCAGAACTTCCTTGCTCATTAGCATCACTAGATTCATTTTCATTTTCAACACGTAAGGCTTCAAGTTCAAGTTGCCTTTCTACTTCAGCAGCTGCACGTCTTCGCCTTTGTCTTATATCCTACAAAATGCAATAATGTCACACCACACCAAATGTGAAGAATTAATGTAATTCAAGAATACTTATAAAATAATAGGCTGCATTTCTGACAATTCGTAAATTTTATAAAACAAGGGGAAACAAATTCAGTTCACCCTAATAACCTCAAAGTACCACAACAAACCGAATTGTCTACAATGAAGTTGCGTAAGGAATTAGAAAGAAATGGCGATTTGGACTCTTTGAGAGCAAGAGAGAAAGAGATAACGCCCCTTCATTGTAGGCGGCGTCATGAAATATCAGAGCCGCACACCTATTGATCAATTCTTAGCACTAATACTTACAGGAGGAGCTGCCATTTTTTCATCCACTCTCTTCAAACAAACGACCCGACACCGACAAGACTGGACAGGACTACGACCAACTACGACGCAATTTGACACGATTTGACACTTTGACGACGTAACATCTGCATGCACAGACCTAGACCTGCACGACCTGCACAGACCGGCCGGCCGCGGCGGCTTGCGAGTGGACTAGTCAACGCACTTTCTTATAAACAAACGGAAACGGTCGGCCAACTGTTAATCACCAATGTAAAACCTAATATCAAAAATAAAATTCGCAGAATTATATTTCAATCCTTATTTAATTAATAACTCACAAAATCTTCATAAAAGTATTAAATGAAGGGATTAAGGAAAACTACAGTAGTGTCCCTTGTAGCCGCGAAATTTCAAGCGCGCAGTTTGTTTTTTAAATTTGATATTTCCAATTAACAGATTGGAAATGTGAATACTCCGGTGTAAAACAACAACTGAAACTTTTAAATAGTACAATGTCGAAAGACCAGCAAAATCGACGTTTATATTGGTAGAAAATAGTATTTGAAAATTTAGGTCAAGATGAGGTCAAGGCACCATGCAACTCTTTTTCGAGTCATTTTTGGGTCAAGGATCGAGCGTGACCATTTTGGGGTCATAGTGAGGTCATTATGTGGTTGCCTTGACTTCTGGTTCTCCTTGGGATGTCTTGGCCTTAATACAAACAAGAAGTCAAACCATCAATTGATCTTCTTCTTCTTTTCTTCTTCTTCTTCTTCTTCTTCTTCTTCTTCTTCTTCTTCTTCTTCTTCTTCTTCATCTCTGTGTGGTGTGGTGTTGTGAAAATGCGCTCTCAATCTTTAAATATTTAACGGTACTTTTTGGATATTTCCAACATCAAATCTCTGACAAGGAAAACTGGGAGAAATTGCCTTTTCTTTGAACTCTTAACTTGAAGTGTCGACAAGTGTTTTCCCTGCTTCCTCAAAACACTTGTAAGAAGAGGAGGTTGAGGTTAGGCGGGACGCCTTGTTCGCAATGGTCGCGAAGTGTGCTGTCTGCGCTGAAAATGTTGGTGACACCCACGCTTTGTGCAGTGTAAAGGACTGCATTTTGCAATGGCACTGCGCTGGAATAACGGAGAAGTCATGGCAGTCCATGTCAGTACCAACCCGCAGCAAGTGGCGCTGTCCCAAGTGCAGAAAATCTAAAACCTTTGATGACAACTCAGAGGTGACAGCAGAAGAGCTCCGTCGCTTCATGACTATTGTTACTACCAAATTAACTGAACTGCCAAGTCTAACTGTAGCTGTTACAGAATTGGAAAAGTCTGTACAACTCATGAGCGACAAGTATGATGATGTTCTAAAGAAGCTAGAGAAAGCAGAGGAAGATCGAACAGAGCAAAGCAAAACTATTCAAGAACTACAAGAAAAAATCTCATTCATGGGGCAGGTTGCAAGAAATAAAAACATTGAAATTAGTGGTGTGCCTGTTGTTGAAGGGGAAAGGCTCGAGACTGTGATCAACTAACTTGCTGAGAAATTTAATGTGAACAGCAATGCCGCTGATGTGGATGTCATGCATCGCATTCCTGCAAGAAATGGTATCCCCAAAATTGTGGTCCAATTCAAGACCCGACAAGCAAGGGATAGGTGGGTCAGTGCAAGGAAGCAGGCTGATGTCAAATCGTCAGATATTGTTAATGCAAGTGGTCCCCCTGTGCAAGTTTACATCAATGAACAACTAACCCCTTTCATGAAAGACCTCCTGTGGAAGACTACACAAGAAGCCAGAAAAAAATGGGTACCATATGGTTTGGTTCAAGAACAACAAGATTTTAGTTAAGAAAAACTTCAATGAGAGGTCAGTCATAAGAATTTCTAGTGTGAAGGACATCAGTAAACTTGTTCCAAACTAGCAGATGAAATGTTTCCCTCAAGTCTTGTTTTGTTTATTTATTTATTAATGTTTGGTTACTACAATAAAGATTCTAATTCCTTAAATAATTTACCTCTTTTGAGAGAGTTTGTATGTAAAGATCTGCAGCAAAGTGTTGTTTTATGTGAGAGTGAAAAATGTTTCTTCGTTTACCACTGTAATATACGGTCTTTGAGAAAGAACTGGACTCAGTTCTTGTGCTCCGTATATAAATCCCTCACTGCAATTGATGTAATTATTCTCACTGAAATTAATATTATTAAGGTGGAAAGCCCTTTTTATCAACTGGATGGCTACGTTAAGTATGAACTTTTAAAACCTGGTGGTGTACTGATATTTATCAAAGATAAATACATTTCTAGTCAAAATAAGTGTGATTGCTCAAGTTGTGATATCCTAAGTGTTGTTGTGGAGATTTAAAAAAAATGTAAATATTGATATTTATGGTGTATATAGACACCATAAGGAAAACAAAAATGGGTTTATTGAGGAGATATGTGATGTGTTGTCAAAAAACACTCATAACCTTGTCATGGTCTGCGGTGATATGAATATTAATCTCAATGATACTGATACTGATAATGTTGTCAAGAGGTATGATTCGTCACTTTGTGATTTAGGTTTTATGAAATGTATCCATGGAAATACTAGAGAGGAGTGGAAAACAGATGTCATTACAAGTACCTGTATAGATCACATATATGTAAGAAGTAATTGTTGTGTAAATAGTGCTGTGATTAACAGTAAGGTATCAGACCACTATGCTGTATGTGCCTCACTTGACATATATGGTAAATCAGATAAAAGAAATAACAAGGATGTGCACTTTACCAAGTACAATGATGCAAAAATAGTGGAAAATATTAATAACTTTATCTACAACCAGGAAATGAAAAACAAAGATGTAACAAGCCTGTACTGTGAAATAAGATCCTCAATCAACCAGGGAGCTGTAAGTGAAGTTGGTCTCAAACTTAGAGATAGAAAGAATGCTGAAATTAAACCATGGATGAACAAGAGCCTACATGAATTAGTAAATGAGAGGGATAGACTTTTCAAGATCTCTAAAAATAATAAGTTCAATGTAAAGTATAGAGAGACATACAAACGTTTCAGGAACTATGTGGATAGGAAAATAAAGCTAGCTATTGTTAGGGACTGATGTCGAGGATTGAGACGCGGGAGCAAGGTGAGAACAGGACCGCTTTTATTCAGAGCCAGACAGGGAATGAACGGAACAGTCAACAGCGGGGTCGCGTAGCGACAATAACAGGAAGCCCTGCGCAGGCGCGTACATGCGCGCCATCTAGAGAGGCGCTCCTGAACACTTTCCCCCTTCTTACGAAAGAAAAGCCCAACAGCACACATTACACACTACAAACAATAAAAATAATTACGCGACATTTACACGGAAAGAAACTATCGGCAAGTAGCCGTAACACGGGGAACAACAGGAGCCAACCGATCAGCGTGCACCACGCGCGGTTTCTTACGCGGTTTGCTTTCGTCCCTGATGCGGAAAGTAACCTCGCTCAGTCTGTCCATTATTTTAAAAGGACCCATCCACCACGACTGCAGCTTAGCTGCGCGGCCGATGTGTCGTCGGGGATTGAAGAACCACACCGCGTCGCCGACAGCGAAGTGGGGGCGGCGCGCTCGGAGGTCATAACGCTCCTTCATGCGCCACGAAGCGACGTCCGCCCGCTCGCGCACGGTGTGGTGCAGGTCCCGGAGTCTGGCCTGGAGCCACGCAGGGTACTCCGCGCGGGGCAGCCGAGGAGCCGCTTGATCAGGAAGCGGCCCGCGTGCGAGGACCGAAGGCAGACTGAGGTCCCGGCCGAACATGAGCATCGCCGGGGACACACCGGTCGTCGCGTGGGGGCGCCACCCGCAGAGAAAGCATCACCAATGGAACCTGCAAATCCCATGTGGTTTGGTGATCTTTCGCAAAGATGGCCACCTGCTTGACCACAGATTGGATGAGGCGCTCCACCGCCCCATCGGATTGCGGCCTCAGCGGAGTGGCCCGCGTTTTTCGCACGCCTAGGAGGTCCATGACGGCCGTGAACAGCTTCGCTTCGAAGCAGCTGCCCTGATCAGAATGCAATTCTGACGGCACCCCGAAGCGACTAAAAACATTGTCAACCAAAGCCCTAGCGACAACTTCCGAGTGATTACTTGACACAGGGATAGCTTCCGGCCACTTCGTAAAGTAGTCTACGACTACAACCAGGAAGCGCTTTCCCCGCGCGGTCTTGGGGAAGGGGCCGGCTAGATCTACTCCAACACGCTCCCAGGGAGCTCCTACATTATACAACCTGAGAGGGGCACGGGGACGCTCCCCGGGACCTTTCTTCTGGCGACAAAGGTGACATGACAAGACGTACAGCTTGACTTCCTCGCAGAGTCCAACCCAGTAGTAATGATCCCGGATTTTACGAGCCGTCTTGTTGTGTCCAACATGTCCTCCGGATCCCGGCTGATCATGGAAGTGCCGCAAGATGTCCGGAATGAAGACGCGGGGGAGCACGCACTGCAGGGTGACGCGGCGCCCGTAGTTGTCCTCGAACCGCCGACAGAGGAGGCCATCCACTAGCCGCAGCGCGTCCCACTGCAGGAAGAGGCCTTTCACTTTAGTGCTACAGTGAGAGAGAGAGTCAGCGGTTGGCACGACACCCTTTTCCATGGCCGTCAAAATTGGCGCGATGTCGGGGTCGGCGCGCTGAGCTTCTCGTAGAGCACGGGGCGTTGGCACGGTCGCATCCTCCACTCGAACGCTGCTGACAGAGGCGGTCTCAGCATTCACACAATGGCGGCAGCCAGGATCACAGGGGCGCCTAGACAGAGCATCCGCGTTGCCATGATCTTTTCCAGGCCTGTGAACAACAACAAAATCGTAGGCCTCAAGTCGCTCAATCCATCGTGCTAGCTGCCCCTCAACCGTGTCGCGCAGAGTGCGCAGCCACTTAAGCGCTGCATGATCCGTGCGCACGACGAACTTGGCCCCGGTGAGGTAGTGATGAAAATGGGCGATGGCACGGACGATGGCGTAAAGCTCCTTCCTTGTGACACAGTAGTTTCTCTTGGCTCTGTCCAGAGTCTCGCTGAAATACGCTATGACTTTCTCTTCTCCGTTCTGCTCCTGGGACAAAACCGCCCCCACAGCAAAATTACTCGCATCACAATCTAACAGAAAAGTACCACCATGTGGGTCGGGGAAGCCCAGAACAGGAGGAGTGCACAGCGCAGTCCGGAGTGCGTCGAGAGCTTCCTGGGATTCAGCAGACCAGTCGAAAGAGCGCTCCTTGCAGAGAAGTTGGTGCAGAGGGTAGGCCAGGTGAGAAAAGTGTCTAATGAATCGAGAATAGTACTGCGCTAAACAGAGAAAGCTACGCAACTGTGTCTTGTCGGTAGGGACAGGCCAAGACTGGACCTTGGCGACCTTGTCAGGGTCCGTGGCGACGCCTGCCTCCGAGATAACATGCCCCAAGTAGTGAAGACGGCGAGCAAAAAGCGTGCATTTCTTCGGATTCAGAAGGAACTGAGCCTCCCGAATACGGACGAACACGCGCCGAAGCCTCTCCAGAGCCTCTTAAAAAGTCTGCCCCGGGACCACGATGTCGTCTAAGTAGACGCGGGCTATGTCATGGGGGACGACGCGGTCCATCAAACGTTGGAATGTGGCCGGCGCGTTGCATAACCCGAAGGGCATCCTGAGAAATTCTTAAAGACCATGGCCTGGAACACAAAAAGCCGTCTTCTCTCGCGCACTCTTCGCAAGAGGAATGTTATGGTAACCACACTTAAGGTCTAGTGACGAAAACCAGGATGCCCCGCGGAGAGAATCCAAGATGTCGTCAATTCGAGGAAGAGGATACGCATCCTTGCGTGTGACGGCATTCAACTTCCTGTAATCGATGGCGAACCGCGTGGATCCATCCTTCTTGCCTACCAGAACTACCGGAGAGGCCCACGGGGACTGTGAGGGCTGGATGATGCCCTGGTTGAGCATCTCCCCGACGCACTTGTCCGCGACATCTTGTTTATGAAAATCGAGCCGACGCGGTGCCTGCTTGATTGGAGGCGTCCGGCCGGTGTCCACATCGTGCTCGACAAAGGTGCAGTGACCTATTGACCCGTCACAGGAAAAGATATCCTGAAACTCAAGAAGGAGATCCTGTGCCTGCCTGGACTCGGCTGGCTGCAGGTCGACGCAGGTGCGCGCGGCGAGGTCCAGCAGGGGCTGCGGCATGGCCGGCGCGGCGGGCGCGGCGGGCGGAGTACACGCAGCCGTGGTGTTGACAGCTGACGTCCCCGAGATGACCATGCGGGCGACGCAGGCAGGCAGGCGGGCCGGTTGGTCCGTGTAGTTGTGCACCATGAGGCACAGCTCACCATCATCTGCGAGAAGCTGAGGAGAGACGTAGGTACCTTTGCACAGAGCGACGGGAGCGATCCGACCTCCACTCCGCACAGGACCGTCGTGTCTTCTTCCTCTTGTCCCTGAAGGTACGGCAGGTCACAAGCAGCTGAGGGCTCGGGCGGAATTGTACATCGCCCGCGCCCCTCCCGACCAGCATGGGTGGCCAGCCCATCTGAATCGGGGAGGGTGGGACCCACCCTTCGACAACCTAGCACTTCGCATCCCCTGACGCGCACCGGGACTGGCAGCGAAGAGCGTGGCGGCACCACGGTGCCGGCGAACACCTCGACACGCGCGCAGACTGCAGCGGGGGCTGAGGAAGGCGTCGTGACGCGCGCCAGGGGAATGCGCACGCCGCCGTCACGCAGAATCATTGAGTCGCCGTCGATGTCCACACTCTGGACGTAGGCAGCAATAAAATCACCGCCAAGAAGACAGTCGTCGTGCACGTCTCCCTCGTAGACCATGACGGGGACGGAGACGGACTGAAAGGTGATGACAACACGACGAGGGCCGTACAAACCGGACAAGGGCAGAGTCTTATCCGCATTTCGCATTGCCAAAGTGGAACTCAATGGCGCGGGGTCAGGCAATAGGCCGCGCTTCAGGACCGTCAAGGACGCTCCAAGGTCAACAAGGAAATTACAAGGCTTACCGGACACATACCCTTGAGCGTGCCAAGACACGCGGGGAAGCGGGCCGGTCTCACTGGCGGGCTGAAGATGTGGAGGGCGGGTGACGAGAGCACGCCCCACGGCAGCCGACGACTTGCCCTCAGTCGTGGCTAGGCGGCGTTTCCCGAACCTCCGCCGCGGTCCTCACGGCGATCCTCTCGGCGGTCACGGCGGTCCCCACGACGGTCCTCCCGGCGATCGCCACGGCGGTCCTCACGCCGGTCGTCACGGTACTGACGGCGCTGGTAGCGACCCTTGTCAGCGAGGCGGCGGGGGCAGGCAGCCTGGTAGTGACCCGCCACGCCGCAGTAATGACAGCGGCCCTTGATGTTACCGCGGCGGGGCGGCGACCTGGAGCGAGAGTGACTGCGCCGACGGCGGTGATGTGGAGAGCGAGAGCGGTCACGGTCATCGGGTGCAGCAGGGCGCAGCATCTCGCGGAGGCGGTCCACAGCGGCGGCCACCAGGTCCTGGTCACGCTGGGGCTGGGGCGCCACGCGGCGGACATCGGCCTCCGAACGAGAAGAGGCTGCCTCCGAGTCTGCAACAATCCCCACCTGGGCCACCAGAGCGCGGCCGCGCTTGGGCTGGGGCTGCTCTAGTAGGTCCACGGCCTCGACGTGGATGGCCGCCGTCAGCGCATCGGTCAGGGAGGTGGCAGTCGCCTGTTGGAGGCGCACCGCACGGCGCACGTCGGCGTCAGCGATGCCGGCCAGGAAGGGTTTGCGGGCCGTAGTCTGAATAGCGTCCTCAGGCCACGCCGGGTACGCGATGCGAGCCAGCCGGAGGACGTCGGCGGCGAAGTCCCGCAGCGACTCACCCGATCGCTGCACCCGCCTGTTTAGCTCTGCAGCGGCGACTGTAGCGGAGTGTGAGGCGCCGTAGTGCTCACCGAGACGCTGACGCAAGAGGGCGTAGTCCTCGAACTGGGCCGGCGGCAGCGTCTGCACCAGGTCCGCCGCAGGACCCTCGAGGGAGGTGAGGAGACGGCGACCGGCCTCGGCGGCGTTCCACCCGTTAGCCCTGACGACGCTCTGGAACTGGGCGTCGAACACCGTCCAGGACCGGCTGCCGTCATACTTGGGCACAGGAAGCTGGGGCCGGGGAGGAGGTGGCGGCGGGCGCAGGTGGAGCTCGGAGATCCGGGTGACGAGCTCGTTCTGCCGCTCGTGCGCGGCGAGGTTGACGGCGGTAAACTGCGCCAACACCTCCTCCAGCGGCCGCTGTCGGGATGGCTCACGCTCACGCTCGTGCTCACGCGAGCCAGGCATCGCTGAGAGGGGGAGGGGGGGGGGTACACAATCCCACTTCTGACACCAAGTGTTAGGGACTGATGTCGAGGATTGAGACGCGGGAGCAAGGTGAGAACAGGACCGCTTTTATTCAGAGCCAGACAGGGAATGAACGGAACAGTCAACAGCGGGGTCGCGTAGCGACAATAACAGGAAGCCCTGCGCAGGCGCGTACATGCGCGCCATCTAGAGAGGCGCTCCTGAACACTATTAAGAATTATGAGAATCTATAAAATCAAACTGGCAAAAACATAAGGAAAACATGGGGCATTGTAAATAATGTATTAGGAATAAAGATTGCATCTGTTGATGAGACAATTGATAAACATCTTGGAAAAGTGTTCTCTGAGGCTGATATTGTGGAAAACTTTGCAAAGACTTTTGTTAATGATGTAAATAAGGTAATTCATGAGTGTGACAACAGGATCTCTAAACATGCCAGAAATAATGTGGCATCCTTTAGGTTTTATATGCCACAAGCGAAAGCATCTGAAATTTTATATATTATTAACTCCATGAATGATAAAATCTCACCAGGATTTGATTAGCTCAGGCCCAAGGATCTGAAACGCTTTGCAAATTCTCACCATGAGGCTATTACTGATCTTATAAACAAATCCCTAGTAGAGGGAAATGTTCCTGATTTATTAAAAGTGTCAATATGCAGACCTATTTACAAGAAAGGCAGTCACCTGGATTTTGCAAATTACAGACCTGTATGTGAACAAACAGTGTGTAGTAAAGTTATCGAATCATTTGTGGCTCAAAAAGTTATTAACTATGCTCAGAAGTTCAATTTTATTAACAAATACCAATATTCATATCAAAGGAAGAAGGGAACTGAAATACTTTTAGAAGACTCTTCCTCATACATAAACAATGAGTTAAATCGAGGTTGTAGTGTCCTCTGTCTTTTTATTGATTTTTCAAAAGCATTTGATACTATAAGTCATAGACTGCTTCTTCAAACTCTTGAAAATATTGGTATCAGGGTCCATGCTTTGAAATGGTTTGAATGAAAGCTATCTAAGTCATAGAAGGATGACTATCAAATTTAAGAACAAATTCTCAAAAGTGTATCTCACTTCCCATGGTGTGCCACAAGGAAGCGTGCTGGGTCCACTTTTGTTTATTCTGTTTCTGAATGATATATTTAAAGTCTGTTCATATTGTAAAGTATACATTTACGCAGATGATATAGTCCTTATTATCTCTAACTTTAACATAAAGAACGCTCTTGAAAGAATGCAAAATGATTTTAATGAAGTCCAAAAATGGACCCATGATAATTGTCTAATCATAAATTCCAGCAAATCAAAAATAATGTCAATCAAAAGACCCAACACCTATGTTCCATGTAGAATTTCTATTAGATCTCATAAGTATGATTGTCTCCATAACAATATGTTGAGCTGTTATTGTCCTCATCTAGAGGAGGTATCTGCATACCAGTATTTAGGTGTTACGGTGGATGCTGCTTTCTCATGGACCCCTCACATTGATGTTTTAAACAAGAAACTAAAAAATATTACTGTGGCTATGTATAACTTAAGATGTAAGCTGCCTTTTGATGTATTAAAAATTGTTTATATAGCTCTAGCAGAGTCAATTATCAGATATGGAATTGGAGCCCGGGGAGCAGCGTCAGAAACTTACATAAATGAGATTAGAGACAGACAAACTATCATTATTAAAAGTATTATGCATTTTAAGAGCAGATCAGACTTTAATGAAAATGCATTTAAAGATCTTAATGTTTTAAGTGTAAAAGGACTATATTTTCAAAATTTTGTGAATAGATATTATTTCTCCAATAAGTATAAGGAGCCCTGTCAACAACATCAAAGAACTAGGTATGCAAATAGCGGAAAACTAGCATTACCCCTTTGTAATAATAAATTTGGTGAAAGGACACTTGATTATCAAGTACCACATTGTTTAAATAAATTACCAGCTGAATTATTAAAAATTGAACATGTATGTGAAGCGAAAAGAAAAATAAGACAGTGGATATTAGATAATATTCCATAAGAAGAAGAGAAGAAAATGCTATAAACTTTGTAATTAACTATCTTGGCACCTGCTGACAAGCCTAGGCTTAGCAGGACCATTGCTTAGAAATATTCTTTATGTAAATAACCACGCCCTGTAAATATCATTAATTAACAAATCAAATCAATCTTCTTCTTCTTCTTCTTCTTCTTCTTCTTCTTCTTCTTCTCTTCGTCTTTTTTTTTTTTTTTGACACGGAAATGATGTTATGTACGAAATGTGGTGTTGGAACCTCTTGCGCAAGTCGTTTTGGTAACTGTTACACATTTTACTGGTTGTGTGTGTGTGTGTGGGGGGGGGGGGGGGGCAGGGGATGTTGTCGTGCCGGTGCACGGCTGGGCTGGGTCGGTCCAGTCGCGTCCAGGTAGAGTCGCGTCGCGTCGGGCCGGGCTGCTGCGTTGAGGAATGTGGGGCGGCTGCCCTATTGTCTGTCGGGTTCGTTGGGCATCGGGTGCACGTGTTCTGGTGTGAGAACTCTCCTCTGATGCAAAAGACGGCCGGAGGGAGGCGAAACTATGCAGGTTAGGGTGGCGTGGCGTGGCGGCTGGTCGCGTTGCTCGTGTTACCTGTGGTCCAGAGGCTGCTGCGGCGTGGCGTGGCGTAGTTGCTTGGTTCGTTGTGGCGGAGATGGGCAGGCCGGGGGGTGGGGCGGGACGGGGCGGCTCCTAGCTTATAGTGGGAAAGCAAGCTGGCGAGCCGCGGGCGGGGCCCGCATTACAATATCAGGACTTAACCTATTTTCGTCTCGGAGACGCAGACTCGCGCAGGTCAAGCGTCAAGCGAGTCTAAGCCGTCCAACTCACCATTGGATTGTAAACTAGTAATAGTATTGGCATTTGAAAGGAAACTGGTAGTTAAATTTACTCACCTAACTTATGAGATACAAAAGGACACAACAAAACGCCTGCGCTTCCAGGCACCGGCAACACTAGTAAAATTGTTACCTGTATCAATGTCCAATCGGTGCTTTTCTCGGCACGTGCGATATGCGCATTAAGTGACCTTATCAATGCCAAATATCTCTGAAGTAAGATTAGCAATCCCGTAAAACCGTGCCGGAACGACGAGCGGCGTATGTGGCCATGTTTTCGTTTCGAACGGAAAGCAGACTGAAGCAGACGATATTATCGTCTGAGAGGTGAGCTGGGGGAGCAACACGAACAATTGACAATCGCAGGGAGGCAGCGGCAGGCAGCGCCCCCTAGCGGCATGGATGTACACATCAGATCGCTCCTTGCCCGCCCCCAGCTCACCTGCGTTTCAGTTCAGCTTGGTTTCAGCCGTTCAGCCCGCTTCGGTTCGATCATCGTCAAGTCTTTGTAAGTATATATTTTGTCAGTTCTAGACTGACACTTTAAACCGATTTTTCGAAAATGGATGAGCTTATGGTGATTTTTTGTGCCGTTATGTGAGAAAAAAAAATTTCTGGGAAGAGGGCGATCGGAGCACTCTAAGAGGTGCCGCAGAGGCCTTGAAGTTTAATTTCTTTGCATTTTGTCATTGAAATAATTTAAGGGCCTAACGTCTGAACGCCTCGTATGATTTTTATGAATTTTTTATGGAAATGAAGTATTATGTAGGACATAACTCTTGCAAACCCATTGCGAAATGGATCATCGAAACTACATCGATTCGATATCGATCTGATCGAAATCTTCTTGACGAAGATTTTTTGTCATAATTCGATCTGTTTTCGACGTTTTGAAAAAAGGGGAAAAGAGTGTAAAAAGAGTGTACTAGAATGTTTCTTGATTGTGCGGAATGAGCGCGGTGGTGTTATCTGCCTAAATTTTACTGACATCGAAACGACGTGGAATCAATATCGTTCCGACATTAGTGAAATGTTGGTAATCGAGTAAATGTCGAAATATTCTTGAACAGTTCCAATTTGTTACATTTATGTTTAATCATCACTGAATGTAGTTAAGAGTAAGTTTTGAGCTATACCAATGGACTAACTGTCAGGTAACGAAGTTAACATCGTACATGCGGATTGCGGATGGACCGATTTGACATCACCCGCCATGACATTAGTCAAAAACTGTTCGTGCGTCATAGTGTTTTGAGTCTGTGCTAGATGCTGTCTCACGCAAGTAAAATAAACGTGAATTACTATTCATATTGGGGGGTAAGTTTTTTGTGGAAGGATTTCAACAGTCATTAATTTTAAACACAGCGAAATTTCATCGACAATCAACGTTTTATCGATATCGACCATCAACATTTGATCGACATAATCAACGTTTTATCGATATCGCGCCCCAAAGAGAACACTGTAAACTGGTTGGCGTCGAATGACGCCAATTCTCTGGCGTTCATGAAAAACACCAAATACTGGCGTCATTCGACGCCAAACTTTGGCGTTTTTAGCCGAAAAACGCAAATATTTGGCGTCGAACGAAGCTAGTATTTGGCGTTTTTCATGAACGCCAGAAATTTGGCGTCTTTCGACGCCAACCAGTTTACAGTGAAGCGTGACGTGGATTCAACGTGGATTCCACGTGGATGCGTGGATCTATCGTGGATGTGGATGAATCCACCAAAAATCAACTGGTTTCCCGATTATAAAATTTCATCATAACTTTATGTTTGGAAGAAACTGTGGTGCACCCAAGCATACCTGAACATTTGAACTAGTGAAACAACTGCTTGGCAGCTGAATTTGCCACATCCCGTTGAAAAAATGTTGAATGTACGTTAATTTTACCACCGTGGACTGGTCCATCATATTTTAACTACTTTACTATTTCAGAATGGAATTTCTGTGTTGTCGACTTTCCTTCATACTTGTCCATGATTCGTGAGATAAAATACGCTCTATGATTTTTTTATCACGTTTATGGGAATACGTTGAAATAACGTTGAATAAACGTGTTTTACTCCACCGTGGACAGATCCACCATTTTTCGACTGCTGACTGATCGCCCCTTTATTTCCGTGTTAGCGACTTTCCTGTTCCTGATTCATTGGAGAAAGGGCGATTTATGCATTTGTTTTTCAAGTTTCAGACTTTGTAGAAATACGTGGGATCCACGTGGAGTCCACTGTACGAAGACATAGTTGAGTTAAACGTTCAGAATTCAGTCAGATCTGTTTTTTTGTAGACGTTTGAAAACTGTCATGTCCTAATAAAATATTATTTACGATTTGTCGCAAACAAAAGGAAACCGACTTTGGTCGTATTTAACGCACAAATCGGTAAGACCATGCAAAGGAGATGTGTGAGTTCACCCTTACAGTGGGATCGGTTACTGACGCTCCGTCCCCATCAGCCTCGCCATAGGCTAACGGTTATAGTGCGTGACTTCTAGTCCGAAGCTCCCAGGTTCAAGTCCAGGTAAGGTAAAAAAAAAAAAAAATGACGTGGAGCGAAGAGTCATTTCAACGTGGAAATCACGTCATTTGTCAACGGGGAATCCACGTCTCTTCCACCAAAATTTCTCTTTGGGCGACCATCAACATTTTATCGAAATCGACAAAATTTCGATTTCGAGGACAAAAAAACATCGTTTCGACGTTCGAAATCGACAACCTTTCGATCAACATTTTCGACATCATATCGATGTACTTTCGATGATCCATTTCTCACTGGGAAAGTCTACCTAACACCCTAACCCAATGGGGACTAGGGGAATACCCCCCAAACCCCCTACTTAACGAAAATCAACAATTTTTTTAGCAGATGATACCAAAGGTAGCATCTGCTTCTACTCTCGATCTCGTTCGTCTTCATGAGACAATGAAGTTAGGAGAAAATGGGGTTAGTATAGAGGAGAGGGCTGGGAGGGCGGGCCTCTCCGTAAAAGCGGGCCGACTTAGATGTACCAGCTACGGTACGTCAAAAACGTACCAGTTCTTACGTCAGTGACACGTCAGTGACACGTCAGTGACACGTCAGTGACACGTCAGTGACACGTCAGTGACACGTCAGTGACACGTCAGTGACACGTCAGTGACACGTCAGTGACACGTCAGTGACACGTCAGTGACACGTCAGTGACACGTCAGTGACACGTCAGTGACACGTCAGTGACACGTCAGTGACACGTCAGTGACACGTCAGTGACACGTCAGTGACACGTCAGTGACACGTCAGTGACACGTCAGTGACACGTCAGTGACACGTCAGTGACACGTCAGTGACACGTCAGTGACACGTCAGTGACACGTCAGTGACACGTCAGTGACACGTCAGTGACACGTCAGTGACACGTCAGTGACACGTCAGTGACACGTCAGTGACACGTCAGTGACACGTCAGTGACACGTCAGTGACACGTCAGTGACACGTCAGTGACCCACACAAAAAATAGACGTCTATTATACGTATAAAAAACGTCTTTCCTTAGATGCAGAAGAGTCTACTAGGCGTCTTTTGTAGTCTACCGGTAGACATCTATGACACGTATACTGTCCTAATTTGTGACGTATATTAGACGTCTTTTTATATACATCTACTAGATGTATACTCATAGATATAAATACACACCAGAAAAATATATAAATTTTGGAGAGTTGAACCCAGCATCTTCTTGGTAGCTGTCTGTCGCTCTAGCCATTGCGCTATGCGCTCAACTTTAGGAGTGGACTGTTAGGATGCTATATCTTCCAAGGTAGGTCTAACTCTGATCTAAAATATGTCTATGTCTATAGACATCTATCATTCCGTCTGCCCATAGACTAGGCAGATTTTCTCATCTATACATGTCTATTATATGTCTACTAGTAGATGTAGACAAGATAGACATTTCGTAGATTATCTATAGATGTCTACTTTCGGTCAAAACGTAGACGTCTCGTCGTAGTTAAATTTAAGACTAATTTTAGATATCTAAATTACGTCTCCTTGTGGATATAGACTTGCTAGACACAAGGTAGACCATCAAAAATTAAAAGCGGAGAAAAAAGTGGACCGCTAATTTTGCACACCAGTGTAGTATATTTTGCTCGTTTGTCTGCAGGATGGCCATGGCAGAAGCTTGGATACCGGTAGAAGTGGGCCAGGTCCTCGCCCAAACCAATAATGGACAAGGCGACTGCCTTTTTGTGGCAATTAGCCAACAACTTGATGGTGAATTCTCATCAGTGCAGCTCAGGCAAATGGCTGTTGAGTACCTATCAGGCCACCGTGTAGAGATTGGTGATGAATTACTTTCCCTTGGATGGGACATGATAGAATCAGGAGAAATTCCAATCCCACTTGAGGGTGATATTTTGATTGACGCCACGCTCCAAACGCTCAGCAACCCGACAACTTGGGGCGGGGCAGAATGCCTGGCTGCTTTATCAATGGCTCTCAATCGTGAAATTAGAGTTTACCAAGAGGGGCCAACAGTTGTTTTCCCTGAAGGAGCTAATGCAGCACTCCGCATTGTACTTCGGTACCCACGTTATGCAGGCCAAACACGCACTCACTATGAGAGCGTCATACGCTGGAGGCCTGGACCTAGCAGCACCAGCAGTCATGCTGCAATTGCAGATGCGTCTTGTCAGACGGAAGAGACAACAGGAACATCATCAACTACATGCGCAACAAGTGAAGTAAGCTTGGGTCTTACACTGCCTTGAGTGCTTTGCTTTCTTTGCTAAGGTGCATCAGGGCTACTCTGTAACAAATCTGCAACCCTCTATGGTAAAATTAGGAGTTATTTTCCCTGAATTTATCAAGCCATACGACTATGAGTTTTCAGTTTCTGAACTGGTGTATTGCTAAAATTCTTGCGAATGTGCTGACTATGAATTATATTTATATAAAAGGGTACCTTATGTGTAGCAATAAATTAAAGCAATTCAACAAGTCTAGTTCTGAGTGAGCTTCTGTTAAATGTTATTAAATAATAACACTTTAAATTATTACAACTATATTTTCATTAAAATGAAAACAATCACTCTTTCCATCAATCAGTTTTTGTTTTCTGTCACCGGGTTTTAGATTTATTTTACAACAAAAAGACAAACCATCAAACAATGTAAAATTTAAGTTAAAAAATCAGCAATTAAAACTCTGGAACATTTCTTCTGGTCTTCCCTTTAGCACACCTACAACAACCCGCCATCTCTGCAAAGACGGTCTGACAGTGCTATGGTGCTTTGTCCACGTCAAAGAGACCAAGAGCCTGATGCAATGCGAGATGCAAACTTCTCTGAGGCAGAGGACTTTGTTTCAAACCCCAACAGTCCACAAGAAGACATCTTCAGAAAGTGCCGCATTTGCCACCGAAACATTGGTAGATATGTTCTTTTAAACTGTGGGGCACTTCCTGTGTGCGGATCCTGTATCCGCACATGGTATGTTAATATAGAAGGGGCGCCTTGCCCCCATTGTGGGAGAGCGGTAGCGGGATGGTCTAAGGTATTTAACCAAAATTGATTTTGGTTTTGCGTTATTTATTTTGTTTATACTGATAACTTTTTATACCATGTGCGACTGTTTTCTTTCATTATTTTTAAGTGTTTTTACCTAGTTTGTGGGCACAAAGAATCATTTCCCTGATTTTTGTACTTTTTTTTAAAAAAAGGTATGCTTCTATTATTTGTAAGCAGTGCTTAAACGGTTTCTTTACAATTATGACCATGTTGAGTAAAAAGTTTATATATGTGAAAGTTTTTATGATTCTTATTGTTCTTTAATTAAGGAATCATTTCAATCTTCGTATGTTACTCAGTCACATTTGATACTAAGTCAAATAGTATTTTTATTCAGGTTTCCTACTTTGTCGACTGAACTTAATAATTAAGGTAATGTAACGTACTAGTTTTGACTGTTAATAATATTTACCAATGGTTCCGAAATCTCTCTCGCGACCAATGTCCACACTGTGGGTGTAGGAACCTTGGCTGGGTAAGATTAGACATTGCTGGGTCAGATTAGACATTTTATTTTCCTCTCTGTCTTTTATAATTACTTTTGTATCAGTATAATTTTGACTGTTTAGAAGTTTTTGTGTTTCTGTACATTCTAAGATCAAAGAATCATTTCCCTGATTTTTGAACTTTTTTAAAAAATGTATTCTTCTATTTGTAAGCAGTGCTCAAACATGTTGAGTTAAAAGTTTATATATGTGAAAGTTTTTATGATTCTTATTGTTCTTTAATTAAGGAATCATTTCAATCTTTGTATGTTACTCAGTCAAATTTGATACTTCGTCAAATAGTATTTTTTTTCAGGTTTCCAACTTTATTGCCGACTAAACTTAATAAGTGAGGTAATGTAACGTACTAGTTTTGACTGTGAAATACTTTTTGTGTTTCGCACTAAAGTACTTATTAGTAACAATCTTGCTTACACTGTTACCTTATTTTCTTATCGAGAAATTAAAAGAGTTAGTGTAGCAATTATGTAGTTCTGAGTATTTCATGACCTTATTTCCAAAATAGTAGATAGGTATAGTTTTTTTTAATCATGATGTCCGTTTGGGAAGAGGTTTATGGGAGCACAGTTAAAACTGGAACTTCCAGCTATTTCTTGAAAATAAATGCTGCTAGCAGCGGCTAGACCATCTTTGATTTGATTATGCATCTCAAACCTTGATTTACATCAAAAAGTGATGTTTGTAGTTTTTCATCCACTTTCACTGTGAAAAAAATCCTCGTAAATTTAAGACATTTTTTTGTAATTTTGATTTACAAAACATGTCGTAAATTTACGACTGCCCATTCTTGCTCGTCGGTCAATTCCAGGTCGATAGGGAGTGCTTGTAAATTTACAATTTCAGATTGTAATTTTACGACTTTTATCATGGAAAATTTTCCCGTAACCCTTACGAGTATTTTTCACAGTGATTGTAATGTTTTTATGCATTTCTGAGTTTCCTTTACTTAAATAAAAAGAGAAGAAATGTCCTGTACATTACTGTTTAGTCACTGGTTTCCTTTCATACGGTGCTCATGAATACAGCTACAGCAGCGTTAGGATTTTGTTTTTACGGGAGTCAGAGACATTGGAATCTGTCACTTACAAATGTTTTCATTAAGACTACCCTTTCCCATCTAAATGTGAAAAGGGTATGGTTCTTTACCTATTGTGATGTTATATTTATGTATGATATTGGTGACAAGGATCCACCATATCCTACAGTTACAAACTAAACATAATGCAAAAATTTGGTTGATATGAATTTGTATTGAACATACAATCGACGCGTCCGGCGAGAAAAGGCGGATCTGTGCGTGACCTCTTAACAGAGGCGCAACTGTTTTGGCGACAAGTAAAAGGGGCGCAACTGTTCGGCGCACCGTTTCGAGTAATCTTAAAAAGAAACTTTGAGTGGCTCTCACAATTCGTATAGGTGTCGAATCGACCTGGAAGATGCTTTATCTTATTCCTTGTTCAATTCTGAGTAGATTGAGCTAGTTTAAGACTATTAAAGTGGAATACATTTCGCATTGTAATGAGAAAAGTGAGGAGAAGTCTCGCTCGCGGCAGGTATTTCGTCAACAAGGGCGTATCTACTGGGGCGCGTGACGCACGTTTCATCAACAAAGGCGTATCTGATCAGAAGCACGACCGGTGTGTTCCTTCAACAAGGGCGTATCTGCTCGGACGCGCGACTCATGTTCGGCCAACAAAGGCGCATCTGCGGGCGTCGGCTACAGACGCCACGCGCCATGGAGTATCCCTGTTCGGTAAGTAAGTAAAGTATTGTAAAGCTTGCACTGTCATACTACTGGGTACGAAAGGGGAGGGCCGAGGTGGCTACACTGTAAATTCAGGGTGTCCTGCAACAGTGCGACATAAGGTGCCTGACCCTAAAACCTGTGCGACTTGGGTCGCACTATTTCTGGACACCTTCTGTTTTGTCACCCTTTTCCTGCAGAGCAAAAGAGGAGCCCACGCAAGGGGCTAAAGCCACGGCGGGTTTGCAGATACGCATTTTAGGTTCTTTCAAGATATCTTTTAAACGGGATTTTTCACCACTTCTTGGACAAAATATAAAAAATTGCGAAAAATTCGTAGAACATTTTAGCACCTTCAACTCAAAACCTTCAAAAATGTCGGTTGCGCCCCTCTTACTTGTCACCGAAACAGTTGCGCCTTTGTTAGGAGTTCGCGCACAGATCCGCCTTTTCTCACCGGACGCGTCGCAATATACTACAAAAAAATTTGGCACTAAATCACCTGCATATGTAAGCTGGAGCTGCTGTGCATGGTGGTATGTACCGGGTGTTTCAAAAAAGACGAAGGAGTGTTGCGGGTCTGCCTATGCTAGAGTCTGCAGGCGCACGGTGCCTGGCCGGCCGAGGGGGGACGTTGCGAGTACCCTCGTATCCAGGGACTAGTTTGCGACCCGCGGGGTCCTGTCGCGAGGTCCACGTGAAGAAATCTGAGATAGGAGCGACTTTACGAGGTCTTCGCGCCTTCCGCAGGCGGGGGAGTTGACCGCGAGCCACGGGGCATATGGTGGGGCGCGCGGCCGTGGCAGGAGGCGAGCGAGAGGTGCGGAGTGGAAGATGGATCCCTCATTGGCACGCCAGGCACCGTGCGCCTGCAGACTCTAGCATAGGCAGACCCGCAACACTCCTTCGTCTTTTTTGAAACACCCAGGTATGAGGAGGTCGATGTTGGAAATCATGGCCATCATAGCAGGACTCACAAGGCATTTAGCCTTGTATAAAAATGCCTGTGCGTTTACCGTGCACAACACGTGCTCCCCGTGCGCGCGCGCGCGGCATCTGGATGCCAGTTGTGCCCGAAGTGTGACAAGTGACGCTGGTGAGGTGCGGCTGTGCGTATGGCGTGCAGAGCCGTGCCGAGCCGTGCTCACAGGAGCACAGCAAGTGCGAAACCGTGCGCTCCTTGGCGGAGGCGAGCGTGGCAAGGTGGGTCCCTAGATGATCCCATCATCTGACCACGGTTTCCACGTCTCTTTGCCCTGGGGAATTCAGCACCGAAAACCGTTTTTCTCTGCGGCGTCGGGTTCCCGTGATACGAGGACGTACCACGACGTACCGTGAGCTCCGCGCCAAGGATACGTCCACATTTAGGAGGCCAAAGAAGTGACCCTGGCGCCTTTCCCGTTGTGTGTCCGGGACTTCTGACTTCGGAATCGGGTGCCCTGGGTTGCGGCGCTTCTGGAGACACCTCCCACACACCTCTGCGACCAGACATTCGGGCTTGACGGCGACCTGAACGTGCCGCCATGCTGAACGGTACACATTTTAAACCATCAAACTGTCTGTGTGTAGATGAAAGGGGGCATGCTCCGTCGGACACGCCCCAGGGCAGTGCTCGCCCCGTGGGGCAGTCAGGAAGGGGTGGGATGTACGGTAGCGCCTGGTGGGTAGGCAACCCATCGTGGTCCGGTGCTGGCTGGGCGGTATCGCTCTACGGTCGTGTGTGAGAGAGATAGAGCCCAAGTTACGCCCGTGATGTAATCGGCGCTCAGCAGTGTAGGAGGTCGTCTTGGTGGAGCTCGTAGGAGGTCGGTGAACCCCTTGATGGTGGGGGCGGTATCGCCTCGCGGTCACGTGATTATATTTGAGTGAGTTAGGCCCTAAACTGTGGTGGCAACGGAAATGATGTATGCGGCGTTCAGTATAGTGGAGGAGGTCGTCCTGGCGGAGGCTCGTATGGAGAGGGGGAAGGGGGGAAGGGGGGAGATGAGCGGCGCGCGCGTGTCCCGAGCAGATGGAGTGAGCAGGTGCGCCCGTGTCGGCGGGGGGGGTAGTGGTCATCCCGCGCTAGGCCATCAGTGTGAGTTGAGGCGTGGCAAGGAAAGGGCGGTTGTGATAAGCGTCAAGAGAGGGGCATCGGCATCGGTGACATTGTTGAAAGTGTCAGTTCGAGAGAAAATAGTGAGTAAACAACATTCACCAAGTTGCGTAGGAATATCTTATGTGATTATTAACTAGGTGGTGTTGTTTGCTCTTAGTGGCGCCAACCGTGGCTGAAACAAGTCTTCCAAGAAGCAAGGATTTCAAGCAAGTGACGAGACGTCTCAGTGAGGAGGGTCGCCCCCGTCTGCTACTGGAGAAATCATGGGCGCTGAATCGCTCGCACAGCAAAACGATTACCGTTGGACTCCGTCTCGATAGAAATATCGGTGTTTGTGCTCTTATATCTGGGAGTCCGGGGATCGGGGGCGTGGCCCTGACTGAGATGGAACTGGCGGCCCTGCTGGACTCGCGCTGGATGGGTTCTGTGTTTGCTCATTTTGCGCACCCTAAATTTCCTGGGGCTAGTCGGGTTTTGGAAAATGTTGAGTTCCGTTGCACAACTTTACGGGACGGTGAACCTTCCTTGAGAATCGCTCGTAAAGGAGGGGAGCGTTTGAATTATATTCTTTTAGCGGAGATCAGCACAAAGACACTGCTGGGGTTGGCTGACGCTATTCAATGCAGTGTTCACACATTAAAGCAGTATGCTGTGGAAAGTGAGAAGTGGGTATTGAGCAGTATGAATTCTCTGAGAGTGTTGGCCAAGGAAATGGAGGTGCTTGTGGAGACGGAGAAAGAGGCGGAACGCGTTATTTCTGTGTTCGGTCAGCGCTTCAGCAATTGTGAGATTTTGAGTGCTGAACAAGAGTTTTTGCTTGACTTGACGTTTAAGCATAAGGAGCAGTTTGGAAACATGTTTTTTGATTATATGAATGCAGTATATGAAGAGTCGGAGGGGGAGGAGGGGGGAGAAGAGGAAGACGAGGAAGAGGAGGAGGAGGAGGAGGGAGAGGAGGAAGAGGGGGAGGGAGAGGAGTGTGTGTGCTCTTCGAGTCAAATGAGCGAATGATTTTCAGTGGTAATTTATTCTATTGCTAAATGTAAGATGTTTACAATATAAAAAGAATGTACTTACAAAATAGAATAAAAAATAAAACGAAGAAAAAATAAAAATACAAGTGTATTAAGTATCACTAAATGCCCTGTTTATTGTATGTAATTCTATATCTGTCCGCCGTCGTTGTCGTGCACGCCTTGCCTGAATTTTTCTGACGGTGAACACAATACAAATGATTGCCAAAATAGCCCAGCCGATGGTCGTCAGCGAAATTAAGACGTGTCTTTCTGCGCGCAGTGTAGCCGCCATTGGCGCGTCAGTGATGGAGGTGAGTCCAGGTGATGCAGCTGTCGGGGCGGGGCTGGGTTGGGCTACGGGTGTAGGGCGGGGCGGGGCGGAGGTGGGAGGTGAGGTGAGGTTTGGAAGAGTGGAGGGTGGGGTGGGGCGGGGCGGGGTACCCGTCGTGGCGGGACGCGGCGGTGCGGAGGAGGGAGGTGAGGTGAGGCGTGGAAGAGTGGAGGGTGGGGTGGGGCGGGGCGGGGTACCCGCCGTGGTGGGACGGGGGGAGACAGCGGTGGAGGGCGGGGAGAGGCGGGGCGGGGTATTGGTCGCGGCGGGCCGGGGGGGGTTCAGAGGTGGGGGGCGAGGTAAGGCTTGGGGGAGTGGAGGATGGGGCGGGGTGGGGTGGGGTAACGCTCGTGGTGGGACGGGGGGAATAAGAGGTGGGGGGCGAGGTGGGGGGTGAGGTGGGGGGTGAGGTGGGGGGTGAGGTGGGGGGTGAGGTGGGGGGTGAGGTGGTGTCATTGTCACGCGTCAGGTCAGCAGTGGGGGTCGTTACAAAATTCAGCTTATTTAAAAATACGAACTGAGTCGAATTAAAGTGTGCCAACGACAAAAAATTAATTTGCGTGCCCATTCTAATGCTATGGCAACAATCGCTTCCTTCCGGAATTCGAATGAGGACTCGGCCTTGAATTTTGACTCGCGAGAGGGGTAAACGCTGAGATGGTCGGATAGCGAGCACCTGGGGTGAGGCCGCGATCACCAGCCATTTACCCGGGCTGTCCAGGGGAAAAACAATGGGCGCATCCATCACGCGTTCCTTGAGGGCACACGAGCCACTGGAGCCGAAAAGAGCTTGAAGACATTCGTAATTTTCCCCGCCCAGCATGCTCGGTGGATTTTCCAGAGACAAAGTTACTGCCACTGGTGACGTAGGCATATCGCCCAAAAAATTGGCTGTCTCCAACCCCGTCGGCTGCGGTACGGGGAGAAATACGAATGATTTCACCGTTTCCACCAGCGGCGCGAGTACGCTCAGGCGGATGGCGCCGTCGGTGAAGATGACGCTCATGTTGTCCACCTCGTTGCAGTCAATGGAGGCTGTCGGCGGGAGCGACTCCACCACCGCGAGGCAACTCAGTGTTGAGTAGCTAGGCACCTGCCGCGAGAGGACGGTGTCCGAAAGAAGGCCCATTTCGTCGAGGAATTTTCCGACGCACCTCCATTCGCCCGCTAGCGCTTTCAAGATGACATGGCGCACGTGGTCAGTGGCGTTGGCGTAACCCTGGAGGAGAAGCCTAGTCGACGTCGTTAAGACGGGCTGCTCCGGCAGGTGGGCGATGGTCTCACAAGGCTCGCAGTGTTGCCCAACCGTGGCAGGTGCGACGTGGAAGCCATCCGCTCGGTCCATGGTTTCGCCTATGTCACGGCAGTCGTCGTTGGCTATGTGACACAAGCCGAGGCGGAGGAGGTCGCCCGTGTCCCGACTGAGGGCCTGAAGCTCCGCCAGTGTGGTGGTGAGGGGCAATTGGACGCAGTGGCAAATAGTCCCAATGGTCTTCTGCTCCACCGTTGCGTCTACAGCCACTCCCACGATGTCATTGTCAATGAAATCAACAATGACGGGGGATTCTCCACCGTACACAAAACCTGGAGAAAAAGAAAAAAAAATGCATCAATACACAGTTGGAAAAATATAATTAACACTGCTACCTATCATTCCTCTCCTCTCCTCTCCCCCGCCATGATCCCCTCCCGCCCCGCGCCGCCACGCCGGCGCCGCGTCGGCCCGGCCCGGCCCGTCCCGGCCCAGCCTGAGCGAACGATGCAGTGCGTGTCCCTCCCCGCTCCACCCCGCCCCACCCCGCCCCGTCCCCACCCCGCCCCACCCCGCCCCACCCCGCCCCGCCCCACCCCGCACGCCCCGCCCCGACCCGGCCCGCCCCGTCCCGCCCCGTCCCCACCCCGCCCCACTCCGCCCCGCCCCGCCCCGCGCCCCTCCACTGCCTCCAGGTGCCTCGGCGGGATCCCCTAGACCACCTGCTCAACGTACCTCCTGCGATGAGCAATAAGATGGCGCGGCAGGGGTGAACCATCTTGGAACCGCCAGAAATAATCAACACTGCAAAAAAAAATAAAAAAAAATTACCCGTGTGCTTCAAAATGCACGCTTGAGGGCACTCGCGGTCGATCCAATGAGCGCGTGCGCGCGCACAGACACACACACACACACACACGCACACACGCACACACACACACACACACACACACGCACACACGGGCACGTGGCATGCCAGGTGGGTCGGCAATAGCCCTTGCTGCTCCCATATGGAGCTCGCCAGCCGTGCCCTCCCGCCGGCGGCGGCTCTCCGCAGTCGCGCGCGCGCACACTCACACACACACACACACACACACACACACACAAGTGTGCGGCACACTCTCGTTCGGGTCATAGAGACTTACCGTGGATAATTTGATGACCTGCCCGCGGGCCGAGCCTCGTCCGGAACGATGTGCACACTGTCGAGGGTCCCGATGAAGTGGACTCCGAGAGGGGCTCCTCGGTGGAGGGGCCCTGTGCGGGGCGCGCGCCCCCCAGGAAGGGTGACACATGAAGCTCCGGTATGCTGCTGATGTGATGGCAGGGCGTGGCGCGTCCGGCCCCGCACTCGCCTGCTGTCTGATTTCGCAACTCGGTCTTGTCTGTCTGTCCTTGTCACACCGTGCTCGCACTCGTGAGGGCGTCGTGTATGCATGTGTCTGCAGTAGTCAGTCCCCTCCCCTCCCCTCCCCTCCGCGCCTGACGTCGGTATTATTTGAAAAAATCGTCGACCCAGTCATCATGTCGAAAACCAGCGCGGGCGGCCTCGTCGTCCTGATCCTGTCGCGGGGGTTGCCAGGATGTAATCTCAGAGTCGTCAGAATTAAGGGAGAGAGGTAGTGGAGAAGGGGATTCGTTTAAATCGATGACCTCGGGTGAAGGGATGCGCCCGCATGAGCAATCGGATGAGAGAGAGGGTGGGGTGTCGGGGGAGGGCGCACGCAGTGGGCTAGCTCTGGGTGAGTCCGGCGCGGCCAGTCCCCCCCTCTCTTCGCAGCTGGCTCGGTCGGGGACTGGCGTGGCAGGGCGAGGCGTGGCGGGGCGAGGCGTGGCAGGGCGGGGCGTGGCAGGGCGGGGCGGGGCACGACGCCGCTCCGCGGCCCTCCGTAGCCTACGGTGGCGCTCGCGCTCAAACCGGTTGATTGCCCTCTGAATTGTCATACGAACTCGGCGCTGCTTCTCCCGTCTTGACATGGTCGGATGGCTCAGGATTCGGAAAGTCGCTGTGACTGCCATTAAGCATATGTAGAGATAAGGCTCAACGGCCGTCATATTTCTTCTGAAAATAAATAATATAAAATAATAGAAAGAGAGTGATAGTAAAGCCGTTATGCACTATGATGGGAGTGGGCGAGTGGCGTTGGCATGTCGTTGTAGGAGGGGGTCGCAAATTAAATACAAGCCTTTTATATACAAAGTGCAAATATATTACATGTGCATATGAACAGAGCATGTCAATTATACAAATATTTCCTTTATATGACCACAATCACCCTTATTCTACAGACGTGCAAATGGATAATAATAATAATAATAATAATAATAATAATAATAATAATAATAATAATAATAATGATAATAATAGAATAATTATAAGAATAGTCATAATGCAATTATTCCCTACAATGTGAGCATTGTAGCAGTTCGAGACATGTGATCACTTTTTCGAGGGACACACATTTGCTGCTGTGGCCCCTATCGTGCGAGAGAGGCGGGGCGGAGGCCGCGCTGGGGGCGGGGATGGGGGCGGAGGCGGAGGCGGAGGCGTGGTCGGGGGCGGGCGGCGAAACCATGTCGTCGTCGGTACGGAAGAGCTTGCGTCGAGGTCTGGTAGACAATGCATCACTGGCCGTCTTCCTTTTTCTCGGTGCTGGATGCGGCGGTGGCGCCCGTGATGACACGGGCGTTTGACTGTCTGGAAGAGGGTGGAACACACACACACACATTGCTAGACATTTGCAAGATTGGCAGGCAAACACACACACACACACACACACACACACACACACACACACACACACACACACACACACACATGTCCGATACGTTCACTAGCTTACCATTTGCTTCGGTGTTCGAGCGCCTGGGCCTACCGCGGCGCGGCGTCGCCTTTGGCGCAGTGTCGGCAGGGCCTATCAATAAAACGATAACAGGAATATGAAAAAATAAATAAATAAATAAATAAATAAATAAATAAATAAATAAATTCATCAATAAACTTACCCGAATTCACATCTATTTGAGGCATGATCTCGAAGGATTGTCCAGCCTGCAGGTTTTCCAGTCCCAGCGAGCTGAGGAAGTAGTTTTGGCCATCTACCTCGCAAAACACTGACGGATTTTCCCCCAACATCACGTGTCTTCTCGGGCTGACGCCTCAAATGGAACTGCCGCAAGCTTCGCGCCTCTGCCGCTTCCAGCTAGCTGGCGTAGGTAACGGGCGGAAGTCCGTTGGGCGGGCAAAATGGCTGACAAAATAGCATTTTGCTTTCGCGTCGTTTTTCATTGGAGAACGTGAAAAAGAGGCGAGCCAATGGGGGAGGGTTTCGCCGCCGCCTCGCGCTGATCCATGCCAAAGGCAGTAAATACCGCACGTAGCGCTTAAAAAACTTTGTAGGCGAAATTCGTTTGTCACACAAGTCGTGCAATGACGTTTTAGAAAACCGAGGACGTCTGGGTGAGGGGGGAGGGCTAAGCTGTCCAGTAATTCTCCAGAAAAGTCTCGATTTAGGAATATGGATATCCAATGACTCCCTGCTTCGACGGACGTCGACATGTTTACAATTAAATGGCAGGGTCGGAATGGAGGCTCGAAATACATAATTTCATCTCTTGCATAAACTCCACAGTTGACAAGTTTGAGGTTAGGGTGACGATGGCATATCCTTAGTAAGTCCACTGTGGTAAGGGGACTTTTATAGGATTTCATATTGTTAAAACAGGGAATAATTACAATAACAAAACTTCACGTGAACTCGTTATTTCAAATTTGGAGCTGTAACCAGCATAACATAAAACGTTGATGGGATGAGACAGTGGCTGTTTTAACTTAGCGTACAATCGGAGGGTTCCGTGCGACTCGAGATTATGCCTACTAGCGGAAGCAGAGCGGTCCGCTGTCAGATCAAAGGAAACACAGAAAGTGCCATTTCTTAGACTGGCAAGATCGTACAAATTCCCGGGTCGGGATTCATCCAAAAATCCAAATGTTTGCTGTATACTTCTCAAAACAGAGGTGCAGCCCATGTCATGGTCTGTATTACATTCTATTTTGTTTTCTCTTCCGTTAACAAATAGACTGATTTCTTGTAATCCGAAATCAGGAAAACAAAATGGGTTGGATTCAATGTTTGGAGTATAGTCGGTGCATTTTTGGAAGCACACCAGCAGAAATGTAGGGATGGCATGGAATGCTAAATTATTTATTTCAATGACGGAGCTGTTTGCGGGATGCAAGTGCGATCGGATAACTCGAGTCTGATAGAAATAAGTTGCGTTTCGGTCCATCAACATTCGCTCGATAGCGAGAGACAAGTCGGGAGATATTTGATAATATGTCAACTCCAGTTGAGCTGAGTCAAACACGAGTTCGACATTATTGGGCGCTGAGGCCTTAGACCATAAAAACATTTCTTGGGGATTTAGTGTCAATTTGAGGCGCAAATTTACATTGTCTAAAAGGTACACATTTGGATTTAAAAACTGAACGACATCATCTCTCAGAGTCCCCACCAACTGAACTTTCTGTGAATTTTTAAACATGTCTAATCGCTTAGACCACCCCTCGTTCATCGCCAGGCTCTGCGGATTGTTATCCTTCGTGAACGGGATGGTAGAGAGCGCGCCACCCAGCGCTCCCGGGTGTGTGGAAGTTAATATTTGCAAATAGGCTCGCAAGTGAAAGTCTGAGGGGCTTCTCGAGACATTTTTCTCATTCAAAAAAAGTTCGCACTGACGGATAAATGAATGAAGTAAGCAGTTGACAACAGAGGTCTTGTTGTCAGCGTCAGTAATCCTCGATCCGTCTTTTTTCCTCAGATACACTTCCATCTTCAAAACGATAGATTTGAGGTTAAGTAGAGCTAACGGCCGTCCTGGTGCAACGAATTCAATGACGGATGTGGCGGCCCCCTGCATGGCAGTTAGCGGTCGTATTATCTCGGTGTGATTTGAAAGAATCCCCGCTTGGATCTGCTCCTTATCGAAGAAGTCCAATTCGGATTTAAGCGATAAGACGACATTGTTGGGGTCCATATCGCCTTAGGGTGAGAATACGTCACGAATGTTCGCGGGGTGCGAACGCGTGCTACTCCGCCGGCAGCTCGATCCCTTCTGGCGCCGAGGTTTGGCCCGCTTCGGCGCCGCCCTAGTGGTCACGCGGCGACGCCGCCGGGCCCCCCTACCGCCCTGCTGTACCCTCGTCGCGAGTTTGTCTCCCATTGTTCGAATTGCCTCTCCCGCATGCTTACGAGTTATCTCTGATATACTCTGCCCATCCTTATTCGAAATGGCATCTTTAATTATATTTGTCCCCGAGGTCAAAGCCTGGGTAGCGAGCCCCTGGACGCCTGAAGTAATTAAGGGTCGGAGATATGACCACAAAGTTCCGAAAAGCCCCCTCCCAGTTTGAATGGGAAACCCACTCCTGTAATACGTCGCTCCTCGACCGCTCTGATTTAAATAATGAATATAAAACGGATTTTGCTCCATGTTCTATTTTATGTAAAAGGTTAAATTAAATTAAATTAAATTAAATTACTCTTTCGTATTAACCGATTCTTCTAAATTGAAGTACTACAACGGTCGGGTTTGGTGACGCGTTGAAATCAAAAAGTGATCCAAATTTGTCTGTAATGTCAATTTGGATGACGGACACTACTTTTTTATCCACTTCAAAGTAATAGGGGTGTAGGAAAATTTGATGAAGCGTGCTATTGTCAATGGGTACAATGCGAAGGCAGCGTGCGCTTGTATCGGAAAGTCGAGTTGGCGCTATAATATCGCAATATATAAAACAGCGCGAAAGTCCCTTAGGGTGGGGCGGGTGAGACGCACTTCTGCGAATTCGTTTCGCTGGAGGCTGAGCCCAGCGCTCACGCACGCTTTTGTACAGTCTAGACACTTGAGAGAAAGATTCCGCAAATCCAGCGACGTGTTGTAAAAATTCAGACGGGGCTACAGGCTTATCTACATGCGAATAATGAATGATTTCGCCGTCAAACTGAAAAGACGCCGTTTGCTCAAAAAGCTCGTCTATGGTATTATTCACAGAGTCTGGATTCGGCACGGCATTTAACTGGCGTGCCACAGCCTCCTCGCCTAGCCCACTATTTCTTAGTATTTGAATAAAGTCGTCCAACAGGAGGGTCTTAGGGAAAAAATAATGACCGGGCGGTGGGCTCGGGGCTAGGGCTGGAGCGGGGGGTAGGGGAGGAGGAGGAGGAGGAGGAGGAGGAGGAGGAGGAGGAGGAGGAGGAGGAGGAGGAGGGGGGAGGAGGGGGAGGAGGAGGAGGAGGTGGGGGAGGGGGAGGAGGAGAAGGAGGAGGAGGGGGAAGAGGGGAAGGAGGAGGAGGAGGAGGAGGAGGAGGAGGAGGAGGAGGAGGAGGAGGAGGAGGAGGAGGAGGAGGAGGAGGAGAACGGTCTGGGAGGGGTGCGGCGGGCACAGACGGGCTAGAGCGCGGTGTTGCCGAGCCGGCGAGCGAGGGCAAACTGCCGCCTGTGGGGCGGGGCGGGGCGGGGCGAGGTAAGGACCACGCCGTCAGCCCGGTGGGCGAGGCAGGGCGTCGCTTGCCGCCTCCTCCAACAATGACAGTATCAGGAGTCCACAGCACTATGGGATGAAATTCGCCAGGGCCGTGGACGCCAGAACGTTGCGTCTCGCCAAACCCTGGCGACGTCGTCCGCGCCGACGTGTTTTGCGTGGGCGAGGGCGACGCCCCCCGCCCCGTCCCGTCAGAAGGCGTCTGAGGCGCGCTCGTCTCATGTCCGATGCGGTCCAGTACTTGGGGTAGACTGACAACGCGATATTCGTCAAAGTCCGTCAGTCCTCTATAGGATGTAGAATACGCAAATCCCTCTTCTTGTTCTTCATTAAATGGATTTAAAATAATTTCAACAAGGGCCACCTCCCATTTTCCGGGAAGTCTAAGGGGCGTCTCTAACAGAATTCGGAATGAACTGAGCGTATTATTTTCAAAATACGCGGCTGAGCTATCACTCAGTAGAGGTAACACAAAGGTAAGGGGCAAGCCCACGACACTATCATCCGCCATTGCCACTCCCTTAGGTCCGCACGCTCGCCTTGTCGACCCAAGACTGGTTGTCTGGCGGCCATCCTACAAAGCTCACTAGCACCTGCTCCCTGCCTCCCGGACCTTTTCTTTTTCCATGGATCTTATCCACACGGTACTCGGTGTCTGGGTGATCGGGGCTGCTAATGAGCTCCGATTCGTAAAATGTACCCTGAATATCGCGCCCCATGGAGTCTCTAAGCTTATAACCGGGCGGATTCGAAGGAATGCGAGTATGAATGGTGTATATCTCCTCTGAGTAAGTGCCGCGGTGAGCTTTGTCCATGCCGTTTTGAACGATGCTGATTCTCACGGGCTGACCCGGCTCAAACTTAAATCGGATGGGTGCTTGCCCAGTGGTGTGCTTCAAATAATATTGTTCCCATACCGGATAAATATCTTTGTCGCCCATGGAGTTGGGTGCCAGACCAAGCAAACTGGCATGGGGGCTGCCGTTGATGGACTGTACGATATCGGGCAAAACATCGATAAATCGAAACGTATTGTTGAAAATCAAAAAACGATAGATACGGCGCTGCAGAGTTTGAATGGCTCGCTCTGCGAGCGCAGCTTTCGACAGACTTGAAGCAAAAAGCTGACGAATATCATATTTATTCAGTAAGTTTTTAAACATATGGGAGCGGTATTCGGACCCAGCGTCTGTTCTCACGGTTTTCGGAACACAATCAAATTCGTGCTCTAAAAGATACTTGAAGCCATTCGTCACACACGAAGCGGTTTTATTTTTTAAAGGGTACACATACATTTTTCGCGTGGTTCCCTCCACGCATAAGAGTAAGTAATGGATCCCATCATTATGCTCTGCTACTCGCGTGCAGGTCACCAAATCGGATTCCATAAGCCAGCATTTCCGAGAAAAACTATAAAAAGGCTGTTTTGTCCTTCTCTTGGCGGGAAAAGTCCTCGTGTACGCACGGGTACTCTGCAAAAATTCAGCCACTGGTAATTTCTCTTTTCGCTCGCGTGTCGCTTTATTGAGAAGGTATCGGCCGCCGTAGGCCGCGTACTCCTGCCCGGGGGTCGTCCATATGCGCTCGAGTTCGCGCCTCTGGGCCGGGGTCACTCCGTCATTCGGACGAGGCGAGCCACGTCGTGAAGGCGCAGCCATGATCGTAATGGGCCGCCTAGTGGGGTGAGTGCGCCCTCTGCCGTATCTTTATCTTGTCTTAATTTTTCAATGTGCGCGCGACTCTTCTTCTTCTTCCTTTGCTGGGGCGCGGCGGGCCTGGCGCGTCGGCGCGGGGCCGGCGGGGCCAGCGGGGCCGGCGGGGGCGGGGACGACGGGGCCGGGGGCGGGTGAGAGGGGGGAGCGGCTGACTCAGACTGAGGTCCCATGGCCGCTCCGTCTGCGTAGAACGTGAGAGGCGTCGTTCTCTCGCGCGCCTCGTGTTCCAAATATTGACGCTGTGCACCTGTAAAATAATTGTAGGCCAAGTGGGGGCCTATCTTTTCTGCCTGTCTTTCTGCCGTCGTAAGAGCCGAGTTTTTGGCGTCATTCAGCTCTTGGCTGCGTTTGGCCTCGCGACCCATCAGGCGGGCGAGTTGGTCCGGGCTGATGATGATGTATTTTTTCAAGTCGTCTGTCATCGCGAGAATAAAGAGGGTATCAGACTACCGAGCGCCGTCGCGATCAGAGGTACGAAAAATCCCCTTCCCGCTTGGTTCTGAATAATTTTCTTTTTCGTTTTCCAAGATAGTTTTCGACCGTAAGCGAGAGCTTGGATATGCTTCTTGTGTCTTCTACACTGTTTTAAACACTTTTCGGGAAGCTTGATATCTCGATTACAAATAGAGTTTAAGACGATTTCACACAAAAATTCCGTTTCCGGCTTATTTAAAGTGCTGATCAACGCTCGCCTCCTTTTCAGATTGCCCGAAACGAACGTTTGGAATAAGGGGATCAATGCCTTATTAATCTCTGTATCGCTCATAATTCGGGTCGACTCGCACCAGATCTGAAACGTCCCTCTCAGTCGCGTATATCACCGCAGTGGGGTCGGACGGTAGTATCTGAGATCGATATTTCAACCCCGGGTGGCCTCTTTGGGTCAAATCGACGAGCAAATAACTGAATGGGAGTGCACACGCGTCTTGCAGAGCGGACACAAGTTGCTTCGATTTGTGGCCGGCTACCTGCCTCGCAAAATGGTGATATTGGGCTATATCTCGCGGAGACCTCTTTAAAATGATGTACTTTGTGCTGAGAGTGACGTCACGAGCGACTTTATTTTTTGAGTACAGATTATGCGCGAGTGCAATCACTGTGATATTGTTATGATGGCTGTATACTGTAAATAACAGTAGAGTCTCCTTTTGCCAATAATTTTGAAGATCGTCCAAGATGACAAGCGAGTTTTTCGGGATGGCGCTATTCTGGGGTAGCCCGTAAACAATGTCGAATCGAGAATCTTTTTCAATCGACTCGGGTACTCTGGATCCTTCCTGACAGGCCCAGATAAAGTGATCAAAACGTGAATCAAAGAGCTGCTGTTGATGTTGGATAATCCCGAGCGTCAGAGTCGTTTTGCCTGCGCGAGAGAGAGAGAGAGAGAGAGAGAGAGAGAGAGAGAGAGGAGGGGGGCATGAATAATAATAATAATAATAATGATAATAACAACAATACAGAATACAGGGGTGAGGGTGAGGGTGGTTACCAGAATCACTGGGTCCGCAAATCAGTATAGTGCAGGGCGTTTCAAATGTGAGGGTTGTCCTGCAGAGGGCGGGCGCACGGGCTGGTGCGGTCATGTGACTTTACTCGTCGCGCATAATACGAGGAGGTGAGCAGCCACAAGGGGGGAATGCACAACAGACAGCAGCAGAAGGACACCACGTGCCACAGGCCCGGGGTACACCATCCGACCTCGTCGGGCGCTAGTATACGACTGGTCGCATTTTTTCGCGTGTCGCAGGTAGACAACGGGAGAAACGACGTGGTGTTGGCCCATGCGTCATACAGAGACTGCACGGAGTCGAATGGGCGAGTCGCATTGTAACAAAATTGCGCATATTCGCTTTGTAACTCAGCCACCACGGCTTCCGATACACTCACAAAATGGCGCAGGATAGCAGAATGATCGAAACAGTGTATTTCTAGACCACGCACCGCCCCGATCACGATGCAAAGCGCACTAATGATTATCCACATCACACCTTCTTATTGCACCGGTGCGTGTGTGTGTGTGTGTGTCCACCTAAGCGGTCACGTGCGGTGTGACGCGGGTCGGCCCCGGCCCGGCCCGGGTCGGGTCGAGCCGGCGCGACGCGGCGCGGGGCGGGGGGGCGGCGCGGGGCGGCGCGGGGCGGCGCGGGGGGCGGCGCGGTCCGGCGGCGGCGGCGGCGCGGGGCGGCGCGGGGGGGCGGCGCGGGGGGGCGGCGCGGGGCGGCGCGGGGCGGCGCGGTCCGGCGGCGGCGCGGGGCGGCGCGGGGCACCGCGGGGCGGCGCGGGGCGGTCCGGCAGCGGTGCGGGCCAGGGGGCCCGCCTGGGCCGGGCCGGGCCGGGCCGGGCCGGGCCGATGATGCACGTGGCGGCGCGGCGCCTCGCGGCGCGGGGTAAAATGATCGAACCGGTTACGCAACGCTGTTTTACTATGAACGCGCCCAATTTATTGACTCGCTCCATCCATCTCTCCCCCTCTCTCTAATTGTTCTATGAGGCGTACAAGCTCTCCGAGCTGTTCATCATCATCATCCGAGTGTTGCACCATTTCCTGCGGCCACTCCACCTCATTACCCTCACTATCCAAACAATAAGGAATAGTGCGTATGCCATCCTCCAATATTTTTCTTTTATCATCGAAAGCAGAGAGGCACTGCTTTCTCTGCCTGAGTGTGAGTAGTTGGTGCAGCCCATCCGTTCGAATGGTAAGGCATTGTACTTCTTTACTGAAAGACTGGAATACGCAGCGCTTGTAGTCTCCCATGCTGACCGTGTCATACAACACAGCGCTTGGGACCCCTTTACATTTCCTGACAGTCTGCGTCTCGACTTCACCGCTCGCCTGCGCCTGCCCGGGCGGCACTCGTTTTTGCATGATCATCGCGTACATTTTGGAACGCAAGCTGACAATCTCACGGATGAGAAAACTACCGTATTCAATTTTCAACAACCCGGGTACTCGCGCCCTGCTCTCATCATAGAGCGGGTGCCACCTCGGCAGACCCGAGAAATCAAACATATCTCCGAGCGACCTCAAATCAGCATCGAGGTCGTCAGATTGAATGTACACTCCCGCAGAATCAGTGTCACTCTGGAATAATGTGCAGGTTTTCCCCGGCTGACTGATGAAGTGGCTTTTTAACCTCCAAAACATCCGAGTCATGTGAGCTTTGGAGATATCTAAGACGGCGCTGGCCGCAAACAAAGGCTGATTCAAACGCACCTGTTTTTGGATGCTCTCCACGGCAGTGAGGTCCGCCCCGAAAATTCTGAAAGCCTTATAAGCCGGAGAGGCGACCAATTTTTCAAACTTCTTCTCACTCGTGCATAACGCGATGTTTCTGTAGTCTCTCACTCTCTTGTTGAGTGAGCCGTAGAGTTGGTTGCACAGCCCTTTAAAATAGGTACTCAGGAAAGGGAGTTGCGCCTTTTGACGCTCTTGGATCAAATGATCAATGTAGGTTTTGAACACGGGTTCCTGTCGAAAGGCGACAGCGCGGTGGAACCGCGTCACCCGCATTCCCAACTCACAGTACAGCTCCAGTAATGAGGCATGCAGTATGTAGTGCTGTCGAGGCCCAATGAATGCGAGCAGCTTTCTCGTGAATTGAGACTCGCTCAGCCCAGCTGCCTCGGCAAGGCGGCGCTGATAGGGTGACAACCAGGCTTTTTTCACCTTGCAGTGTACGGGCGCCAGAGGCCAGCACTCATGAATGGACGTCTCATTTGGCCTGATGTGATAGCTCAAATCACATTCAAAGCAGGCGGATTCGACTCCATCCTGATAAGAGGGAGAAGCGAGAAATGCTCTACATTCCTCCTCTCCGCTGAGCCAACGGAAGTCATCGACAGGTAGCGGCTGCTGTAAGGCGTAGCTGTACAGTGCGTTGACATCCGTCATAAGCAAATGACTCATTTTTTCTGACGGGTCATAATCAGGCAAATCGGGGTGATTCGCCCGCGCGTGGCGCAGCCCCGCGTACGACGTGCCGCCGCGTATCGATTTTTCAAAAAACAAGTGCATCGTCGGATCACTTAGTAATTTTATGCGGCTTTGGCTATACCGCAACGCGCACGCCAGGCTCAGCGCAGGACTACTCCAGAAATGACACACTTCGTATCCAAATTTCTCCATTGAACTGGCTCTGTATTTTAGGAAAAACGACGCCAAGATCAGCACGTCAGCTAGCAAGTACACACATGCATACTGCTCCAGGTTGGCGCAGCGGAAGGCGGCCCACACCTTCCTCGCATGCTCATAATCCTCATCTTTGACGGGCTCTCTCTTTAACTTATTGTAAAAGTGCTCCCTCTCTGGCAGGGAGGTGACCCCCCTCATCTGCTGCAGTGATTTCACATAATCATAGCAAAATACCCCCTTCCGCCTCATCAGTGCATTCTGAAGTGGATCTGGGATAAATGCGTCAAGCAAGTACAGATCTCGCGGTCCGAGACTGGCCGCCAGCTGATCTAGGGGGCTCGACACGTGCTGGTAAGAATCCAGAAATCTCAGTTCCCGCCGATTCTTTTTATCTACCACGAGGGTAAGACCACGATAATGATCAAATGTCTTCGGTATGATTTTGACGTCACATGCCCTAAATTTTTCATGACGGGATGCCGCTAGAATGAGCGGGTGTATGTCAAATTTGAAATTCGCGTGAGCGAGGACGGGTATGAACGCCGGCCTCTGCCTGTGAATATTACACGTGGCGTGCGCAACGCCGAGCACGTTAGAATGCGCCCTCGCGTGGTCGTGGTCTACGACACGCACTTCACCCTCTCGAAAGGGCCGCCGGCAAATATGACACACTGTGGCCGACTCGCACTGCTCCGCCTGCTCTGCGCTCGGCATGCGAGGATAAGACACCCGATGGTGAAACAAGTACTCTTCCTCTCTGAAGAGAGTGTCTAGAAAGTGTGACATGACTTCCTCTGTGTTTTCCCCACTATACACAACGGGCTCTTTCACGGGAACGCCTTGCCCATCCACGATGAGCAGGCAGTAAGCATACACCTCGTGATACCCCTCGACCACAGTTTTCTTAGAGGGAACAACAGACTCGTTCGCCCTCGTATATGTCTCAACATCGTAAAATATCATGTGGTCCACGGGGCCCATCTTGCGTATGTAACTGGAGTCAAAACTGAGGTATTCATCGTCACGGGGGTAGATCGTTTTCTGCGCACCAAACGGAGCACAGTCCGTCTCGTGAGAAGACAAGTTTTGACTAGAAGGAAACGGGCACAGGCAATACACACAGAAATACTTGCGGGCCCTATGCCGTGTTTGGCTGTAGAGAAGCCTATTCATATCACGAACGAGCGTGTAGTGTCGCTTCCCCCTCCTACTCAGTAACAGTAACACGACGTGTTCTGCTTTTTTCTCTTTGGGACAATACAGGGGATATATATTCTTTTTTTCCGCGGCCAACACAGACAGGCTGAAACCGGGATTGAGCTCCAAAAATTTATCAATATCTTTCACTTTCATATTTGCAGAGTCCAACCGCCCAAAATTCAATGAGTGGTAATGTTCCGTATACGACCGCGGATCACTCTCAAGACCGCGATCAGCCACAGGGTACAGGTGCGCCAAAATGGACAAGCGAAAACACTCGTGATTTCGACGCGTGGCGACATTAACCACCACTTTTTTACGCCCTAACCACGCAGGCGTTGGGACGAAACTGCCTCCCCTCAGAGGACGGTACACAGCCACGTGCAACTCAGCGTAAAACACGTCACTCACGACCCAGCTGGAGCCGGCCAACCTTAAATTTTCGGCACCGTTCATAACCTCTAATATAGCCGTCTCCACTTGCTGTGATGTCTCTCCATCATTTTCTGCAAGCAATCTCTGTGGCTGTGACACGAGTGTTTTGGACTCTCGTTCCCACTGAATTTCACCTGACTTCTCTATCTCCCTTGAGGCGCCGACTGACACGGCCATATTCCACTTGATGCCCCGCGCCTCGTCCGCTTCCACTTGGAGCCTACTCGCAATATCATTTTTAAGGTCGATCAAAGCTAATCCAAGATCGTGGGTCCCTTCCGGTAAGTATCTCCTTATTGTTTTCGCCCTCCCCCGCAATGAATATGTAGCGGGTTGCCATCCTTCTAGGGGCTCGTCCAGAACCGGCCGAGCCACGTCCCCTATCCCTCTCC
>JAHWGI010001348.1:0-43036 GCA_029379305.1 Frankliniella fusca | reverse complement strand
AAAATAAAAAAAATTGACACTTGCCTGGTATTGTGTTGAGAAGCCAATTCCTTTGTCTTATTGATAAGATAAATAAAAACATGCCAATGCTTTTTGCATTTTGAAGTAGAATTTTATGGGGAAGAATTCTGGTACCTTTGTCATAAATGCTTGTTCACTTGGATCATTATTACAAGGGAAAGTTCTCGGATGTTGACCCTAGTTTCAGTTTAAACATTATGAGGTAGAGGATAGATACAAGCCTAGGATGAAAAAGTTAGAAAGAGAAAACATTAGTGGTGCTGATAATTATTCAGAACTGAATGGTTTGTTTTGGAAAAAATAATATTATTAATTACCTTACATCACTGCTGTTCGTAAAGAAAGAAAAATATCCTCATTTTCATAGCATGACCAAGGTGCAATGCATTTGTAGTACCTGAGAGCACTCACTCTTTTGATGGTTAATTCAGCATTAGCCAAGGCACAAACCTTAAAATCATTGTACTTTGTACATTTTCCAATAGTTTCCCAAGGCTTAAGGATGAGGAAAACATTTTTGTTGGAAACTATAACCTTGATGACTAGAGCAAACTTAGGCTGATTGGATGGCGAATTTCCAAGACAGACAAACAGACCTGGGCGATACTCCACACCATTGACCGTTGCACTGTTTGTGTAAATTACAGTGTCAGTGTCAGCAAGACCTTCTTCGTGAAAAAGTATTTGGTGACTTGACACACCCACTGACTTTGAATACCCCTTTTGATAGTCAAGAAAGTTGTCACAAAATTCACCAGATGCTGTTTTAACGTTGCTCAATTGGAACATTTTTGACATTGTCATAGGTATGTTCCTGAAATTATTGCAGATGGATGCATGCTGGCGAAATATTTTCATCCTGCCTTCAAATTTAGCACACCAAAACCTCACCACAGGCCCATACTGTCTCATCATTTCTGGATAATGCTTCAGGTGGTGCAATGTGTTTGTCACATAGACTTTGCTCATTTTTCTTCCTGTTTCCTGTTCTGTTTCTTGAAGTACTTCTTCGCCTGGATCATCAGCATCAAAGTCACTATCTTCATCACCTTGAACTTCAATCACTGAATCCTGATTATGAACAAAAAGCCTCATGAAGTTGTCATTGTGTTCAGTAATAAGGTCCTCTAGACGATTAATGTCTTCATCTCTGACTTCAAATGCAAGAATTATCTGCATAATGTCCTGAAGAAGGAAAAGCTGCTTCATGTACGGATCATTTTCAGGTACCCAGTCTCCAATTAAAAATGGCAGGGCCCTTGCCAAACACCACATTTGGGAGCCAGTTTGCTTTAGTTTGCCCTTTGGTGAGCAGAGCATGTCAATAGTTATGTTAACTGAAGGTTTATTTTTCCAGTCAGGTAGGCCATAGTTAAATGCTCCAATTCTCACATTGAGGTCATCAATGATAAAGTATTTCTGCACATAAACAAAGTGGCGTAACACTAGTTTCATGATGAATGGAGTCACACATTCAAGTAGGTCATGGAAGGCATCAAAAACAGACGATGAAGTAGGATCAAAAAATGGTACTTTGCTGAGTGGGCATGATCTCTTGACTCCACATTGAGAAGAAAACCTAGGATTTCTTGAAACTTCTAGTACATGCTCCTCATGTTGTTGAAGATTCCGAAGTGGTCCAATAAAGTTGGCATTCTCTCTGATTTGCTGACGGGTGATAAGACATCTGCGACAAAAGTATTTAGCTCCGACCCCCATGAAACCCAGAACATCATGGGCAGCAGGAGTGTCCGCTACAAGAGCCACTAACACTACTCTGAAAGTAAATGGATCACCGTCAAACTCGACTGTTATACCATCTTCTGAAGACATGCGTTTTAACTCGTGCACCAAAGGAGTAAAAATTTTCTCCATTGCTCCAGGTTTTTTCAAATCATCAGCATGGGCAAGACTTACAAGGAAAATAGATGACAGCTTTGAGGATATCTCTGGAGGAAGATTAATTATTTGGAAAAAGAAGGAAGCTAATTTGTGAATAATGGTCTTTGATCCTAGTGAATTTGCAACTTCAAGTTCATCAAAATACAATATGATTTGAACAACAAATCGATGTCTTTGAATATATGAATGGTTCTTACAACGTTCTCCATCAGCATAAGATCTTTTGATGTCATCTGAACTGGCTTGGCTCATCATGATCATATCCCTGATTTTTTTATTCTTGAGTACATTTATCAAAGTCTTCATGACAGATATGTATTGAAATGTTTCTTTCACTTGTGTTGGCACTTGACAGTTAGCAACTGGATCCATTCTTTTATCTATCCTTGTATCCAGAAGTTTTTCCACTGGTTTTACAAGTCCAAATTCTTTTGCAAAAAAGTCTAACTGATCATCAATCGACTTTAAATTAGAAAATGGATCACCAACATTTTGGATTTCAGAAAAAACTTCTTTTATGTCCTTAAGGGAAAGGCCCATTTCCTGAAGCTTATGAGAAACATGAGCTTGGATACCTGCATTATGTTGTTGGAGCATTTGTTTGCAGCCACTCTGGAAGCGCTCGATAGCTTTCCCAGTCAAGGAACTTGTTGACCTGAGCTGAATCAATACTTCCACAGCAGATTTTTCCAATCTTTCTTGAAGAGGCATATCAGATTCCCTATCGTTTAGATGACCCTCATCGTTCAAACATATGGTTACTGTGTTATCTTCAGTGGAATTTTCCATTGAATTATCTTCTTGGTTATCATTAATTAAGTTAGAATTTTCATCATTATGATCAGATTCAACTTCAGAAGCACTTGAAGGTGACATACTAGGACCAGCATTACAAATATTCTCTTGCACTCTTTGCTGGAACATTTCTTTATGGGTTGTAGTGATGTGTCTGATCAAAGAAGTTTTGTTCAATAAACTTTTTCTGCAGGATGCCTGACCACAAATGAATTCAGTTAATTCCTCATGAGCTCTCGAGAAATGTCTTCTAAAGAGAGCAATGCCTATAAATGAGCGTTTACAGTAGAAGCAAAGAAGGGAGGCAGATTCCAAATCCATCTTTGAATCTGTCAGGAAGGTATCAAACTCTGTTAGAAATCTTTAAAAGATGAGACTACACTAAAAATTAATTGGTTTATCTTACCAAAGCTTGAATGAGCTGTATGGAGGAATGTCTAGTGCAACTGTCCCAGAGCACACAAATCAACAAAATTCAA
The DNA here is from genome assembly GCA_029379305.1 of Frankliniella fusca. NCBI lineage: Eukaryota > Metazoa > Arthropoda > Insecta > Thysanoptera > Thripidae > Frankliniella > Frankliniella fusca. The sequence goes on along the minus strand of JAHWGI010001348.1, from coordinate 39,839 downwards.
TTGAGACAAACTCCTAATTCGATTCACTATTCAATTGAGAAAAAGAACACTACGATAATCAAAACAACAAGTCCCAGGTTCAACAAGTCATATCGAAGAGAGATGATGCATACCAGATCAAACTCGTCTGAATTGCACCTAGAACAAAGTAAATTGCATCATAACATGAGCATAGCACTCAGCCACATGATAGAAAAATTAGGTTATAAGTTACCTGGGGCGTTTCAGAGTGAAAAGCGCACTGCAAACTGTTGAAATTCACAATGATGTGGTATCACACCGTTAAACTGCAAGGACTGTGTAGCTGATTGACTTCGGTTGCAATCTTCGAGCTTGGTAATTCAAGCTAAACCACCAAAGAAGCCGGCCGCGGCTGTGGCAAAGCTCTGCTGAAATAAAAATTAAGAAATGGAAGTCATACAACTCACAAGAACGGCTATAGATCCGATAATTAGCATTCTTTTTAATACTTTCATTAGTAATTCGCACAATGAAGAAGTTATTCCTGCCTTATTCCCGTGCTCTCAACAGGTTCGTCCAACGAAAACGTTAATTAAACTACCCGGCCAACCACTCCCTGCCAAAGTTCGGCCCTTCCTTTATTAAGAAAAACAAACTATTTTCAGTAAAAATAAAAACACTCTGAAATGGCTTAATTTTATGCATACTGAGAGAGCCTCAAAGCTTTGAAGTAGTGTAAAGTTTATGGCAACAACTGTGGCACAAATTTCAATTCTATGGAGATTAATTATGCTTTGCAAGTAATGAGAAATTGCGAGAATACAAGTTTGTTGTCAGTTGGTAAGGTTTTTCATACCTCAAAACATTACCACTACTGTTGGTTCAACTCTTTGAACTCAGTCCTGTCTTTCATCGGTAGCCATTACCAATTCAATGATCTCTTTTCTTACTCACGACGTAGAAGTAAGCAATTTTTCGATTTTTAGCTTTAAAATTTACTTTCCATAAAAATTGATTGGAAATAATTTGATGCAGAATGTCAGCTGAAGCTGACAGCTTTTGATGTTAAGATTTCATGTATGAGCGAGGATTGAAGTCAGGAGATTATTAACTAATGATTAACAATAACAAATTTTTAATCAGAAGAACAAAACTTGTAAATTCATGTAGGAAACATGTGTCACAAAGTTTAAAAAACCAGAAAAACAATAACAAATTAACTTCATGTACTTTCAGTAGTTATACAACTTCTCAAATAAAAATAATGTACAGCAAAACAACATTTGAATGTGATCTTTTCACTGAGATTAAGAAAGGGATCTGAGACTGCCATTACAACTCTCTATGAGCAATGAACCTCCGCTAAATAAAATATGACAGATTAAAAATAAAAGAGGATTGCTTCAAAATAAAATAGGTTTAAAGCAGCTTATAAAAACAAAAATATCACAAAGAAACATATCATCTCAAATAAAAATAGTTTTACACAGGGTAACTTGGTCACTGATTCAGTTTTGACATCAATTCAAATTCAGATGAAGTAACAGTATCTTTCCATTTTGATCTTGAAGATGTTTGATTACTTTTCTCAAATATACAGTAGAGGCAGGTTTGAAGAAAGTGAAAGACATTTCTCCAACCAAAAGGATACTTCACATTGAATACAAACATTGATTTGAAAAGGAAGTCAAGGCCTTTAAGTGGTTCAACTGTTGGCAGCATCATTGACTGACTGTCTAAGGCTAAGAATATTTTATATATCTTGTTGCTTGCAGCTTGGCTCTTGACCACAATTAAGTAAGGCTGAACTTGGCGTTTCTCTTTCACAGCTAATTCACACCTTTCATGAATAGTATCTTCAACACTTTCATCTGCCTGTGGGCAGATATTGATATTACTCTTTGATTGAAAGTGACTATTTACCAGCTACCCCACCCTCCCAACCCAAAAATATCTACTACAAGTATTGATTTTAAATGAAGAAGGTTGTCAGTAAAGTTACGGAACAACTCATGGTCATACCTTTATTACTACAAAAATGTCCTCTTCTCGAGCCCAAGTAAAGTTTGCCCACTTGTCATCTTTCTGCGGAATGTCATGTGGTAAATGCTGGGATATTAACATTAAACACCTAACAACACCTGGAGAATAAAATTCAATGTTAATAAGATCTTTAACTTTGAAAGAAAACACCAAAGATAAAATTATTGTTTACTGTGATCGAGTTTTAAGTCCATCTCTCTATGAGCAGGAAGTTCCAAGATTTTTGATCGCACTCGGATAAATTCTTTACACATTTCCTTTGCATTTGGGTGAAGGCGTAGAAACTCTTCATTCAGCTGTAAGAAAAGGATTTGGTAGACAGCTGTTTTAGCTTTTCACCATTTCACTGAAGGAAATAAGTACATTTGACAAGAAAAAATGATAAATAAAAACTATACTCACAACTTCACCATCAAAATTTTTGAACTGAATGTATTTGGTTATGAAGTAAGTGATGGTTTCTCCCCTTCTCCTTGCCTCCTGCCGTTTTGGAAATGTTTTAGCCATTATCCGTAAGACTTCACGTTTTTCAGCCTTTGATGTGTTAAGAAGAGACAAATACTCAATTTCCTTTACAATACAAATATAAATTACTCTGCTACCATAGGTGTTAGACTATAAACAATCAAGTGGAGTAATGGGAGGAAAAACTACTTACTTCCTCAGATGTGTAGTCAGTTATGAGACTTTTCTCTTTCTTTGATTTCGACTTCCTTTGTTTCCTGGGATAGTCCTTTTGAATGGTTCTAGAACTGTTCTGAATCCAGCCTTTAGGCCCTTGTGGATCGAACACATGGCACTGCAAATGAAGATAAGATAAGGAACTTCCTGTTTTTAGTCCGAACTGATATTGATGGTAACTAACTGCAATTACTGAACAGATTTGATAAATGAACAGAAACATACCCATGGTGAGTTGCCCTCCAGATTCGAGGCAAACTTGGGAAAATGACAAACAAAAGACTTAGCCATGCCCTCTTTCATTCTGGAAGTGACATCTGACACATTCCTGAAATATTAAGAAACAGTAAAATAAACCTAACACATCGGTTAAATATAGTACTAATGGAATGACAATAAAACTTACTCGACATGCTTGAAGTGAAGGTATCTCGTCAGAATACGGATTATACATTTCCGGTCTTGTTCTGACACCCACTTGTTTTTCAAAAGGTTAAGAAAGGCTCTTTTAGCCTTGCTTTTTAGTTTCTTCACCTCAGAAGCCAAAATTTGGAGGATATCAAACTGCATAAGAAAGGACAGATTTTAAAAACTTAAAAATATAGAAAACAAATTAGAGTGAGCGAAGTAGACAAATACATACATCTGGAAGGTCACATTTAACGGAACTGATCTCTGTAGGAATGGCCAAAGCAAAAGCTTTCACAGCTGTATCAATGACTTCTGCTGTGATAGCATCTTTACCTTTATCATCATCATCATCGTCATCATCATCCCCCTCCTCATCATTGAGCCAGGATTCACTGTCAGAACAATTGCGAGTTTCCTCATTAAGTTTCACTTGTTGATTGTCAGACGACTGACTGCCACATCCCCGTTCCAAGGAATGTTGAGACGTTTTAGACAAATAGGAACCAATGGTCTCATTGTATTTACGCTATTTTGAAAAAAAAATACAAGTTAGAAAAATTAAGGATTTAAAAACGGCCATGTACAAAAAAAAAAATGCAACAATGATTTACCTTTCTTAAGTTCATACCAGCTCTTGCTACCTCACCTCGATTCTCTTGGTTCTCAACAGCCTTGTCTGCATTTCTCTCATTACCTTTGCTAATGGAACGCTCAACGCTTCTGCTATTCTCCCCCGCTGACTCTCTGTTTCTCGCTTTGCTCACTGAAACTTTCCTACTGCTCTCACCCAATTTGGACTTGTGCTCTTGCAGTTCTCTGCGATTTTCAGCATCTTTAACGAACCAAGGTTTGTAAGCCGTACTTGCTGCAGTGAGAGAAAGTAGGTATCAAATTACCAGAAAGTGACAGGATGAAAATCAAGAACTTCACAAACAATTAGTGGTGGACTTACGGTTGACAGAGAGAGCATTTTCATATCTCTTAAGCATACCATACATATTGTGTTTCTCGTAATACCCAAATTTATCCAAATTTTTAATGTACTTAGAGAGAGCATCATCAATAGTTGCTTTAGTTTCATCATTGTATTCATTGTCAGAGTTAGACTGAACTTGTAAATTATCGTCACTATCTCTACCTCTCTGATCAAAATCCTCGTCCAAAATATCCATGTCAACTGAATCCTTTGCGGTGGAATCCTTTTGAGCTGTATTCTTTTCAACAATACCTTGAACCAGGACCTACAACAAAAAGAGATATGTGATAAATCCAAATGAGTCTCAAATGTAAAACATAAACAATAATGGAAAGATGGAATTAATTATTACCTCAACTTTTGATTGTAACTCAATTATGACTAGAATGTCACTTCCACTGAAACCCAACACTCTTAAAAGTTCGGCCGTTAACTTCATGAAGCCAACTCCATTTATCCTCTCAGCTGGGAAACAAAACAATAAAGTTAAAACACATCAAATGGTAAAATCAAGTCAACAAAAGCACTTCAAGCTAGGGTTCTCTGATTGAAAGGACGTTCAGCCAATGCAACTGAAAGCAAACGCTAAAAAACTAATTTAGATAATTTACAAACATTTTAAGACCATTCGAGAACGAGAAACTTCAGAAATACGATCGGAATTTTAAGTCAGTTTACTGAGGATGATTTACAAGACCAACATAACCAAACATATGACAGCCACCGGGAAATGTTTCAAAACCGGTATTGCCGCTATTGTCGGCTACTTCGTTGAAAACATCACTGATCTGATACACTGAAGGAGATTTAGGCTTTGAACAGCAATGAAGCTCGAATGAAAACAACATTATACTCACTCTGAAGTTTGTTGACGATTTCGGGATCGACCCCATGTTGGTTCAATATTTTGCCCAGCCCTGACACATCTAAGGTATCCATTTCTTATACATTAAAACAAATCATAAGACGCGGACTTCTCATTGAACCAACTAGATCAAAATACACCCAAATACACCGGCTTGACCGACTTTGCCTCTGACGTTGAAGAATCTCACCGCTCGCTCTCTCCCTCTCTTGCCTACTGTACTCCAATCCAACTGCTTTCCTCCTCTCCCTCTCCACCCGCGCGCCTGCGCCTGCGCGCGCGCGCGCGCTCAACCCTTCCTCCCCGCAGGATGAATAGCCAACCTCACAACACGAAAAACAAAGACAGGGGAGTTTTAAGCCTTCGAAATTAAACTAATACCATGTGAGATCAGTGCATTGGTTTTATACATGTTCCACATTCAGTCGTAAATGCCCTGTTTCCTACAAAACTGTCTCTTAATTATTATTTACAACTAAATGCAACCCTGCTAGGGAATGACCAGGGAATGCCCAGGGCCAAGGAGCCCTCTCTCACACCTCACGGCGCACCACATGAGTGCGAGAGGTGTGTCCCATGAGTGCGACAAGGTCAGAGAGACGACACCAGTGTGCGTTATCACCCTACTGCGCCCGCGTGATAGCAGCCGACTGATTCGGAAGAGAGCTCTCCTCGCTCTGTCTCTCTCCCACCTATGCGGCAGACCCCATGAGTGCGAGAGAGACAGGGCGGAGAGAGCGCTCTTCTGAATCATAGTCTGCAGTCGCGCGAGCAGCCCCGCGCTCTCGTCCCTCTGTCCTTGTTGCACCTACAGCGGTGCCCTGTGCTGTCCATGGTAGTGCTCCACGAGGGTGACGAAGACAGACGTATGAGAGCGATCTTCGGAATCGGTCGTCTGCGCCCTGCGCCCGCGTGAGCAGCCCTTCTCCTCGAGCAGATTCGCGAGCAGCCCCTCGCGGACGGCCCTGCGCCTGCGCCCGCGTCAGCAGCCCCGCGAGCGCGAGCAGCCCCTCGCGGACAATCCTGTCCCCGCGTCAGCAGCCCTGCGAGAACGGACTCAACACCCCTCGAGCAGACCCGCGCGCCCTATGTGACTGCGACTTTGGCCACAAAGAGGCGACTGAGGGCACCCCGTGGAGTCCCTTCGCCTTCTTTTGACCAAATTAGTCGCTATCCACTAAGCACTGTCCGCGGGCACCTGATCCGAGGGGGACTTCGGGTGCCGGTAGAACCCTGGTTGAAGTCGGCGACGGCTGCCTCGCCTCGGCGTCCGCCACAGCCACCCCCCAGAACGGATTGGAGGCGGGCGCGGGCGTGGGCGTGTCCCTTCCCCAGGGCTACTACGGAGCAGCAGGCTGATTCCGCTCATCGCTCTCGTCGGTCTGTCTCTCTCGCACCTCCCTCGCTCCTTACGGAACGCACCGTGAGTGCGAGAGAGACATGCCCCACTGAGCGGTCACCGGAATCAGCCTGCAGGAGCGTTCAGCTTCCACCCGGGCGGAGTGGGGACGGAGGAGGAGCGTCCGGCGCCGAAGGCCCGAAGGCCGAAGCGAGAGCGAACGGGTTCAACCCGGAGGCACGCGTACGCGTACTGAGAGGGGAGCTTCTTGCTTCTTCACCCCATAAGGAGCGAGAGAGAAGACACTACTGAACGATTTCCTGAATCCGCCTGCAGAGGCAAACTGATTCAGTGGAGCGCTATCCTCGCTCCGTCTCTCTCGCGCTCATGGGCTGCGCCGCATGGGTGCGAGAGAGAGAGCGAGAGACTCGCGAGGCGGGGCATGGGCAGGCATGGGACGTGGGGCACGCTGTCCTCGTTGTGGGTATATCCAGCGACATACAACCTACAACCTATCCGAGGTCCCTGATTGGTCGATTCGCCCAAAACAAATGACTCGCGGGGCGAATTGACCAATCAGGGACCTCGGATAGGTTGTAGGTTGTATGTCGCTGGATATACCCTAGGTCTCTCTCGCACCTGTCGGCAGGGCCTCGGCCTGTTGTGCTGTTGCCTGATTTCACTTTTCTTCTGGAGTTTGTTTTGGTGAGTGACTTAACCTAACTCACGTATGTTTGAAGTGGGGCTTTCACAAATTTGACAGGAGAAGTGAAAGGAACTGTCTGTGAAATGATTTCCTTAAATTTGATCGCATTTTGGCACGGGACAAAGGCCATTTGTGTTTCTGAAGGTTAACTATTTAAAAATCTGAAGTACAGAAAGAGTGATTGAAGTTCCAAAGGGAGAAGGAGGTACTTGTGATATAATTTATGCAATCATGGGAGGATTTGATTTCAAACCTTTGTTGTGTTGTATTAAGCTATCTCGTATGTTTCATCATTGATATGTTTTGGCTTTTAATTTCACTAAAGTAAATATTGGGAGACTTGGATTAATTGGATTTAAGTAAACAATAACCCTAAACATGGAGCTGCCATGTTCGTGAAAATTCATCTTAATCTAGGGTGGGGTGACAGTGGCAGTTGTGCGCAAAGTAAAACGGCTGAGTTGAGAAATCATGCCTCAGCTTTTGAGCCAAATTTTGAATTTCATTCTAATGAAGTGGAAATAGTTTAAATTCTAGTTAAAATAAGAATTTTACATCACATATTTTTGGGTTGGTTAAATTTTCAGTTTAACTTTCATACAAATATATGTTTATAAAGCTTTAGAATGATTCGCATCCCATAACAGTTTAGCACTTCCATATTTTGTGTTGACGCTTAGTTCGGCTACTGCAAGCCTGCTGCGTCTACTCCTAATAGATTTACATTTTAATGAATAATATTATTCATTTTGATGTAAAAATTAATCCATTTCAATGGATGAAGTAATACATTCTCATATGCATAATAATTGTGCATTAATAATGTACAAAGTAGGCATTTAAAAATTACATTAAGTTTTGTACATAGACATGTACAAAAATAAACATAATTATGTACAATCTGATTGTACATATCAAAATGTACATTTAGAAAGTACATTACCGTTAGTGTGCGGTGTGTACCGTAACATTCAGACCGTAGTCAAAAATTACGGTCCGGGACCAGGTAACAAATTTACGGTGCGTACCGTAGGCATTTACCGTGGTATTTTCCAACAGTGCATAGACCTCTCTACAAACGTCTACTAACGCTAAAGAGTGCACAACGCGATATTTCGATGAAATTTGTTAGAAATAGTGGAAAGTGGAAAGTGGCCACCCTCAGCGTTGTCAGTGGGAGCCTGTGTTAGTAGAAGTGGCGTACGAAGGTCATAAACCACTCTACAAACGTCTACTAACGCTAAAGAGTGCAGAAAGCGATACTTCGATGAAATTTGTTAGAAATAGTGGAAAGTCGAAAGTGGCCACCCTCAGCGTTATCAGTGGGAGCCTGTGTTAGAAGAAGTGGCGTACAAAGGTCATAGACCTCTCTACAAACGACTACTAACGCTAAAGAGTGCCAAAAGAGATACTTCGATTTCATCTGTTAGAACAAGCAGGCCCGCCCTTCCGCCAAACGTCGTTGCCAGCTCCGCTTTGCTACGCTGGCAACTCCGTTCGGCAGGGGACGTGCCTGCTTGGCCTGCCGGCGGCGTTCGGTCGGGCCTTCGGCCCGACCCCTTAGTCACACAGAACGTCCTCTTAGCTTGTAAATGATCGGGCCTGCGGCCCGTGAAGGCATTCTATTCGGAAAGAGGCAGTTTGTAACGGTGAACCACCGAAACTACAGCCCTCCCTTCTGCTTTGAAAACGTGCCGATGGTGACTAAACGGTCAGTTATTCGGCAAAAAAGGGGAGTCAGATATCTCGAAAAATGTCGAAATACGTGAGTTCGGCCTCAGATGGAACGTTCGAACTCGGACTTTATTTGGTAGCAGTTGGCAACACTGAATTACGCTCGTCGAAACGATTTTAACGATAAAGGCGTCGGGGGGTCTCGAAAATTTCAAAAAATGTCGAAATATGTCGAAAATTGTCGAAATGTGTAGAAATACGTCAAAAATGTCGAAAAATCTCGAAATATCTTAAAAATGATGAGATATATCGAAATATATGGAAATTGTCGAAAACATCGAAAAACATCGAAAAATGAGGGATAATGTCGAAAAATGTCGAAGAATATCAAAAATTGTCAAAAATGTTTACAAATATCGAAATATGTCGGTATATGTCAACAATGTCGAAAAGTATCAAAAAACATCGAAAATTATCAAAAATGTCAAAAAATATCAAAAATTATCGAAAATTATCAAAAATTATCGAAAATTCTCGAAAATGTTGAAAAATATCGAAAAATATTGCAAATGTCAATCAATATCAAAAAATATCAAAAAACAACGAAAAATGTCGAAAATATCGAAAAGCATCGGAAAATATCGAGAAATGTCGAAAATAACCGAAATGTTTGAGTTTTGACGATTGGCAACACTGGAAATTGAAAAACGGTTGGCACCACTGAATTGCTCTCGAAAAGACGGTTCTAGAGAGGTGCGGGTCGATGGGGTTCGAAAAAGTTGAAAAGTGGGTCAATGTTGTGTGCTTTTTACAGTGTAGTCGCGAGTTGGGTCCTTTTAATCGAAAAACGGTGGGTGCCATTGAACTGGACGCGAAAAGACGCTTCCGGGGAGGTACGGGTCGACGGGGTTGAGAAAAGTTGAAAACTGGACCAATTACGGGTGCTTTTTACAGTGTAGTCGCGAGCTGGGTCCATTTTTTCGTAAAACGGTGTGCACCATTGAACTAGACGCGAAAAGACGCTTCCGGAGAGGTACGGGTCGACGGGGTTGGAAAAAGTTGATTTTTTTTGTTTTTGTTTTTGTTTATTCCGTGAAAACTTTAATAATTTTTTTCAGTGCCTTGATGAGGGTTGGCAGGATTTGCACCAGGCGTTTCGGTGTCCAGGAGTGACCCTTAAGATACCCTAAAAATTTCAACTCTCTAGCTCAACTCCTTCGAGTGGAACAGACAGACAGACAAACAGACAGACAGACAGACAGACAGACAGACAGACAGACACCAGATCGATTGCATAAGCCCGCTCTGAAGCTTTTTCAAAGCAGAAGGGCGGGCTAAAAAGTGGAAAGTGGAATGTAGCCACCCTCTGCGTTATCAGTAGGGCGCTGTGTTTGCAGAGGTAGTCTACTAAGGTCATAGACCACTCTACAAACGTCTACTAACGCTAAAGAGTGCAAAAAGCGATAGTTCGATGAAATTCGTAAGAAATAGTGGAAAGTCGAAAGTGGCCACCCTCTGCGTTATCAGTAGGGCATTAGACGCATTGCGGAGGCGCGCGGCGCGGGGATGCGTCGTGAGGGTGCGTCGCGAGGGTGCATCGCAAGGGTGCGTCGCGAGGATGCGCCACGAGGAATAGCCGCGACTGCCGCGGGTCCTTAGTGCGAAGCCGCGAGGGTGCCACGTGGGGCTGCGCCGCGGTCTTCGCGAAGCCGCGGGGCGCGACGCGCTTCCCCTCGTTCAGGCGCAAGACCCCTCTCCGCACGCGCTGTGACGTCCGCCCCCCACTCCAGCTCAGATGGCCTCAGCCAGCCGACGTGCCACTCCCACCCGTACCGCACTCTAGCGGCGCGGCGGTGGTGGGGGACCGGCCGTCTACCGCCACCGCCACCCGCTCCCCACAGCGCAGCGCCTGCAGTCAGCGCGTAGGCAACCCAACTGGCTGGCGGCTGCCGTGAATTCTCTGGGACACCCGGTATAGACATGCACGCCGACGGTACTTTTGGCGGCGGCGGCGAAAGGCCAACATTCCGCCGGCGTTGACGCCGAAGCAATATTTGGCGGCAGCGGCGCCATCGGCGGAAGCTAGTATATTTTCTTGTAAAACGCCACTTATGGGGACAGTAACGAGTGCATCCAGGCGCTTTGCAGTAATTTTGACAAAAAGTAAAAACTAAAGATGAATTTGACAAAGTTGTCATGGGAAAATTTGTGCCTACCGGGTTGCCTACTTTCCCAGCGCTCCATAGAACGATTTAGGATCAAAAATTGTCGTTTTAGACTCCCGACGCCGGCGACGCCGCCGATAAGATTGGCAGCGGCGGCGCGCTAAAATTTGTCAGCGGCGGCGTGACGGCGGCGGGGGCGGGGCGTGCATGTCTAACCCGGTATAAGCCGTAGGTTACATCCCTAATGGTAAGCAAGCTTCCATCGTAAAGTACTCTTCGTAGTGTAAGGGCAAGGACATGATCTCTTGGACCTATGGACTGCAAGTTCAAATCCTGCAAGAAGCTCTCAAGGATTTCTAGTATTTGGTCACCAATATAATAATTTGACGTCCTACTAATGTCACTTTGCCGTCAAACTTATAGAAAATTGATATCATTAATATTCGTCACTTTCATCTCATTTTGATGTCGCTTTTCATAATCTGAAACATGTCATTGTGACTATGAACTAAATACCAAAAAAATGAATTCATTTTGATAAATAAGTGACTAATCTCTGTTACTTGGGCTAATGAAACTTCGCTCTTCTTGTGAGAGTTGCGAACCTGGCCGCCACCACAGTATTTCATATTTTTCGCACAGCATTTGCATACAGTAGGTTAACAGGAAAAATGTATACTATTGTCTACTCATTCAGTACAGTGAGTTTCTCGTATTTATTGTGCAAATTCACTCCTTTGCTAAAGGCTGCAAACCTGGCCGCCACCACAGTACTTCATATTTTTCGCACGGCATGTGCATGTAGTAGGATCACAGCAAACATGTCTACTATTGTCTACTAATTCAGCAAAGTGAGTTTCTTGAGTTTCTCGTGCAAATTCGCTACTGTGCTAAAAGTTGCGAACCTGGCCGCCACCACAGTACTTCAATTCTTTCGCACAGTATGTGCATGTAGTGGGATGAAAGAAAACATGTCTACTTATGTCTACTCATTCATTAAAGTGAGTTCCTCGTGTTTTTTGTGCAAATTTACTTCTATGCGAAAAGTTGGGAACCTGGCCGCCACCACAGTATTTCATATTTTTCGCACAGTATTTGCATGAAGTAGGTTAACAGGAAACATGTCTACTTATGTCTACTCGTTCAGTAAAGTGAGTTTCTCGTGTTTTTTGTGCAAATTCAGTCCTTTGCAAAAATTTGCGAACCTGGCAGCCACCACAGTACTTAATTTTTTTCGCACGGTATGTGCATGTAGAAGAACAAAAGCAAACATGTCTACTATTGTCTACTAATACAGTACAGTGAGTTTCTCGTGTTTTTTTGTGCAAATTCAGTCCTTTGCTAAAATTTGCGAACCTGGCCGCCACCACAGTACTTCATTTTTTTCGCGCGGTATGTGCATGTAGTGGGATGAAAGCAAACATGTCTACTTATGTCTACTCATTCAGTAAAGTGAGTTCCTCGTGTTTTTTGTGCAAATTTACTTCTATGCGAAAAGTTGCGAACCTGGCCGCCACCACAGTATTTCAATTCTTTCGCACAGTATGTGCATGTAGTTGGTTAACAGGAAACATGTATACTATCGTCTACTCATTCAGTAAAGTGAGTTTCTCGTGTTTCTCGTGCAAATTCACTCCTTTGCTAAAGTCTGCGAACCTGGCCGCCACCACAGTACTTCATTTTTTTCGCACGGTATGTGCATGTAGTGGGATGAAAGCAAACATGTCTACTTATGTCTACTCATTCATTAAAGTGAGTTCCTCGTGTTTTTTGTGCAAATTTTCTTCTATGCGAAAAGTTGCGAACCTGGCCGCCACCACAGAATTTCAATTCTTTCGCACAGTATGTGCATGAAGTAGGTTAAATGGAAACGTGTCTACTTATGTCTACTAATTCAGTACAGTGAGTTTCTCGTGTTTTTTATGCAAATTTACTACCATGCTAAAATTTGTGAACCTGGCCGCCACCACAGCACCTTACTTACATCTCACGGTATGTGCATGTAGTAGAACGAAACAAAACATGTCTACTTTTCTCTACTAATTCAGTAGAGTAAGTTTCTTGTGTTTCTCGTGCAAATTCACTCCTCTAATAGAGGCTGCGAACCTGGCCGCCACCACAGTACTTCATTTTTTTCGCACGGTGTGAGCATATAGTAGGATGAAAGCAAACATGTCTACTTATGTCTACTCATTCAGTAAAGTGAGTTCCTCGTGTTTTTTGTGCAAATTTACTTCTATGCGAAAAGTTGCGAACCTGGCCGCCACCACAGTATTTCAATTCTTTCGCACAGTATGTGCATGATGTAGGTTAACAGGAAACATGTATACTATCGTCTACTCATTCAGTAAAGTGAGTTTCTTGTGATTTTTGTGCAAATTCAGTCCTTTGCTAAAATTTGCGAACCTGGCCGCCACCACAGTACTTCATTTTTTTCGCACGGTATGTGCATGTAGTGGGATGAAAGCAAACATGTCTACTTATGTCTACTCATTCATTAAAGTGAGTTCCTCGTGTTTTTTGTGCAAATTTACTTCTATGCGAAAAGTTGGGAACCTGGCCGCCACCACAGTATTTCATATTTTTCGCACAGTATGTGCATGAAGTAGGTTAACAGGAAACATGTCTACTTATGTCTACTCATTCAGTAAAGTGAGTTTCTCGTGTTTTTTGTGCAAATTCAGTCCTTTGCAAAAATTTGCGAACCTGGCCGCCACCACAGTACTTCATTTTTTTCGCACGGTATGTGCATGTAGTAGGATTAAAGCATACATGTCTACTTATGTCTACTCATTCAGTAAAGTAAATTTCTCGTGTTTTTTTGTGCAAATTTACTTCTGTGCGAAAAGTTGCGAACCTGGCCGCCACCACAGTATTTCAATCCTTTCGCACAGTATGTGCATGTAGTGGGTTAACAGGAAACATGTATACTATCGTCTACTCATTCAGTAAAGTGAGTTTCTCGTGTTTCTCGTGCAAATTCACTCCTTTGCTAAAGTCTGCGAACCTGGCCGCCACCACAGTACTTCATTTTTTTCGCACGGTATGTGCATGTAGTGGGATGAAAGCAAACATGTCTACTTATGTCTACTCATTCATTAAAGTGAGTTCCTCGTGTTTTTTGTGCAAATTTTCTTCTATGCGAAAAGTTGCGAACCTGGCCGCCACCACAGAATTTCAATTCTTTCGAAGAGTATGTGCATGAAGTAGGTTAAATGGAGACGTGTCTACTTATGTCTACTAATTCAGTACAGTGAGTTCCTCGTGTTTTTTATGCAAATTTACTACCATGCTAAAATTTGCGAACCTGGCCGCCACCACGGCACCTTACTTACATCTCACGGTATGTACATGTAGTAGGACGAAACAAAACATGTCTACTTTTCTCTACTAATTCAGTAGAGTAAGTTTCTTGTGTTTCTCGTGCAAATTCACTCCTCTAATAGAGGCTGCGAACCTGGCCGCCACCACAGTACTTCATTTTTTTCGCACGGTGTGAGCATATAGTAGGATGAAAGCAAACATGTCTACTTATGTCTACTCATTCAGTAAAGTGAGTTCCTCGTGTTTTTTGTGCAAATTTACTTCTATGCGAAAAGTTGCGAACCTGGCCGCCACCACAGTATTTCAATTCTTTCGCACAGTATGTGCATGATGTAGGTTAACAGGAAACATGTATACTATCGTCTACTCATTCAGTAAAGTGAGTTTCTCGTGATTTTTGTGCAAATTCAGTCCTTTGCTAAAATTTGCGAACCTGGCCGCCACCACAGTACTTCATTTTTTTCGCACGGTATGTGCATGTAGTGGGATGAAAGCAAACATGTCTACTTATGTCTACTCATTCATTAAAGTGAGTTCCTCGTGTTTTTTGTGCAAATTTACTTCTATGCGAAAAGTTGGGAACCTGGCCGCCACCACAGTATTTCATATTTTTCGCACAGTATGTGCATGAAGTAGGTTAACAGGAAACATGTCTCCTTATGTCTACTCATTCAGTAAAGTGAGTTTCTCGTGTTTTTTGTGCAAATTCAGTCCTTTGCAAAAATTTGCGAACCTGGCCGCCACCACAGTACTTCATTTTTTTCGCACGGTATGTGCATGTAGTGGGATGAAAGCAAACATGTCTACTTATGTCTACTCATTCATTAAAGTGAGTTCCTCGTGTTTTTTGTGCAAATTTACTTCTATGCGAAAAGTTGGGAACCTGGCCGCCACCACAGTATTTCATATTTTTCGCACAGTATGTGCATGAAGTAGGTTAACAGGAAACATGTCTACTTATGTCTACTCATTCAGTAAAGTGAGTTCCTCGTGTTTTTTGTGCAAATTTACTTCTATGCGAAAAGTTGCGAACCTGGCCGCCACCACAGTAGTTCAATTCTTTCGCACAGTATGTGCATGATGTAGGTTAACAGGAAACATGTATACTATCGTCTACTCATTCAGTAAAGTGAGTTTCTCGTGATTTTTGTGCAAATTCAGTCCTTTGCTAAAATTTGCGAACCTGGCCGCCACCACAGTACTTCATTTTTTTCGCACGGTATGTGCATGTAGTGGGATGAAAGCAAACATGTCTACTTATGTCTACTCATTCATTAAAGTGAGTTCCTCGTGTTTTTTGTGCAAATTTACTTCTATGCGAAAAGTTGGGAACCTGGCCGCCACCACAGTATTTCATATTTTTCGCACAGTATGTGCATGAAGTAGGTTAACAGGAAACATGTCTCCTTATGTCTACTCATTCAGTAAAGTGAGTTTCTCGTGTTTTTTGTGCAAATTCAGTCCTTTGCAAAAATTTGCGAACCTGGCCGCCACCACAGTACTTCATTTTTTTCGCACGGTATGTGCATGTAGTGGGATGAAAGCAAACATGTCTACTTATGTCTACTCATTCATTAAAGTGAGTTTCCTCGTGTTTTTTGTGCAAATTTACTTCTATGCGAAAAGTTGGGAACCTGGCCGCCACCACAGTATTTCATATTTTTCGCACAGTATGTGCATGAAGTAGGTTAACAGGAAACATGTCTACTTATGTCTACTCATTCAGTAAAGTGAGTTTCTCGTGTTTTTTGTGCAAATTCAGTCCTTTGCAAAAATTTGCGAACCTGGCCGCCACCACAGTACTTCATTTTTTTCGCACGGTATGTGCATGTAGTGGGATGAAAGCAAACATGTCTACTTATGTCTACTCATTCATTAAAGTGAGTTCCTCGTGTTTTTTGTGCAAATTTACTTCTATGCGAAAAGTTGGGAACCTGGCCGCCACCACAGTATTTCATATTTTTCGCACAGTATGTGCATGAAGTAGGTTAACAGGAAACATGTCTACTTATGTCTACTCATTCAGTAAAGTGAGTTTCTCGTGTTTTTTGTGCAAATTCAGTCCTTTGCAAAAATTTGCGAACCTGGCCGCCACCACAGTACTTCATTTTTTTCGCACGGTATGTGCATGTAGTAGGATTTAAGCATACATGTCTACTTATGTCTACTCATTCAGTAAAGTAAATTTCTCGTGTTTTTTTTGTGCAAATTTACTTCTGTGCGAAAAGTTGTGAACCTGGCCGCCACCACAATATTTCAACCCTTTCGCACAGTATGTGCATATAGAAGAATGAATGAAAACATGTCTACTATTGTCTACTAATTCAGTAAAGTGAGTATATTGTGTTTCTCTTGCAAATTCACTCTCATGCTAAAGGCTGCGAACCTGGCCGCCACCACAGTACTTCATTTTTTCGCACGGTATGTGCACCCTTACAGCCCCGAAAAGTGCGCCATCAGGTCGCGAACAGTGCGCGCAAAGTACGTCCCTTTGAAAAAGCCGACGAATTCAGAGCGACCTAGGTTGCCATCAGTACCCATACGCCCACGCGCCCGGAGTAGAAGGTCGCCATCTATACTCGCGCTACGGAGCCAGCTTACCCCATTGAGGGAGACTTGTGCGCTTTCAGTACGCAGCACGTCTACTCCTTGGCTCACTAGTACGCCTTCAGGGCGCTTTGACGAGTACGAGTGCGCTTAGTGTGAGCGGTCCTGGAGAGCGCGCGCCCTAGGGTGCCTCCAGGTCGCTGGAATGGGGGGCGAGCTGAGACGAGACGAGTCGAGCCCAGCCGAGTCAGGCATAATGCTGTCGCATGGGTTTGCCGTCCATCCACTGCACCTCTCTCGGAAGGAGGCGGAGGGGGCGGGAGGCAGGGGAGGGGGAGGGGGCAGACGGCCCGGCAGGGACATCAGGCAGCGTTGTAATGTGGTGCGGCGCAGAACGTTTCGCCCGCACAAAGGCTCCTTAGCTCAGTAGGTTCCGACCGAAGCGTGAGCGCTGAGTTGGCATATGGCTGTGGTTCGAATCCCAGCACTGCCTACAAAATGCGTATCTCGCGGCTGCGACCTGGGGGCAGGGCGGCGGTGCCGCCCCCCGCCGGGGCCCTGCGGTCCCCTCCCCAGCGCAGTACCCCTCCCCCCTCCCCTCCCCTACCGGCCCCCATGCGTAAGCGCGACCTAGGACGCCATCAGTACTCGCCGAGGGAGCGTACCAGGGCGCTTTCTGTACGCTTCCTCCCTACCTCATGCCGCATTAATGCTGGACGACCTAGTACGCCAGGAGTGCGCATTTTAAGACGCTCCCGGACTGTTGCCGCACTACTACTCCGAATCACCAAGCGTACTTTAGGCATACTGTTCGCGATCTGATGGCGCACTCTCTGGGGCTGTAAGGGCATATAGTAGGATAAAAGCAAACATGTCTACTTTTGTCTACTCATTCAGTAAAGTCAATTTCTCGTGTTATTTGTGCAAATTTACTTCTATGCGAAAAGTTGCGAACCTGGCAGCCACCACAGTACTTCAATTCTTTCGCACAGTATGTGCATGACGTAGGTTAACAGGAAACATGTCTACTTATGTCTACTCATTCAGTAAAGTGAGTTTCTCGTGTTTTTTGTGCAAATTCAGTCCTTTGCAAAAATTTGCGAACCTGGCCGCCACCACAGTACTTAGTATTTTTCGCACGGAATGTGCATGTAGTAGGATGAAAGCAAACATTTCTACTTATGTCTACTCATTAAGTAAAGTGAGTTTCTCGTGTTTCTCGTGCAAATTCACTCCTTTGCTAAAGTCTGCGAACCTGGCCGCCACCACAGTACTTCATTTTTTTCGCACGGTATGTGCGTGTAGTGGGATGAAAGCAAACATGTCTACTTATGTCTACTCATTCATTAAAGTGAGTTCCTCGTGTTTTTTGTGCAAATTTACTTCTATGCGAAAAGTTGGGAACCTGGCCGCCACCACAGTACTTAGTATTTTTCGCACGGAATGTGCAAGTAGTAGGATGAAAGCAAACATTTCTACTTATGTCTACTCATTAAGTAAAGTGAGTTTCTCGTGTTTCTCGTGAAAATTCACTCCTTTGCTAAAGTCTGCGAACTTGGCCGCCACCACAGTACTTAATTTTTTTCGCACGGTATGTGCATGTAGAAGAACAAAAGCAAACATGTCTACTATTGTCTACTAATACAGTACAGTGAGTTTCTCGTGTTTTTTGTGCAAATTCAGTCCTTTGCTAAAAGTTGCGAACCTGGCCGCCACCACAGTATTTCAATTCTTTCGCACAGTATGTGCATGAAGTAGGTTAACAGGAAACATGTATACTATCGTCTACTCATTCAGTAAAGTGAGTTTCTCGTGTTTTTTGTGCAAATTCAGTCCTTTGCAAAAATTTGCGAACCTGGCCGCCACCACAGTACTTAGTATTTTTCGCACGGAATGTGCATGTAGTAGGATGAAAGCAAACATTTCTACTTATGTCTACTCATTAAGTAAAGTGAGTTTCTCGTGTTTCTCGTGCAAATTCACTTCTTTGCTAAAGTCTGCGAACCTGGCCGCCACCACAGTACTTCATTTTTTTCGCACGGTATGTGCATGTAGTGGGATGAAAGCAAACATGTCTACTTATGTCTACTCATTCATTAAAGTGAGTTCCTCGTGTTTTTTGTGCAAATTTACTTCTATGCGAAAAGTTGGGAACCTGGCCGCCACCACAGAATTTCATATTTTTCGCACACTATGTGCATGAAGTAGATTAACAGGAAACATGTCTACTTATGCCTACTCATTCAGTAAAGTGAGTCTCTCGTGTCTTTTGTACAAATTTACTTCTTTGCGAAAAGTTGTGAACCTTGCCGCCACCACAGTACTCCAATTCTTTCGCACAGTATGTGCATGAAGTAGGTTAACAGGAAACATGTATACTATCGTCTACTCATTCAGTAAAGTGAGTTTCTTGCGTTTTTTGTGCAAATTCAGTCCTTTGCAAAAATTTGCGAACCTGGCCGCCACCACAGTACTTAATTTTTTTCGCACGGTATGTGCGTGTAGTAGGACAAAAGCAAACATGTCTACTATTGTCTACTAATACAGTACAGTGAGTTTCTCGTGTTTTTTGTGCAAATTCAGTCCTTTGCTAAAAGTTGCGAACCTGGCCGCCACCACAGTATTTCAATTCTTTCGCACACACTCTCAGATCCCTTATGGAGGTTTTCCTTGATAGGCCTATAAACAAATTGAAACCTTTTTAACTATCAAGAAAAACCTCCTTCACTATCAATAAAATCATCCTCTGCAATATCTTATAAAAAGTAAAATGCACCCCCAAGAAAAAGATTGGTCTCATATCAAGAAATTTCTTGGTAGAACTTACCAACAAATGTCTTGATAGGCCTGTCAACAATTTTCTTTACAAGTCACAAATACTTATGCATGTACAGTATCAACAAAAGACAATGTAATAAAGAAGAAGATTTTGTTGAAAGATGTTAGTGGGAATATTATAATAATTGTGATATTATAATATCAGAGGTAAAGATTTGGATTCCTCTTTTAAAATGAATGTAGAATGGTCACACGAACAAAGATGCACAGAATCAAAATGGTTTTGTTATTGGCGCCTTAGGCAAAACTGTATCTAAGCTGTGCCTGCAAGGCTTGTTTGTTTAGTTCTTATGGTTTTGTTTATACACTCTTAAAATCCTACGATAAACTTTGTTAGTATTATGAAAGATTTGATCGGTAGGGTGCAAAGAATTTTGCAATGTCATAATACAATCAGTGATGTTGGTATATTTCAATAATTTTTCTTCGCAGAAGGACTTGTCTCTATCATACGCATAAAAGAGGCATGCAACAAATGGACATTGTAGGGTACGAAGACTTCATCGATAATTAAAGATGAAAGAAGTTGAATAGCGGACAACAGTATAAAACACAAAAAATTTAAAAGGAAGCAAAAGATATCCACTTTAAAAAATCTAGTATGAATGTTAACTATAAAGTAAAATAAATAATTAATCAGATGACTGCCTAGCCCTACAACCAGTACCGTTCACATAATAGTGAGAAAGATAGCATGGAACTTAGATTGATTCAAGGCAAAGGATTGTAGATGTGTGAAGTGTTTGCAAAATGATTCCAATTCCTGGTGCCAGCTATAACTTTCACTTACTTAGACAACAACAACCCAGGTGATGAGGAGAAAGCAGAGTTCCATCAGGGGATGCAGTAAAGCATTCATAACCTCTTAACCTCAACTGGAGATATACTGGATCAATTCAAATCGTTGGACTCGCTCCACGGTGCAATACTCGACAGGGGGAGAGGCAAAACGTTAAAGAGATGGTAAAATGAGAATATTGCCAACTGACAGTGAACTGATTCACATAAAACTCATTGTGAGATTTAAAATAACTGCAAGCGTTATTTTGCACTGAAGCCATGTTGTCGACTGCTTTGCTCTGTTTACAGCGAGGGCGAGGGACGAGGCGGCGGGCGGCGGGGCAGGGGCAAGGGCTGTGGTAGCG
The DNA here is from genome assembly GCA_029379305.1 of Frankliniella fusca. Lineage (NCBI taxonomy): Eukaryota > Metazoa > Arthropoda > Insecta > Thysanoptera > Thripidae > Frankliniella > Frankliniella fusca. The sequence continues at coordinate 19,164 of JAHWGI010001348.1, read as the reverse complement.
TCAAAGGGGCGCGCTCTTGCGGGGCGATCTAGAACTTCGGCAAATTTGGTCATTCCCTCCTACGTCATAGGAGTGTCGAGCTCGCCCACGACGCCATGAAGTTCATGTGACTGGTGCCGTCCATCGAGCCGTCCCGGTGCACGGGCGACGCTCCCCCGCACCATCGCGACACTGCCGTCCATTCTTACCTGATCAGGTCTGCAGAGCGATTCTGGTGCACGTTCTCCTCGCTCTGTCTCTCTCACACCTATACGGCGTACCTGATGAGTGCGAGAGAGACAGAGCGAGGAGGGTGTACACCGGAATAGCTCAGCTGATTTGGCTGATTCCGAAGATCGCTCCCGCGCCCCCTTCCTTGTCGCACTCATGGGGCCCTGCCATCCCCAGCATAGTGCACCGTTATAGGTGCGACAAGGATGGAGGTGCAAAGATCGGTCTTCTGAATCACGACGTGCTGTGCTGTGTCGTCTCGGTACGCGCGCTGCGCTGCGCGCTCGAGTCCACATCGGCATCCTTGGTCGTGGGCACGGTCGTGGGGGTCTTGTTGCGGACGAGGTCTACGACGGCCTCATTGCAGCGGGCCCGGCACTTACCCCAACCCCCCCCCCCCCCTCCTCCTCTCCCACCCGCTATCCTCCCCAGTGGATGGGATCCCGATCGGTGAATTCCCGATGCGATACGGTGGCGCCAAGACCCCGTACAAGGAGGCCGATGTGGACTCGGACGCATTCGGGTCATTCTCTGTCAGATTACCACAAGGTCCAAAACGATGGTTTTCAGATTGAGTTGGGAGTGGTTAAATATCATTTGGGACCACCCCAAGGACCCATATGTCAAAGGAAATTTTTTTAAAAAAATTGGTTCGGGAGTTATAGGAGGTCAAAGTTTGGTGTTCGACCAATCTGTCTCAAGTTATGAGTGATACCTAATATCCTACATGAAACACAATACCAACTCTAGTCATGGTGTTTTACATTCAGTTTTTTATACTGATTCAAATGATCCATGGTTGGATTGGATCATGAAAAATTTTTCTTGGTTCTATTTAGTAAAATCCCGTTAAAATGTTGTATAATTTCACCGTTTCAACTCTAGCAGAAATAAGTCATAGTAGAAAAATTTCAAACCCCATGCTTTTTTAAAAGCTCATGATGGGTCGAACATCCACACCAAGTGACAAGTTGGCCCTGGAGAATTTAGTCCCTTCGCCTTAGACTTTAAGGTTTGGAACTACTATAAAAAGACCGTAAAGAGTGAAAATCAACTTCACTTGGTATATATCTTACTAAAACCAGAGAAGTGACACATCTCCTAAATATTTAACTTATTTTCAACACATTAGTCATAAAATGATATTATGAATGAAATTAAAAGCATTTTATACAGACCTAAATTTATGTCCCCAAACCTACCAAAGCAAGTGTTCAAGCAATATATCATAGTAATAAAAAAAGCTTCCCAAGAAAGGATAGCTAGCTACTAACCTCCAGATTAAAACAACAGGTTGACAGATTTTCCTCTGTCTTACTAGTCATCAGTCTTTTTTTTTGGAAAACGGCTAAAAAGTGAAGGGATTGAATAAAGACTAATGACTAGTAAGACAGAGGAAAATCTGTCAACCTGTTGTTTTAATCTGGAGGTTAGTAGCTAGCTATCCTTTCTTGGGAAGCTTTTTTTATTACTATGATATATTGCTTGAACACTTGCTTTGGTAGGTTTGGGGACATAAATTTAGGTCTGTATAAAATGCTTTTAATTTCATTCATAATATCATTTTATGACTAATGTGTTGAAAATAAGTTAAATATTTAGGAGATGTGTCACTTCTCTGGTTTTAGTACCAAGTGAAGTTGATTGTCACTCTTTACGGTCTTTTTATAGTAGTTCCAAACCTTAAAGTCTAAGGCGAAGGGACTAAATTCTCCAGGGCCAACTTGTCACTTGGTGTGGATGTTCGACCCATCATGAGCTTTTAAAAAAGCATGGGGTTTGAAATTTTTCTACTATGACTTATTTCTGCTAGAGTTGAAACGGTGAAATTATACAACACTTTAACGGGATTTTACTAAATAGAACCAAGAAAAATTTTTCATGATCCAATCCAACCATGGATCATTTGAATCAGTATAAAAAACTGAATGTAAAACACCATGACTAGAGTTGGTATTGTGTTTCATGTAGGATATTAGGTATCACTCATAACTTGAGACAGATTGGTCGAACACCAAACTTTGACCTCCTATAACTCCCGAACCAAATTTTTTAAAAAAATTTCCTTTGACATATGGGTCCTTGGGGTGGTCCCAAATGATATTTAACCACTCCCAACTCAATCTGAAAACCATCGTTTTGGACCTTGTGGTAATCTGACAGAGAATGACCCGAATGCGTCCGAGTCCACATCGGCCTCCTTGTACGGGGTCTTGGCGCCACCGTATCGCATCGGGAATTCACCGATCGGGATCCCATCCACTGGGGAGGATAGCGGGTGGGAGAGGAGGAGGGGGGGGGGGGGGTTGGGGTAAGTGCCGGGCCCGCTGCAATGAGGCCGTCGTAGACCTCGTCCGCAACAAGACCCCCACGACCGTGCCCACGACCAAGGATGCCGATGTGGACTCGAGCGCGCAGCGCAGCGCGCGTACCGAGACGACACAGCACAGCACGTCGTGATTCAGAAGACCGATCTTTGCACCTCCATCCTTGTCGCACCTATAACGGTGCACTATGCTGGGGATGGCAGGGCCCCATGAGTGCGACAAGGAAGGGGGCGCGGGAGCGATCTTCGGAATCAGCCAAATCAGCTGAGCTATTCCGGTGTACACCCTCCTCGCTCTGTCTCTCTCGCACTCATCAGGTACGCCGTATAGGTGTGAGAGAGACAGAGCGAGGAGAACGTGCACCAGAATCGCTCTGCAGACCTGATCAGGTAAGAATGGACGGCAGTGTCGCGATGGTGCGGGGGAGCGTCGCCCGTGCACCGGGACGGCTCGATGGACGGCACCAGTCACATGAACTCCATGGCGTCGTGGGCGAGCTCGACACTCATATGACGTAGGAGGGAATGACCAAATTTGCCGAAGTTCTAGATCGCCCCGCCAGAGCGCGCCCCTTTGACGCTACCACAGCCCTTGCCCCTGCCCCGCCGCCCGCCGCCTCGTCCCTCGCCCTCGCTGTAAACAAAGCAAAGCAGTCGACAACATGGCTTCAGTGCAAAATAACGCTTGCAGTTATTTTAAATCTCACAATGAGTTTTATGTGAATCAGTTCACTGTCAGTTGGCAATATTCTCATTTTACCATCTCTTTAACGTTTTGCCTCTCCCCCTGTCGAGTATTGCACCGTGGAGCGAGTCCAACGATTTGAATTGATCCAGTATATCTCCAGTTGAGGTTAAGAGGTTATGAATGCTTTACTGCCTCCCCTGATGGAACTCTGCTTTCTCCTCATTACCTGGGTTGTTGTTGTCTAAGTAAGTGAAAGTTATAGCTGGCTCCTGGAATTGGAATCATTTTGCAAACTCTTTATTAAAAATATTGTCTCTCCTCGTTTGCCTGTCATCCACAATCAGTCTTTATTAATCGTTTATTCATGTTTGCCTTCTTGGCAATAAGAGTTTGCTAGTATTATCTTAGTTCTTGATGATTTATACTTAAATATAATTGGAAGAGTGGATAAATTGTACTGCTTTATAATAATCAATGTTTTGATTGAATAATATTTGTACATCACAAACCTTCAACCATTCGTACCATACTGATGTGATTTTTACGAACAAAGTTGTTCGTAGGATTACATTTGCTGTCAAAAAACTAGAGTGGAACCTAAAATGATTTGTTATATGGAAAGATTTTATAAATTTGCTCATAGGTTATGATGAATTTGGTTTATCTGTAGTGTATGAAACCTGGTTCTTCCTAGCATCTTGAGCGTGTAGCTATAAGGAGTTCATCGTCATTTGGGTTTATTTTAATGGCATTGAAATAGTTTCTATGGGCAAATTCATACTTTAACTATGAAGATTTTGCTTGATACCTGTAAATTTTTTTATTGTCAACCTGAAAAGAATTTTCTTGATAAGTATGAATGTTTCTGTTTACACTTAACAGAAGAAGCATTTATTACATGTGAAAAGGATGTTCGACAGTTTTGTTCATATGCTACCAACAAATTTGTTGATACGTATCCTTGTTCATATGCTACCAACAAATTTGTTGATACGTATCCATGCGTAAAAATCTTTTTAGCTTATAAACATATACCACTATTTTTATCAACAAAATCCCCCATAGAGGACTGAGAGTGCAGTATGTGCATGAAGTAGGTTAACAGGAAACATGTATACTATCGTCTACTCATTCAGTAAAGTGAGTTTCTTGTGTTTTTTGTGCAAATTCAGTCCTTTGCAAAAATTTGCGAACCTGGCCGCCACCACAGTACTTAGTATTTTTCGCACGGAATGTGCATGTAGTAGGATGAAAGCAAACATTTCTACTTATGTCTACTCATTCAGTAAAGTGAGTTTGTCGTGTTTCTCGTGCAAATTCACTCCTTTGCGAAAGTCAGCGAACCTGGCCGCCACCACAGTACTTCATTTTTTTTTCGCACGGTATGTGCATGTAGTGGGATGAAAGCAAACATGTCTACTTATGTCTACTCATTCAGTAAAGTGAGTTTCTCGTGTTTTTTGTGCAAATGTACTTGTATGCGAAAAGTTGCGAACCTGGCCGCCACCACAGTATTTCAACTCTTTCGCACAGTATGTGCATATAGAAGAATGAATGAAAACATGTCTACTATTGTCTACTAATTCAATAAAGTGAGTTTGGCGTGTAAATGGCGAAAACAAGCTCTTCTGTTAAATGTTGCGAACCTAGCCGCCACCAATTGTACTTTCCTGACATGTTTATGCATGATCGGATTGAGTCATTGATCCCTTTTTATGTCTACTATTATCTACTAACGAAAAAAGCTTAGGTGTAGGTATTTTCGTACCGCTGCGGTTTCTCCCAGAGAAATTGGGTCGGGCCAACTTCGAGCGAAGCTGGCCGCCCCAAACTCGTTTTTAAAAAAGTGGTGGTGGCTATAAGTTAGAGGAAAACTTTGGTGTATACTTATTTCTACTAATCGTATACTAATGACCTATACGATTGGTTTTCTTAGAATCCGTCTGGGCTTGGCCTACTTCACCGAGGTGGTGTCTACCGAGTGGCGTCTAAAGAGTGGCGTCTACCAAGTAACGTCTACCGAGTGGCGTCTACCGAGTGGCGTCTACCGAGTGGCGTCTACAGTGGCGTCTACCGACTGGAGTTTACCGAGTGGCATCTACCCAGTCCAAAAATCCCATGGACACCATGGAATTTCATGATCTCTTTTCCAAGGATAAAGGTCTGTTCTCCATGTAAGATGCATCATATTCCATGTGGTGTCTGTTTCCATGGGCGTTCTACCATGGAAAAGTGTTTTCCTTGGAACAAGATTCCATGGAATATCGCTTTCCATGTGAGGACTCCAAGGAAAATTTCTTACCATGGGTAAAGGCTCCATGGAAAAATGCTTGCCATGCGAGAGGACTTCATGGAACGGTTGTCTTTCCATGGGGTGACCTATCCCATTGGGCACTTGCCTATCTTTACCATGGAAACAATTTCCCATGAAAAGAAAAAGGGCTGTAAAATCTATAATTAGTGGAATTTCGATCTGAAATTTGGTATGTAGCATCTACGATGAATTTTAGTAGGGCCATTTAAATTTCATTAAAATCTGAGAACTTTTTTCTGGCAACTCGAAAACGGCTTGAGCTAGGCAAAAACGGCCACCAGATTTAGCTCCGCCTCGTTTCCGACACCCTATATCCGTGTTTCATTTATTTCGATCAGTCTTTTCTTTGTCGTTTTGTGGACTTAAACATTTTGTTATTACTCCATGGTGTTAGTGCTCTATTCCATAGAGACGGTCAGCTGCCAAAGAACCTTATTTCCATGGAAAGTACCTCACATGGAAGTGGGCAAAAACTACATAGAATGTTATCCTCCATGGGGAAATGTCTCCCATGACATTCGTTGATGTCCCATGGCTCATGGGAACGATCATGGGATTTCTGGACTGGGTACCGAGTAGCGTCTAACGAGTTGCGTCTACCGAGTATCGTCTACCAAGTAGGTTAGGTAAGGTTGGGTTGGGTTGAGTTGGGTTGGGTTAGGTTAGGTTAATTGGTTAACGTCTGCCAAGTGGCGTCTGCCGAGTGGCGTCTACCGAGTGGCGTCTACCGAGTGGTGTCTACCGTGTGAAGTCTACCGAATGGTGTCTACCAGGTAGCGTCTACTGAGTACCATCTACCGAGTGGCGTCTACCAAGTTGCGTCTACCGAGTGGCGTCTACAGTGGCGTCTACCGACTGGAGTTTACCGAGTGGCATCTACCCAGTCCAAAAATCCCATGGACACCATGGAATTTCATGATCTCTTTTCCAAGGATAAAGGTCTGTTCTCCATGTAAGATGCATCATATTCCATGTGGTGTCTGTTTCCATGGGCGTTCTACCATGGAAAAGTGTTTTCCTTGGAACAAGATTCCATGGAATATCGCTTTCCATGTGAGGACTCCAAGGAAAATTTCTTACCATGGGTAAAGGCTCCATGGAAAAATGCTTGCCATGCGAGAGGACTTCATGGAACGGTTGTCTTTCCATGGGGTGACCTATCCCATTGGGCACTTGCCTATCTTTACCATGGAAACAATTTCCCATGAAAAGAAAAAGGGCTGTAAAATCTATAATTAGTGGAATTTCGATCTGAAATTTGGTATGTAGCATCTACGATGAATTTTAGTAGGGCCATTTAAATTTCATTAAAATCTGAGAACTTTTTTCTGGCAACTCGAAAACGGCTTGAGCTAGGCAAAAACGGCCACCAGATTTAGCTCCGCCTCGTTTCCGACACCCTATATCCGTGTTTCATTTATTTCGATCAGTCTTTTCTTTGTCGTTTTGTGGACTTAAACATTTTGTTATTACTCCATGGTGTTAGTGCTCTATTCCATAGAGACGGTCAGCTGCCAAAGAACCTTATTTCCATGGAAAGTACCTCACATGGAAGTGGGCAAAAACTACATAGAATGTTATCCTCCATGGGGAAATGTCTCCCATGACATTCGTTGATGTCCCATGGCTCATGGGAACGATCATGGGATTTCTGGACTGGGTACCGAGTAGCGTCTAACGAGTTGCGTCTACCGAGTATCGTCTACCAAGTAGGTTAGGTAAGGTTGGGTTGGGTTGAGTTGGGTTGGGTTAGGTTAGGTTAATTGGTTAACGTCTGCCAAGTGGCGTCTGCCGAGTGGCGTCTACCGAGTGGCGTCTACCGAGTGGTGTCTACCGTGTGAAGTCTACCGAATGGTGTCTACCAGGTAGCGTCTACTGAGTACCATCTACCGAGTGGCGTCTACCAAGTTGCGTCTACCGAGTGGCGTCTACCGAGTGGCTACCCAATGACGTCTACCGAGTAGCGTCTACCGAGTGGCGTCTACCAAGTGGCGTCTACCCAGTGGCGTCTACCGAGTGGTGTCTGCCGAGTGGCGTCTACCGAGTGGCGTCTACCGAGTGGCGTCTACAGTGGCGTCTACCGAGTGGCGTCTACCGAGTGGCGTCTACCGAGTGGCGTCTACCGAGTGGTGTCTACCGAGTGGCGTCTACCGAATGACGTCTACAGTGGCGTCTACCGACTGCCCTAACAGAAAATAGACGTCTATAGATGGTCTATGGCAGATCTTCCCCGTCTAAATGTTTAGACGTCTATAAATAGATGTCTAAAAGATTGGTAATAGATGTCTCGGGGCATTTAGGTCTAGCTGTAGACGTGTAGAGACGATCTACTTTTTGTCTAACACATCTATGTATTTAGACGTCTAGTGCTAGATGAGATCTAGAGGCCCCGAGACGATCTACTTCACGTCTAACTCATCTCTCCTTTTAGACGTCTAGTGCTAGATGGGGCCTAGATGCTGCGCGACGGTCTACCTCTCGTCTAATTCATCTATCCTTTTAGACGTCTGGTGCTGGATGGGATCGAAAGGTCGCTAGATGCTCTACCTCTCGTCTATCTCATCTACGCACTTAGACGTCTTGCTGTAGATAAAGTGCAGATGCCACGAGACGCTCTAATACTTCCCGCCTAAAACTTTGACGCTTTTAGACTGAGTCATTTCCGGACTGCCAACACGTACTTCTACCGCCTATGACACTTCATACCGCAAGGTGATGTCTACTTGCCGTCCCGATAAACGCTGATTACGCAATCTATTTACCTTGTCGCTCTAGATCTCATATAGATGATTTGTAGATCTTAGTGCCAAAGCTCCCGCTAGATGGCGTTGCAGTTAGCACATCTGCAACTTAACCACTTTTTTAACTACAAGTTCACTTTTTTTTGGAATATCGATTTTGATTTTGCGGCGTATGTTTCCGCAACGTATGTTGCTATGGACTACGCGCAGTTTTTATTTAAAAGAATCAATCGTGATCCACAAATACTTGATTTAGTCCTAATGCTCGGGAGGCGCTTGCTATGAGGTTTTGATAGAGGCGACGTTTCCGCCGTAAAGTTGCGGAGAGTACGCGCCCTGACGCAGCTCCCAATCTGAGGAACAACGCGTCCGTCCGATAAACCTCCGTTCTAATTTTTTGAAAGTCTAGAATGATGCCACCTGTCGATGACTTGTGTCTACGACTCTTCCTAGGGGTTGAAAGGTCAAAACATGTTTTGGCATTGCAGAACTCCCTCGTCACAGGTCTATAAACTATCGAGTAGTAGCAGTAGTAGACGCCAATCGGTGACATTTTATCTAAAGCAACAGCCTATTGGTCGTCTACAACAATCTTAATGTAGTCTTGGGACAATGTCTAAAAAGCCTCTTCCCGCATACGTCTGTTCGATGTCTACACATAGACGTCTAAAAGATCGCACGTTTGCGGCCATTTTAGACTGTCTAATAGATGTCTATGATAGATGGCTACTAGACGGCTAGTCATCTATCCTTAGACCTCTTTTCGACATCTATGGGACGTCTATTTTCTATTAGGGTGGGGTCTACCGAGTGGCATCTACCGAGTAGCGTCTACCGAGTAGCGTCTACCAAGTAGGTTAGGTAAGGTTGGGTTGGGTTGAGTTGGGTTGGGTTAGGTTAGGTTAATTGGTTAACGTCTGCCGAGTAACGTCTACCAAATGGCGTCTACCGAGTGGTGTCTACTGAGTGGCGTCTACCGAGTGGCGTCTACTAAGTAGGTTAGGTTAGGTTAGGTAAAGTTGGGTTAGGTTGGGTTGGGTTGGGTTGGGTTGGGTAAGGTTAGGTTAATTGGCTAACGTCTGCCGAGTGGCGTCTACCGATCGGCGTCTACCGAGTGGCGTCTACCAAGTGGCGTCTACCGAGTGGCGTCTACCGAGTTACGTCTACCGAGTAGCGTCTACCGAGTGGCGTCTACTGAGTGGCGTCTACCGAGTGGCGTCTACCGAGTGGCGTCTACCGAGTAGCGTCTACCGAATGGTGTCTACCGAGTAGCGTCTACCCAATGCCCTCGGCGTCTACCGAGTAGCGTCTACCAAGTGGCGTCTAACGAGTGGCGTCTACCGAGTGGCGTCTACCGAGTGGCGTCTACCGAGTGGCGTCTACCGAGTAACGTCTAGCGAGTGGCGTCTACCACGTGGCGTCTACCGAGTGGCGACTACCGAGTGGCATCTACCGAGTGGCGTCTACCGAGTAGCGACTACCAAGTGGCGTCTAGCAAGTTACGTCTACTCAGTGGCGTCTACCGAGTGGCGTCTACCGAGTGGCGTCTACCGAGTAGCGTCTACCGAATGGTGTCTACCGAGTAGCGTCTACCCAATGACGTCTACCGAGTAGCGTCTACCGAGTGGCGTCTACCAAGTGGCGTCTAACGAGTGGCGTCTACCGAGTAGCGTCTACCGCGTGGCGTCACGAGATATAATTTAAAGAAAGAAGGATAGCAACGCCGTGCGGCCCTGCGCTCGACCCGATCTGGCGGACGAGGATGGTGTCAGCCGGGACCCTAGGAGTTGCTAGACCCTGTGGGTGACCGCTGGTCCCGAGGCTCGACTGAGGGCTTTTGCTCAGAACAGGGGGCCCACTCTTACCATGAAGTGGTACGAAAAGGGGGAATAACGATTTGTTGGGACTAACAGAAAGTGTGCTCAAAAGGTGTTCAAAGTTGAACATTATAAACTTTGCTGTTACTTTTGAACAAGTAGTCGGATCGGTAACAAAATTCTGATGGCTTGTAGATTTTTATGCGCCCGTCATTTTTTGTCATGGTGTAAAACATTCTAAAATTGGTCTAAATGCGCCAAAATGCGAATGTTCCAGTTTGAATTATGTTTTTTTAGTCTCTTATTTGTGATTAGAGGGTCGCACGTCAAATCCGGTTACACCGTTTTGTTCGTCTCGTCGAGATCTACAAAATGCAAAAAAGGGATCTCTCTAGCTCAATTAGGTAAAAAGTTATGGCGTCGTTAAAAAATAAACTTATAATGCAATGCGGGTTTGCCTACCCACTGGTTTGCAGGCGCTCGGATCTCGCTTAGCGAAGTCAAGCAGCAGTGCCCCTGACACGAATTTGTATAGGTGACCGCTGGTTTCGAGGCTCGACCGAGGTCTTTTGCTCAGGACAGGGGGGCCCACTCTTACCATGAAGTGGTACGAAAAGGGGGAATAACGATTTGTTGGGACTAACAGAAAGTGTGCTCAAAAGGTGTTCAAAGTTGAACATTATAAACTTTGCTGTAACTTTTGAACAAGTGGTCGGATCCTTACCAAATTTTCATGGATTGTAGATTTTGATGCGCCCGTCATTTTTTGTCATGGTGTAGAACACTAGAAAATTGGTCTAAATGCGCCGAAATGCGTGTGTTCCACTTTGAATTATGTGTTTTATAGGCTTAGATTTGTGATCGGAGGGTCGCACGTCTAATCTGGTTGCACCGTTTTGTTCGTCTCGTCGAGATCTACGAAATGCTAAAGAGAGGAGCTCTGTAGCTCAATTAGGTAAAAAGTTATGGCGTCGCACAAGAATACACTTTTCCTGCAATGCGGGTTTGCCTACCGACTGGTTTGCAGGCGCTCGGATCTCGCGTACCCGAGTCAAGCAGCAGTGGTCATGACTCTACTTTGTATGGGTGACCGAAAGTCCAAAGGCTCGACTAAGGGCTAATACTCGTCACTGTGAGCTCACAGCTCCGCCTCATAGCTGCACTAAGAGCCTGTGACACGTCACTGGAGGCCACAGCCTTTCTTACTGGCTCAACAAGAGGGCTTATAAGCTCGTCACTGGGGGGCTAAGCCTGAAGGCTCGACTAATCCACCCCGTCACTTCACACTGCTGGGGGGGCTTAAATATCCCTCAAAACCGGTACCGCTGGTGAATGCTCGCCCCACTGGTAGTGGCTGGAGGACCCCGCCGCGCTTTCAGTACACATACTTGATTAATCCGCCCTGTCACTCTTCCGAAGGAGCGGGGAGGGCGCTCCAATTTCTTTTAAACCAACCTTGCTGGTGAAGGCTCGATTACCGGTTCAATTATACAGGTTTAACTAATCCAACCGGTCACACTGCGGGGGAAAAAGGGGGGGGGGAGGCAGAGGTTCCAATATCTTCTAAACCAACTTCGCTGTTGAAGGCTCGATTACCCCGCCTCGCCCCGCTGGTGGTGCCTCGATTACCCCGCCACCCTTTAATTAACTAGGAAGACGCACGTTAAAACCGTGTGAAGCTGAGCTAAATGTGCGTCTACCTTAAAATATTTTCGCGATTTTGGTTGGCATGCCTGTCCACCTCACATCCCACGCCTCACGACTGCCGCTTCACTTCACGCCACCCCATCTTCCAGGCGGTCTCACCTTGCGCTTTCTGACAGGGCTAAGCATTTAAAGTTAAAGTTAAATTTCAATTTAAATTTAGCTCAGCCAATTAGCCCTGATTAATCCACCTCTTCATACTTCAGGAGGGGCTCGAATATTGCCCAAAACCACCTAGCTGGTAGAGGCTCGATTACCCCGCCTTGCCCTGCTGGTGGTGGCCGGATTACCCCGCCGCCCTCCGATTATTAAGGCTTGATTAATCGACCCCTTCGCACTCCGGGAGGGAAGAAGGGGGTGCCTCAATTATTGCCCGAAACCACCTATCTGGTAGAGGCTCGATTACCCCGCCTTGCCCAGCTGGTGGTGGCTCGATTACCCCGCCGCCCTCCGATTATTAGGGCTTCATTAATCCACCCCTTCACACTCCTGGAGGGAAAAGAGGGGGGGGGGGGGGCTCGAATATAGCCCGAAACCACCTACCTGGTAGAGGCTTGATTACCCCGCCTCGCCCCGCTGGTCATGCCTCGATTACCCCGCCACCCTTTAATTCGCGGAGCGAGCGAACTCGCGGCAGCGAGTTCGCGAAGCGCTGCGACATTCAGTGGGTCTGATTAAAAAATGTCTGTTCGTCACGAGACCTCCTGACTACCTCTACCGACTGGCGTCTACCGAGTGACGCGAGGGGTCCCCCACTCCCATAGATGGTGTACACACGAGTAATTTGAGTAGGCGAGTAGGGGCGAGTAAAAGTGAGTAAAGGCGAGTAATAGTGAGTAAAGGCGAGTAGCGACGAGTATTAGCGAGTGATGAGTAAATGAGAGTAGCGATGAGTAATGGCGAGTAGGGATGAGTAATGGCAAGTAGGGATGAGTAATGGCGAGTAGGGATGAGTAATGGCGAGTAGGGATGAGTAATGGTGAGTAGGGATGAGTAATGGCGAGTATTTTGCGTGTATTTTGCGTGAATAATTAGAGAGTAATGGCGAGAATTTAGCGAATAATAGCGAGTAATTGGCGAGTAATGGCGAGTAATTGGCGAGTAATGGCGAGTAATGGCGAGTAATTGGCGAGTAATGGCGAGTAATTGGCGAGTATTGGCGAGTAATGGCGAGTAATGGCGAGTAGGCGCGAGTAAGCACGAGTAGGCGCGAGAATTGGTGAGTAAGCGTGCGAGTAGGCGCGAGTAATTTTGGTCGTGTACACACGAGTATCGAAGTGGGGGACCCCTCGGAGTGACGTCTACCGAGTTGCGTCTACCGAGTAGCGTCTACCGAGTGGCGTCTACCGAGTCGCGTCTACCGAGTGGCGTCTACCGAGTGGCGTCTACCCAGGGACGTCTACCGAGTGGTGTCTACCGAGTGTCTACTGAGTGGCGTCTACCGAGTAGCGTCTGCCGAGTGGCATCTACCGAGTGCCGTCTGAAGAGTGGCGTCTACCGATCAGCGTCTACCGAGTGGCGTCTACCAAGTGGCGTCTACCGAGTGGCGTCTACCGAGTGGCGTCTACCGAGTAACGTCTACCGAGTGGTGTCTACCGAGTGGCGTCTACCGAGTTGCGTCTACCGAATGGTGTCTACCGAGTGAAGTCTACCGAATGGTGTCTACCAGGTAGCGTCTACTGAGTACCATCTACCGAGTGGCGTCTACCAAGTTGCGTCTACCGAGTAACGTCTACCGAGTGGCGTCTACCGAGTGGCGTCTACCCAATGACGTCGACCGAGTGGCGTTTACCGAGTGGCGTCTACCAAATGGCGTCTACCGAGTGGCGTCTACCGAGTGGTGTCTACCGAGTGGCGTCTAAAGAGTGGCGTCTACCAAGTAACGTCTACCGAGTGGCGTCTACCGAGTGGCGTCTACCGAGTGGCATCTACGGAGTGGCGTCTACAGTGGCGTCTACCGACTGGAGTTTACCGAGTGGCATCTATCGAGTAGCGTCTAACGAGTTGCGTCTACCGAGTAGCGTCTACCAAGTAGGTTAGGTAAGGTTGGGTTGGGTTGAGTTGGGTTGGGTTAGGTTAGGTTAATTGATTAACGTCTGCCGAGTGGCGTCTGCCGAGTGGCGTCTACCGAGTGGCGTCTACCGAGTGGTGTCTACCGAGTGAAGTCTACCGAATGGTGTCTACCGAGTGGCGTCTACCAAGTGGCGTCTACCGAGTGGCGTCTACCGAGTTACGTCTACCGAGTAGCGTCTACCGAGTGGCGTCTACCGAGTGGCGTCTACCGAGTGGCGTCTACCGAGTGGCGTCTACCGAGTAGCGTCTACCGAATGGTGTCTACCGAGTAGCGTCTACCCAAGGACGTCTACCGAGTGGCGTCTACCGAGTGGCGTCTACCAAGTGGCGTCTAACGACTGGCGTCTACCGAGTGGCGTCTACCGAGTCGCGTCTACCGAGTGGCGTCTACCGAGTGGCGTCTACCGAGGGGCGTCTACCGAGTGGCGTCTACCGAGTAACGTCTACCGAGTGGCGTCTACCGAATGACGTCTACAGTGGCGTCTACCGACTAGGGTCTACCGAGTGGCATCTACCGAGTACCGTCTACCGAGTAGCGTCTACCAAGTAGGTTAGGTAAGGTTGGGTTGGGTTGAGTTGGGTTGGGTTAGGTTAGGTTAATTGGTTTACGTCTGCCGAGTAACGTCTACCGAGTGGCGTCTACCGAGTGGTGTCTACTGAGTGGCGTCTACCGAGTGGCGTCTACCGAGTAACGTCTACCGAGAAGCGTCTACCGAGTGGCGTCTACCGATTGGCGTCTACCAATTAGGTTAGGTTAGGTTAGGTAAAGTTGGGTTAGGTTGGGTTGGGTTGGGTAAGGTTAGGTTAATTGGCTAACGTCTGGCGAGTGGCGTCTACCGATCGGCGTCTACCGAGTGGCGTCTACTAACTGGCGTCTACCGAGTTACGTCTACCGAGTAGCGTCTACCGAGTGGCGTCTACTGAGTGGCGTCTACCGAGTGGCGTCTACCGAGTGGCGTCTACCGAGTAGCGTCTACCGAATGGTGTCTACCGAGTAGCGTCTACCCAAGGACGTCTACCGAGTGGCGTCTACCGAGTGGCGTCTACCAAGTGGCGTCTAACGAGTGGCGTCTAGCGAGTGGCGTCTACCGAGTGGCGTCCACCGAGTAACGTCTAGCGAGTGGCGTCTACCACGTGGCGTCTACCGAGTGGCATCTACCGAGTGGCGTCTACCGAGTAGCGACTACCAAGTGGCGTCTAGCAAGTTACGTCTACTGTGTGGCGTCTACCGAGTGGCGTCTACCGAGTAGCGTCTACCGAGTGGCGTCTACCAAGTGGCGTCTAACGAGTGGCGTCTACCGAGTAGCGTCTACCGCGTGGCGTCACGAGATATAATTTAAAGAAAGAAGGATAGCAACGCCGTGCGGCCCTGCGGTCGACCCGATCTGGCGGACGAGGATGGTGTCAGCCAGGATTCTAGGAGTTGCTAGCCCCTGTGCAAGCAGCTAGACTACCCAGCCCCTACCCCCCCCCCCCCCCCCGCTATGCCCCGGTATGCTGCTCAGTCTTCCCCTCATACTCTTTCTCTCAGTCGCCCTCCTCGAGCAGCAGGTCGCAAAATCGGTGGCGTCTACCGAGTCGCGTTTACCGACTTCCGTCTACCGAGTGACGTCTATCGAATGACGTCTACCAATCAGCATGTACCGAGCGAGATTTACGAAACTTTTTTTACCGTTTCACTTAAACCTAGGATACAAAAACATTCATTGTTGGCTATTTTCTACTTTCAAAATGTCTCCCTATAATACAACTCAAATTATTGAAATGCCCGCCTGCGCTGTTGTTTGGTATCAAATTTGTCAAAATCTCTCATCCAAATTCTGTATTGTGTGTAAAAACTGTATTGTTGATGAAGAAAAACTAAATTTATTAAAGTTGATACTGGGCATTGTAGAATGCCACCGGCCTATTGAGGCATTACACGAGCAATCTGTAAAATGTTCTCTTTGCCAAAAAATATACAAGAAATTAAGAAATGCCAATGTCCAATTCGACAAAAATTTAATCAGGATGAAACTTATATTGATGGATCAACGTAAGTGACTTTACCAAGTATAAATTTATTAAAAGTATACCAAAATATCATCAATAATTTGTCCATTCCAGATATTTATCCGATTCTGAATAACACTAAATTTTGTCATCATATTATTGTCATCATTTTTCATATACATCTAAAATTTTAAGAGTTTCAAGTGGTGAGTGTTTGTGTAATTTTTTTTCCTTTTTGTAAATTTGTTTTTTGCCTCTTGACGCATTCCACCAGACGTCATGTTTGCTTTTTATCTTCATTGCAGCGTCCGACAACTGTACACAAGTGTGTTCCGGGTTGGCCTATCCAATGAAGAGCTACAGTAATTAGTTAAGTTTTCATCGATCAGATAAGCAACACATACCGCCAGATCAACCCACTATTCGGAAACAAATGCTTGCCTCTGTTCCAAGAGTGCATCCTGTCCATCAAACACGACTCTTCATCACTCTGCTTCACACTGCAAGAAACACCAGAAATTCATTATTAGATAGGTACTGGCCGATACCAAGATAGAAAATGCTTTGCTGGTTCCCAAAAATAAAATTAGTCCTTCCTTGTTTAAAATTTTCAAATGACAAATTCGCAACAATAATAAAAAGCCAAGAAGGCAAAAATACACTCAAGATGAGAAGCTCGTTTTTTTAGACATGCACAAAAATAGCCCTAAGGCTTATAGATCATCACCTTGGATAAACCCAACCCAACAAACTGTGCGGACAGCCCTGCAAGAGTTCGGTTTGAAGCCAGATATTAAACATATTCTGATTTTTTCGCTGAAAACCAGAAGTAACAGCATGCAAAAAGAAAAATAGCAAGTTCTGGTGGTTTTTGATGAGACTGCAACAAAAGTAAATTCTGTTTATTGCCAGAAAACAGATGAAATTAAAAACTACATTGATCTTGGTGATGGTGTCAAGCGAGCATTACCTGGTGAAGAGGTAATAATGGTTATGGTGCACTGTATTTTTGGGAACTGGAAGCAGCCCCATGGTCACAGACGGCTTGACTAAAAATGGTGCTGCAGTGAAAGCTTAAGGAACAACACTTGAGTCTCCTTAGTTTTTTATCAATGACTGCAAAATTTATGCCTCTGACGTGCCTCATCTTTTGAAGTCTCTGCGAAATGCATTAATGTTGTACTGGCTGCGCCTAAAGGATGAGAGGTTACTGGTAAAAGAGAACTGGTACTGATGAGGTAAAAGAAAACACAGTGACACCTAGCCCAATATTTACTATTCAAGAATTTTGTGACAAGATACTCCAAGGCATGGGAAGTATCAACAGCACCTCTGTAGCTGCTCCTTTCATCTGCAAGCACATCACAGTGAATGCAGCAAACTTTTGCTGACGTCTCCAGAATTCACTATACATGCCTTGCAGACATTTGGATCAACATCAAACACCTTCAATCAATTACAACCATCCAAAAATATTACAAAATGTGTAGAACACATTTACACAAATGCATCTGAAACTGTGCCTAAAATCTCACATACCTCAGGAATCATCATGTCTTTCCAAGATGTTGTGAAAAGTCTTCCAAGTATTCGGGCGTTCCAGTTGTGTCCACATCAAAAAGACAGGAGAAAAGCAATCTTCAGGGACATCAGTTGTGCTGGCTTGGATGATGTTGTTTTATCCATAAACCAGACCTACAAAATGAAAACACAAAAAAATTATTGTCCCTCTGCTTTGTTAACCATCATTACACTGAAAACCCAACAGTGAGCATTGCACACTGTATGTAAAGCGTGCATGGCATGCGCGCTGTATGTAAAGTGTACATGATATGCTCACTGTATAAAACGTGTGCATGGACATGCTCACTGTATGTAATGTGTGCATGGTAATGCTCACTAAATCTTCAACAGTTAGCATTGCAACTCAACGTGCGAATGGTGATGCTTCCTGCGTACCCAACAGTGAGCATTGCTCACATTCTGTACAGTGAGCATTGCCATGCACACATTACCTACAGTGAGCATGGTCATGCACACGTTATAAACAGTGAGCATACCGTGCACACTGTTTATACAGCGTGCATGCCAGTGCTCACTGTTGGGTTTTCAGTGTAAATGTTCACAGTTCATTCTTCTGTTATAAATTTTATTTATTTAGACTAATTCATTGCTATAATGTGAACGATCTGTTCTAAGATTTAACTTTTATTTACATGACCTCACTGATTTTATTTGGTACTCCAGCTTCAGTTGATAGTTCAAAAGTAAAGACCACTGTTGTAGAGCATGTCCAGAGTTTTCAACTCCTTCACCAGACATTTCCTATACACAATCACATATAATGCCGGAATAATGCCATTTTATATTTACATTTTGCTTCTTTACTCACCCATAACCAACAAAACACACTTCTACGATTCGCCGGTTCGCCATCATCCGTAAAATTGCACATGACACATACAGACAACTCTTCAATTCACATGCCGCATTAATATACTTTATTAAAGTAACACATCGTCAACATTCCTGAATCGCGTTATTTTTTTTTCCGAATAAATGACATCGAGTTTTGGTCTAGGCGTCGCTGGTAAACAATACGATCTGCCGGCCCACGGACAAATGCTACCACACTGCCAACAGTAGCCTCCCTCCAATTTCATTTCTGTGAGTTGACAGAAGACGCAGTAGACTATCAAAAAATGGTTGACATGATGATGTTACTAGTTTAGGTGAATCGGAGATGGCTTTGGATATGCTATCTGTGTTTTTGTGACATTCCGGTATTTTAATTTGCTGAGCGTAGCGAAGCACTCTGTTGGGGATTTGAGCAGAGAAAATGTCCGCGGATACCTTTAGTTTACAAGAGGTATCTTACTATTATTATTTTTCCTATCTTAAAATTTAAATGTACATATGCATGCACAGGCTGCACATATACGCATAGGTATATATGTACAGGTATATATATGTACAGGTATATATATGTACAGGTATATATATATGTACAGGTATATATATGTACAGGTTTATATATGTGCAGGTTTATATATGTACAGGTATATATATGTACAGGTACATATATGTACAGGTACATATATGTACAGGTATATATATGTACAGGTATATATATGTACAGGTATATATATGTACAGGTATATATATGTACAGGTATATATATATATATATATGAACAGGTATATATATATATATATATATATATATATATATATATATATATATATATATATATATATATATATATATATGTAGAGGTAAATATATGTACATGTATATAT
>JAHWGI010001347.1:0-22834 GCA_029379305.1 Frankliniella fusca | reverse complement strand
CGCCTGAACGAATGTAAGCCAACTCTTAGACAGAAGTGTGTTTTCATAGCTGCCTTGTGGGTCGATAAGAAGAAGCCCAACTTCAATCTTTTTCTAAAGAATTTTGTTGACGAAGGTAATGATTTGTTAGAAAATGGTATTCAGTGGACTCCGCCGGGTGCTGTGGAAGAAGTCACATCAATATTTTGTCCTGCATGTCTTGTTGTTGATGCCAAGGCTAGAGCACCATGTAGTCTAAGCGGTTCAACCACAAATGCCACTAAAAAGCCGCAAAACATATATAAAGCGAGATTTTTTGTGGAGGCCTTCTCTAGACCCCAAACTTTGATTTGACCCGCAGCACATTCAATTTCGGCCCTTATGAGCCCAAATTTTAACGCTTTTGTTCAAAATTTAACCAAAAATAACGATTTTTTCAAAATGGTCGTAGAAAGGTCGTCGTAGACAAGTTTCCGGATGATTTCGGCGCGAGAAAACTAAAGGAACCATTCTCAAGTCCGACCGAACGCTCACTTAGGCCCTACACACCGCCATTTTAGAAATTAGGGCCTAAATGACGAAAATAACAATATTTGTACCACGACATCGTGAGATGGGTGTCGTTTCCTTATGATTCGGCATCGCTGATGCCGAATTTGAGGAACTTGAAACAATATAACATCATACTTAAGCCCTACACGCCGCCATTTTGAAATAACGAAGGCCTAAATGCCACAAAAAGTGTACTTCCGGGTTCTGAGGGAATTGTAGATAAAGAGTCCGGCTGGTGCTTAACGCTGTTTCAAGTAACCTGGAGATTCCAGGTTCCCTCCTGGAATGCCTTGAACAAAGCCTTAGTTTGAATGCTTTTTGCGGGATGACCATACATTTCTCAAGAATAAGATTTATGTGACGCACTAGATCCATCTTTCCTCTATCACAGTCTGCTGTCAGAAAAAATCTAGAAAATTTCGTACGTCTAAAGCGTGCTTCCAGAGAGGGCATGTTTCGGCAGTTCCCTCATCATTAGAAAGAGACAGAAGACTCCGGCGCTCTCAATCTCTCTCGCATAGTAGGTAGAGGCCTGCCGGGCGGGTCTGGGCCCGGGCCGGCCCAAGCCGGAGGGACGGTCTGGGTCGAGCCATTGTTGGCCCCGCTGTACAATTAGTTCCGGATACATAACACTCTGCAGACGGTCAAATACTGAATTTGAGATTTAAATATACTGATTGAATATACTGAAAAATGATAACGTTCTTTGACAGGCACGCTTTCTTTCGATAAAAATGATACCCAATTTGAGGTAGGTCGCATACTTTCTAGGAAACAGGTAAATAACACCAAATATCGCAGCTTATGATTTACTTCTTTTTTCGCGAGCTCAAATCTCAAAAATCAGACATCGCAGCACTCCTGGAATTTTTGGAGAGCTTAGGTAAAGGTGACCCCGAGACTTCATGTTCCCTTGCTGAATGTTTTGTTACTTCAATCTGTGATAATCTCAAATTTGCATTCATAATTTTTTGGAAGAATGGACAAGGCCAGTACTGTAAAATGGTATTTCTGTTTGTCGTTTTGAATTTTCAATCAATATATGATTGGGTACAGTAAAAAACATGATATGAACGTCAACTTTTTTTTCTCTGAAACCGCCAGAAATGGATACCCCAGACAAACCGGGTTGGGGACTAGACCCGGGGACCCGGGAGGGACCCGATTAATCATCGGAGTGTCCCGAGACAGACCCGGGAGGGACCCGGGCCGGGTACCTCCCGTGAAACCACGAGGTGGGCCCCGGAAGGGACCCGGTAAATTCCGGCACTGGTCCCGGTAGGTGCCGACGTTGTGCCGTCAGCGCGCCGCCGGCGGCCGCCGGGGCCGGTCGCAAGGCTCAGCAATCGGCCGATGCCTGAGGCGGTGGCGGCGCCGTCGCTGCGGTTCGCGGCAGCAAAGCGATGCCGACATAGGCGAGGGAGAGTCCCGAACCGTCTTGAAGTAGACCACCCTAAAGCAGCAAAACGAAAAATGAACCATACCGATCGTTTGTAGATCGTTAGTAGACGTTTGTAGACATAAAATTGCTGCCCTAAAAGTTGTCCACCCCTGTTTTATAAAACAACATGGGCGGTTAGCTTCACGTGGAAGATAGCCACCCCAATCCAAAAAATTCTAGCGCTAACGCGTTAAACGGCCCCCTAGGTTTTAACATTTATTTTAGAATGAAACTTAAAAATAATTTTCAGTCAAAACGATGTTTAACAAATTTGTGAATTTTATCAGCTTCTCATTTTCTGCACAAAATGATTTGCTTGGTAAGCATTTCTGAACGGTGTCGCAAGCAATTAGTATGAACCTATAGATGTGAGGTAAACTGACAACCATAACAAACTTGATTTTCCAAATTTTTGACAGCATATGGTGCTTGGCTTTCAATTTTTATTGGAAGTAATGATGCAAACTCACATTATGCAAAAATAAACAGATAGTTTAAACAAACAGACTAGTTTTTAAAGTGGCTTGATTGGCTTTTGTCATGAAAGGCCATTGTCAAGAATAATAATAAAAAAACAAAACAAAAAACCCTAAATATGACTGTCTAAACTGTACGTAGATTGATTTCACCTATCGCACATGAATACATTCTAAGTAATTTTTTATTTGTAGTTAAAGGATTTTTCAGTGTGAAGAAGTTACTTTTGCTTCAGTATATGTTGACAGGACACACAGTACTATCAGGGACATCTGACAAGCAGTATGAGGACCTTGCCTTGATTGGCGGAGCGTATTGGGAACCATAACAAAGCAGAAAGGGCTTTCCAAATAATTCACATTTGGGCGTAAAACAGTATTTAAAATGATTTGAATGTATGTGCAGCCCTAATACACACTATTTTTTTAACAGAGCTATGCTTAAATTAAATATAAACTAGTTACATTAGTAGGTTATGGTGCTTTGTTATGGTTCCTACTATGCTTTGCTAATCGGGGCAAGGTCTTCATTTGATGATGTTTTAGTATCTATGAATCAGAGTCAGAAAACAAGTCTACTTGTTAGTTTACTAGTTACTCTTTTTAGACATTTTTTTTTGTCACTGCAAGAGCGGTGTGAGTTGTGTCCGACCGAAGTTGACAATGGTATTGATGTTTATTTTAATGAAGTGTCAGGTCAGTTTTTTGCACTCCAAGTTAGGGATGGGAACCGCAAACTCGAGTATCGATGCTAGCGGTATCGATTCTCGAGTTTTGTTTCAATACCAGGCATCGATATATTGGTTCCAAAATATCGATAATGGAGAATATCGAAAGTATTGAATCGAAGCACACTCCTCCAAGCTTAAAGTCGAAAGGTGCCACTACTGGCAAGGAAGGAAGGGGGAAAACCGAGGGTAATTTAAAAGAGTCCAACTTGCTTTATTTTAAGCCTAAAGTGACTAGCAAGAGTCATCACAATAATTATCGCATAACTTAAATAACAACAACACACGTCACGATATGCCGGCTCACGGCCAGGGGTGAGGGAGGTAGAAGCGGGCGGAGGTAGGGGGCGGTGGGCGGTCGCGTCCGGCTCGACACGGCTCGGCTGGGGTGACAGGCCGGGCTATACGCTCGTTCAGGCTTGCCAACAGTGGCAGTTGGAGTCTGGCGGGCGGTAGAGCGGTACACTAGCCAGGAATGCAGAGAGAAATTTTAGCGTTTCAGGCCCAACAACCCCGTGTTCCAATACTCGATATGCTCCAAGAAAAGTATCGGTATATCGTAGTATTGAAGTCTAGCAATATCGAGACTAAATAATCGATCTACTGAAACGAAAGTATCGATACTTCAAATTATCGAGACAGTATTGCCCAACCCTACTCCAAGTGGGTTACGCTATTGTTTTCTAATTTCAAATTTAACACTAACTTACTTGCTGTGAGCTGTAGAACTTATTTGTATTTTTAAATATCATGTTATGACTGTTCAACTAAATTTCATGCAGTTTGGAATGGTCTGTGCTTTTGTTGTTTGTTTATAAATTACAAATCAGGCTTATTTGCAACAGTTTTGAAAAGCTTTAATTTTAAAGATAAATCTTTGATAGTATCCCAATTGATCACCGAATTATTCAGACTTAACACTTAACATTTAATTTGGTACAGCAAAATCTACACACCCATAACCTTTGTGCTGCACTTTAATCTTTCGTTAAGCAGGTCATATGCTGATTGTCTCCACAAGGCAACATATCCACACATTCTTTTGTGCATCGCGTATATTTTTCCAATTGAAAAATATACATGCAAACTATTATACAGGGTGAGCGACTTTGTATCTGCCAGACTTCGGGAGCGGATAGGGGACATTTAGACGAGTATTTTGATATAAGACACTTGGGGTCGGAAATCAAAATTACGCCTGCTAGAGGGAAATTAAATTTCGGAACCGAGCGCCGGCAGGTAGGCAACCCAAATCGGAAATGCTCACAATTTTGCGCTTAAGTAGTGGGTTTCCAGTCTAAGACATAAACGGTAGTTAGGGATACCTCGCGAGCTCGCGACGCACCTCTACGCCTACGCACGTTTCCCGCGAGACCGCGCGAGCC
This sequence comes from Frankliniella fusca, assembly GCA_029379305.1. Classification (NCBI taxonomy): domain Eukaryota; kingdom Metazoa; phylum Arthropoda; class Insecta; order Thysanoptera; family Thripidae; genus Frankliniella; species Frankliniella fusca. Next base: position 18,273 of record JAHWGI010001347.1, on the reverse strand, counting down.
TCTCCGACGAGACTGTGGGTCTGGCCAGTGAGTTCTGCCCCGCCGTTGAGGCCCGCGGCCTCGCGGTGGAGGCCCGTGGCAACGCCAGGGAGGACCGCAGTCTCGTGGGGAAGCTGAGCTACGCCACGCCACGCCGCTCCTAGGCTGCCATCCGGGTGGGTTGCCTACCTGCCGGCGCTCGGTTCCGAAATTTAATTTCCCTCTAGCGGGCGTAATTTTGATTTCCGACCCCAAGTGTCTTATATCAAAATACTCGTCTAAATGTCCCCTTTCCGCTCCCGAAGTCTGGCAGATACAAAAACGCTCACCCTGTATTTTGCTAAAACTAATTGTAAAGGTCTTCCAAAATAGGATTGCTGGATTAAAACCATGATCACTGTCAGCTGTCAGCGTTGCACTGGTGGTGTGGCCAGCGCAGTACCAACACGCGAACAATATTGACTTCTTTCTTTTAAAAGTGTAGTGTTAGCGGTGTTAGGAAGTTATGTTGGTAGCCATGGTAAGTTTTGCGGTAGTTTTAAAAGAAGTATGTGAACAGGCGGAATTCTCTGCTTGCGTTTTTTGACGTTTGCTGAGTATGTTGCTATAGTGATTTGTGGCTTGTTGAGAAGAACTTGTGAAATCGTTGTGTGGTTTGGTAATTTTGGAAAGTTTTGATTGTTTCAAGTATAAGGTTTGTACAAATATTTTTGTGTTTGTTGGTGGAAATGAGAGTGATGTTGTTTGATTATCTGATTGAATTTTACAGATGTCTTTTTTTGATGAGTTTAATGCTAGTGTGAGTGTGGAGAAAAAACCCACTTATATGCGAAATACTGAGATTCCGTTGTTCACCACCATGAAACTCCTAGGCATTAAACCTTATACAACAAGTGTTAGTGATTCGCATCAAGTTAATGCTTTACTTGGAGAAGATGAGGTGTTTTTTTATCTGAACAATAATGACCATAAACGAATTGTTCAGTTTGGTATGGTTGAAAAGCTGATGGAGGAAGTAAAAGGTCAACGACATCCATTTGCTTTTATGGCACGTTTAAAGAGTTGCTTGACATGCAGGTTTTTTCCGTTTAGTAAGTTTTTTCTTAAGCTTTTTTGTTGGTTTATTGCTTTTGTATTATGCATTTTTGAAGTGTTCGTATTTTTTAGAGGGGTTGATATTGTGTCTAAGTATCGTGGAAAACAAATGTTGAGCTTCGATGAGCTGCCTCTTGCTGCTCAGAAAGATGTTGATCAAGAAGGTATTATTTGGTTGATGTTGATGTATAATGTTTTGCTGAAGGGTGTTTGTTTTTTTTTGTTTTTTTCTTATTTCTAGGTTTGGCGAAGATTGGCATTGTTTTGTAATAATGTTGCAGTTGAACATCATGTTGCATGAACTTTAAAATATAGTATTAATGTTAAAAATGTTGAATAAATTACATTGTTAGTAAAGTAGTTATTTGTTTTCTTTCATTGTTTGTAACATCCTTTCTCCATTAAGGTAAGTTGTGGTGAATCCACAATACTGCTCATAGCTTATGCGTTCATGTAGTTTATAATTTGTTTTTATTTCTTGGTGCGGAGTGTAAGAAGGCAAACTAGGGAACTTATTTGGTGAAATGGCCTCGTTGAAACAGATTAATTTTTAACTTTTACCGATAACATATAGTTAAATGTGAGGAACTTATGAGTTGCATGAGCGCATGAATGCATGAGCTATGAGGAGTATTGTGGATTGACGTTTACATTCTTGGGTAAAGGGATTAGCACTCTAATTGCAATTAAATATGCACTAGGCAAACTGGGGTTTCTTTTATGCTGGGTTTAAACACAAAGCAGTTCACAGTTTGTGCAATATCAAATATTCTGCAAATTTTTTGTTGGTGTCTGTAATAGTAGTGTTTGACTTGTAAATTTATGGAGGAGAACTAACCAAATTTAAAAAGTATCCTTGTAGATGTTGTGTACTGGTGTCATAAGAGGACCATGTAAGGACTTGTCTGCCAAGAGTGTAGTAGGAATCATAACAAAGCACCATAACCTTTTCATGTGGCTAGTTTAAATCTGGGTTTATATCCAATTCTTGCGTAGTTCTTTAAAAAAAAAAGTAGTGACTATTGGTGCTGCACATACATTCGGAACACTTTAAATAATTTTTTACGTTGAAAATGTGAATTATTTAGAAAGCTCTTCTGCTTTGTTATGGTTCGCGCTACGTTTAGCAGGTAATCGAGGCAAGTTTTCTATAGTTGACTAAGATCAAGCTTAGGTTCGGATGGCCGTGAAAATGTGCTGCTCTCTACTAGTGGAAGGGAGAAATAGGGTGTCTTGTATTATCGTTTTCATATGTTTAATTTCGATAGCAATGCAGCGCCTTTGAGAATTTGTGGGAGTGGGGCTGCTTTTGTTTACGAAGCTAGTTTGTGTTGTCATTGCTGTGAGGTTCGTTTAAGTATAAGTACTTTAAGTATAAACTAGAATATTTTGTGAAATTTTTCTTACTAATGGTAACTTTAAAATCAGTGTTTGAAGGGTGATGGGCTTGGTGATTTTCATAATAGGGTAAAGGAACAGAACTTTGTGCCTAGCTAAGTTAGGTTGAACGTGTGGCAACCGGCTGCCTAAGGCATATTTAATCGTTGGACGCGATATGCTTCAAAGTAATGTTTAAACAAATTATTTTTAATATCTGACTCACTGGGATGCTTTATTTACCTTCGTAAACTTTAATTAGATTTCTAACTGTCGGTGAGGCCAGGTTAGGATTTTCGGCTAGGTAGCTTACATGGTGGAGTAATTGAGGGACTTACGTAAAGGCCTCGCAGATTAAATTACTTGGTTATTGTTTAAAGTTGATGTTGTTTTACAATCTTTGAAGTTTGAGCATTATTTATATATATTTTTTTGCAGGCTGATTTGCAGTATGTTGTTTGCACGGTGGAGGGAGAAAAGGTGGCGGCACTCAGGTAGCCCTAGCATAGGGACCCGTGGTTCCAGAATCTCGACAGGTTTGGGGATTAACGCCGAAGTCGGGGCGATCTAACGTGCCGGTCCGGAGTAGCTGCGGTCGGGGCGTCCCCACAGGCAGGTAGGCAGCCCCGACTTAGCTTCAGCCGGACCGACCGTAGGCTCGGCGGGAGTGTGCGAGGGAGAAGGGTCACTGTGCGAGAGAGACAGGTATCTTTTGGTGCGGCACGGCACGGCAAGGGCACCTGCCTGTGAGGACGCCCCGACCGCAGCTACTCCGGACCGGCACGTTAGATCGCCCCGACTTCGGCGTTAATCCCCCAACCTGTCGAGATTCTGGAACCACGGCTGGGCCCGTAGTGCCGCCACCTTTTCTCCCTCCACCGTGGTTGTTTGTTATGGAGCATAAAGTGCTATTAATTTAATAGGCCAGCTGAGAGGTACGTTTGGTTGTGGAGGCAGAATTTTTTTGGAATGATAGGGGTAAATTACATGCGAGAAATCATGGAGCATGCAGAGGTGATGGAGGTGTATAGTGAGGAAGGGTTGGTAAGAGTAACACAGGTGCATGAGATTTCAAGAGAGGAGGTTTCATGGGTGCCAGAGGCATGGAAAGTTATCGAGGAGGATGGACTGATTGTGAAAATGATTGCTGGAAATGTTGAAGAAATAGTTTTTTATTACAGTTTGCACTAATGGAAAATCTAATTGTACTTGGAGATAGTTTTGCTTTACGTTTGGTTAAAGCTGTCAATACGTTTGTGAAATGTATGAATATGATTGATACATAGATGTAAAGCAAATTGATGTAGAATGTCTGATTTTGGTCTGATGAGTTGTTGTTCACTTTTGGTTTGATATGATTACGATGTTTTTGTATTGTTATTTTATTTCACAGGGAAATTTGATTTATGTATGGGAGGGTTAAGGATGAACCAGTTAAAGCAAAGGCTTTCTGAATGCTTTCAGAGGGAACTTCAAGATGCAAAAGTTTTTTTGTTGGTGGGCTTGAATGATCTCACAAAGGTAAGAAAGCATTTGTAGTAAGTGTAAATAGTTTGAAGATGTTTGTTAATTGAAATGTGTTACAGGTTAAAGTTGGTGACCTAAGATGGGGAAATCTATTTTTTGAGCAGTAAGGTGTTAAAAATGGAAGTTAACAACACATTACCCATTTTTCCTGGACAATTGATTAATGAAATTGAGAGTTTTAACGTAAAGATGTGTGAGACTAAGTCTTTAGGTAAGTGTAAGGAACAACTTGAACAGAGTGGCAGAGCGTAGTGGGAACCAAAACAAAGCAGAAAGCGCTGTCTAATTAATTCACACTATGGGCGTAAATCATTATTTTAAGTGATTCTAATGAATGTGCAGTTTTGACAGACTTATGTTTTTGGTTATTGTAGTTTGTTTTGTTTTCACTACGCTTTGCTACTCTGGGCAAGTTGTGCATTAATGAATTACTTATTTTAAATCAATGTTAAATTATTACATTTAATGTTTTGTTGCAGATCATAAAATCTGTGTGATTGATTTGGAGACTGTTTTTATGAAAGAAGATGAAACAATTTATGTATTTTTTTTATGGGAAGTGTCATTATAATGACAGTTATGATATTTATCCAAAGCTGTCACATGTTTATTTCAGGACTGTGTTATACTTGACTTTATTTTTGAGTTTTGCATGTCTAATAAGTCTTTGGTTATTCATGATCTTTGGTTTAACCTATGAAACCTTAGGGATGGTTTTAACATAAATCTAAGTCTTTTCTTTGATTGCATGAAGAGCATGATCTCTTTTGTTTATTATACTTTGCATGAATGAAATATAATATGAAATCAGTTGCATTTGTTTTGTTTTATTGCAAAGGTATTTGGCAACGGTATGTGCTTTCACTGGAGTGGGAAATGAAGTTATACTTAAATTTGATAGGGAAGGGAGCGAATAGAAAAGTTGTAAGGGGATAAGAAATATGGCAAACGGAATGATATTGTTCAACAGACAAATATGGATCATGTGAGGCAATGTTGACCACTTTCTCTTTTTTATGTTTTGTTTTGGAGTAAAAATTTTTGTAAACAGCTCATGGCTGACCCTTATAATTTTTTTGTGGGTAGAAATGGGCTTAATATTTTGTGATTGATATTTTGTGACTGATACAGAGGGAAATGCTTTTTCTTGAGTTTTGGGGGACTTTTTCTCTAAGATATCTAAAAAGCACTGGTCTCCCTAACTTAGTTAATAGTTAATTTAAAATTATATCCTTCAAGGTAAGTTTGTTTTGGACCAAACACAAAATATTAAGCACATTTTTACCCTTAGGAATACTAGTAAGGGTCAGCCTTGAGCTGTTTAAGGAAATTTTTTTTTATTGTCTTGTGAATTACTGAGGTGTTGTACAGCATTGTCAGGAACACAACTAAGTGGTTGTATGACTCAAAAAAGAAGACAATAAGAAAGAATAGGGTGTGTGAGTTTTCCCTGCATGGTCCATATTAGCTTGTTTTACATTCACTGGTAAAACAAATGAGCAAACTTTGCGCATTATGATGTACAAATTGTAACTTTGAACATTTCATGATGCGCATTTTATTTAAACATTTCCATCATGCGCAAACCAGTGCCCATCAGCCATGTGTATTGTTGTATTGTGGGTTCTGTGGGGAGCCGATATCAGTGTGAGTCGTAGTTCACCTGAGGGAAGACTGGCGACGAGCTCAAAGCTCGCGCCCCTTTTATTGGGTGATTGGCAAAACAACAGGAAGAAGAAAGGCGATCGTAAAACAAAACTATTGTTGGGTTCTGGCTGCATGTATAAGGGGATGTCGCTACCAACAGTGATCACTGGTGGCCGTGCTTCGGAGAGCCTTCTGCTTGTTTGGGTGTAACCTGGTTAGGTTATAGCGACAATACTACATTATTCCCTCTTTTTAGAACCCCTCTCCTTGACAAAAATCCTTGTTTTGTCACTCCCTACCTTTTTCGCCTTTGTCTTCGTTACACATTTCAGTTTTACAATTCAAAGTTCAATGCTCTAACGTTAACGTTATACAATTCCAATAAATTATTTTGCAAATTTTACTAAAATCCTTAACTAATCCTGTAGACTTCCATTGTACAAGCCTACGGGTCGCAACCCTACTAGCTTGACTCAGTGTGCAAACAAAAAGAAATTGACTTCTCCCCTAGCATGTAGCAATGCACTAGTATGACTCCTTCTCCGGACCACTATTAAGCCTGTTTAATAGTAGTTTAATCCTTCAAGGACGTCAACCACGGGGATCCGTTCCAGTTTAATTTGTGATTAGATCTTGTCATATCTTGATGTCCTGTAGTGTGACAGAGAACCTGTAACACACAAAAGCGCTGGGAAAAGAACAAGTTTGACTTTTGAGCAGCTGCCTAGGGCGTAAAATTGTTAGCCCTTGGTGTCTCCTACCGGCTAATCCTATCTACGTGACACCTTAAAATCTAAACCTTTCATAACACTTAACCTTTTTGAAGGTTATGCATACTTGCCTTTGGATTTTTGATGGAGCGCGTATCTGATCCAGCGTCGTTTTCCTCGTTTCTGCGTTGAGTCTCCTTTGTCTGCGTTGCTGTGGTCTCTCCTTCGTCTTGACGTTTTTGAATGTTGCAATTTTAATTCATTACTCTCTTTTTCACTGTGAGTATGCTATTGTTTACTTTCAGCAGCACAGTTGTTTGTATTTTTGTTTGTCTTTACTTCTCGACTCGCTTAGTCGATTAATCAAACTCGCGGTTTTATTTCCGCTAGTCCTTGTTGAGGACCCCGTTTCCTTCCTTCCGGTCGTTCCCTGAACACGTGGGGCTCTCCCCACTCCTTTTTTGATCACGTGATCGCGCACGCAACACTGCTCTAGCCCCGGGATTGGTCAAACTTCGCGATATTGTTACGCCCTGGTCAAGCGCGTCGGTCCGCGTCGCTTGGCGTCAGTCTGCCGCTGCTTCCCTTGCTGATCAGTCGTGCCCTTCTCTCCGTGATCCTCTTCCACTTTCCACTAGAACTATAGAGGTGGGGAGGACTCCCAACTCCCATGCCGATCCGCGCAAAAGCGGGGGACAAGCGCGACCCCCACCCGCCCACAGCGCGTTGCCTACCCGCCAGGGTGGAAGATCGCTCGGCCCGGCCTTTACCGCTGCAGGCCTACGGCGCAGCCGTGCTGTAGCCGCTGTTTATGATAGTATTTCGAGTAAATATGCATAACAAGTGTGATCTTTCGGTCTGAGGTGGTGGTGGGATGTATAGAGAGTGCTTATTTACAAATGAAAGACCGAAATAAGTGTATACGAATGTTAGATGTGTTCGAAAAGACTGCAATCTCAAAGTTGGTTGGCTCGTGCCGGTGTGAAGATTTGTTAGCCATCGTTTTGACAACTGGTTTTCGGTTGCTAAAAGATACGCCCGTGAATTTAAAATAACATTTAGGTCTTGAACATTCGATAAAAATGAAAGAAGAGTGCCGATCGGACCATATTTGCCCGAGTTTGTTGATGTTTTGGATACGTCGTCTACCTGTTTATCTCCTCACCCGCCCAGGGGGCGTAGGGATGCGTGCTGTTAGGACCTCTTTGTAAAGAGAAAACGAGGAAAATAAAGAAAACTGAACGTCGATAGTCGAGAATACTCTTATTCCCGCCTCTTCACTACTTTACACTGGGACATTTTGCCAAGACATAACCATTGCAAAGAAGATCTTGTGGAGAAACATGCCTTCTTGCTTTGTTCCTAACTGTGAAAATGGTTATCCAAAAGATTTTGCAGCTAGGCAAGCTGCCAGAGCTGCTGCTGGGCTACCTAAAATATCATTTTTCAAAGCTAAAGAGGTAAATTATGATCAATAGGGTGAAATCCACCCCATATTTCACAACATGATACTATGCGTGCACAGGAGCTCTTCAAGATTCTGTGGAAATTTTAAAATAATAATATGACAATATGAGAAACAATTTTAAGTATTACAACTGTATTTGAATAAATTTTAAGCAAGAAAGAACAATACTGATGACATTGTTCTTTCTACGAAACTTTGAGCAGCAGAGATTTGTCACTAACACTTTAGATTGTCGGAAAAATTCAAGGTATAACTGTGAAGTTTGTTATAAAGTTAGTAATACATTTAAAAAAATAAAAGAGAATTATAATTTTATCCAGTAAAAAAGGGAAAGTGACACATTTCTGCTGGAGAATGTTTTAGATGCAAAATAATTACACCACAAAACACAGCTGGCAAACTACATTTACATAATTTCTATATTAAAATAGGAGGATGTTGAGGCATGGAAGAGAGCAGTGCCAAGGTCTGACCTTCCAGTTAAGGTAGGCACAGTTGTGTGCTCAGACCACTTTTCAGAGAATGACATTAGAAGGAAGAGTGATGACATTATAGTTGATGGTGTAGTGGTTGAAAAGGGAGCAGAGCTTAGGCAACCCACTCTGATAAAAGGCGCTGTTCCCATCAAATTCACAGGGCCAAGCTACCTTTCAAAGAAGGAAGTAAAAAGGCGAGCTCCCAAATAGAGGTCAGCACCTGAAATCAAAAGGAAAAGAGTTGATAAGGAGGTATGTTTAGATAGAATAAGAAAAAAAAATGGGAACTTTCACTGAGTAAGAAATGGCAAACAAGTTCTTTTTTCCCCCTTCCACCGTTTTAAGCAGGTATTAGAGGAGACTTCTGAAAATGTACCTGAAACTGCTGAGATGGTGGAAGAAGCTGCAAGAACCGTCCATGGCATTGACCCATCCTGTGTAAAATTACCGAGGACAGGATGGGGCTTCCATATTCTTGGCAATCAACAATTCTATTTGAAAATCAACAGGCAGGGAAGGACTACTCATGCAATAGAATTAGATGAAAATGGTGTAGTAACTTTGAAAGTTAAAAACACTCTTATTCCACTTGCACAACGTACTGCCACAAAAGCCAGTGACATTGAGGATGCTGTAACAGAATCAGAAAAATATTATGAATGTGAGGGAAATGGTTTTGGGAGCAGAGCTAAGACTTGTAAGGGTGGAATACTTCGAGGAGTCCGCTGCAAGCACTGTAGAGATTCTAGAAAAAATGAAAAGAAAAAAATTAGAAGGAAAGCCAAAAAAGATAAGAGGACCAGAAAGCGTAGTAAAGATTTGAGCAAGAAGAGGGCTCAAAATAAGCAGCTTCGTGGAAAGGTATGGTACTCTGAGCATCTGAGTGCATGTAATAAATTCAGCAAAGATGATTTCTTTGATTTCTTTTGCAGATAAGAACACTGAAACAGACACTAACAAAAATTTGGAAGGAATGTGCAAAATTAAAAAAGGGCCAAGTAGAAAAGGCCATAGAATCTTTGCCTGACATCCAACAACAGTTAGTCCTCAACATCTTGCAAGCTGCCAAACGGAAGAGCTCAAAGGGAAATCGATATTCACTGGAGTGGACTTATGAAGCTATGTTAATGCGAATAAAAAGCCCAAGACTATATGAACACATCAGGAAAAGAAAAATAATGCCTCTCCCAAGCCGAAATACTCTATTAAGATACATGAAAAAAATTCACCCTGTGTACGGCTTTCAACAAGTCCTATTCCAGGTTTTACAGCAAAAAGTTAAAGATTGGGATGAGAAGGATAAGCATGGTAATATATCATCAAAATTTTCATCAATTTAATTTGAAACAAGAATGGGGAACAGTAATGAAAACTATTGTAATTTGTTACAGGTTGCCTTCTAGTTGATGAAATCAAAATTCCTGAGGGTGTAAGTTTTGATAAGCACACATTAAAAACAGTTGGGCTGGTAGATCTTGATAAGTTCACTCCAGACAACCAAAAACATGAAATGGCTGACCATGTACTTGAGGTCATGTTTCAGCCATTTAGAGGCAAATGGGTACAAAGTCTTGGCTGCTTTCTGACCAAAAGTAACGCAAAAGCTGATGTGCTGTCAAAAATTGTGCTTGAAGCTATAGGTCTAACAGAGGAGAGTTTCTTGAAGGTGGATGCTGTTGTGATGGATGGCGCCTCATGGAATCGTAGTATGTTTGAAAAATTTGGAGTTGGAGAGGATTCATCAAGTTGTGTTCATCCTGTGGATGAAAATAGAAAATTATGGTTCATTTCTGATTTTTGCCATTTGGTAAAGTGTGCAAGAAATTGCTTGTGTCCCATCATCCCAACTAAAATCAACAGACGAAAAATAATTAATGATCTTGCACTTGAAGAGGAAGACTTGGATGATCCTGAACATGTCACTGTTAACCCTGACCCTGACTGCAGCCTTGCACAGGAGACAGCCCCACCAGGAAAAGGGAGGGAAAGAGGAAGTGGTAAAGGGAGAGGAAGAGGCATCCAGTCACAGAGAGAAGCCTTTGACTCAACTGCAGTACAGGCTGCTGTCTCAAAAGCTTTGCAAGCTAAGCAGGATGCTGCTCGCAACAAAACAGTTACAGTAAGGACTGCAGCTAAATGATATTTTTAATCTATAAATGGAATTTTGTCTCATTGTGGCAAATGGTCTTTAGGTGCCTGAGGGAACAGTCAAAAGACAACACTGGGTAAGACTTCTAGAACTGGAAGAGGCCATGGCAAGAAAGTATGGCATTGGAGCCCTTACATATGTGCCAAATTTCAGTAAAAAACATGTTTTCCCATCAGGATTTGAAAGAATGAATGTAAAATTAGCTATTCAGGTAAATTAAAAAAAAATAACATATTCTTCCAGTACTTTAATGTAAATTTTGAAACATTAAACTACTTCTGCTTTTCAGTTTTTCAGCAACAGTGTCAGAGCTGGTATGGAGCACTACCGTAAAAACCAGGCTGACACGGGGCTTGAGGACTCAGAGCCAACAGAATTATTCATAGCAAGGGTCAATGCTTTGGTGGATGCCATGAATTCCACTACACCTTTGGATGCACTGAGGAAGGACAACAAGCACTGGGAAGTGAGTGCAGAGTGCCTAATTAATATCTAAAAATGTATTGGTAAACATACTACTGACAAGCAAACAAAAAAAAAAACTTACCTTACTTGTTTATTTTCCATTGTCTACAACAGGCCATTGAGGGGTATCTTGAGTACCACAAGAAATGTGTCAGCCTGGCAAAATCTGAGGGGAAGAAAGCTTTTTTTAGTGAAAGTACAGACTTAGGATCAATAATTACACTGAGATCTGTACTTGAACTTAGCTCCTACCTCATAGATGAGATTGATTACAAATATATTATGACAGCCAGATATAATCAGGATGCCATTGAGGTAAATTTTATAGAGCAGCAATTTGTAGCTGTGAGCAGACATCACCATTTAAATTGTAACAATCATGTATTTTTTTTTAACAGCAATTTTTTGCACTTGTCAGAAGCTTTTCTGGACCTGACTCCCACCCCAACCCCAAGCTGTTTGCCCAAATCCACAGACTTTTAACAGTGTATTCACTTGTTCAGCCACCACCTGGGAGCAACGTATCAGGGGTTCTAAACATGAATACTCTTTTATCAGCAGAAGACCTAATTGAGGCATCTCAAAAAGAGAGAAAACAAAAAATAGATGACATTCTTGATGAGGTTCTTACCCACGGTATGAATCTAGTACCTGAATCTAGGTCTAGGAAATTCAATAATAAAAAACAATGATGATAATAATAATAATAATAATAATAATAATAATAATAATAATAATAACAACAACAATAATAATAATAATAATAATGATAATACTTATAATGGTTATAATTATAATAACAACTACCTTTTTCTTTTAGGTGAAGCATTTGAGCCCCTCCCTCTATCGCACCAGGTGGACCATTCCTACCTTCCACAACCTGCAGAGATGGAGTCTAATATTGTTGCTTTCATGGCAGGTTTCACCGCATTCCGTCAGGAAAAAATTGCCAAGGGATGTGCTAATTGTATCATGACATTTACTCAGTTTAGAGAAGAGGCTGGAAGTGACCACCATTTCACAAAAACTAAAGAATTGTATGGTGGATACACCTATGCATCACATACAATGGTATGCCTAATTAAAGCTTCAGAGAGAGCTATTCAAGACTGTGTGAAAAATCATGATGTACATGAGGATATGTACATCACCACACTTAGGTATTTAAAACTCGATTCAGACCAAATGGTAGGCTGCATAGATCATATGCAAGAAGTTACGAAAAAAGTTGTTCAATTTTATCTTACAATGCGCCTGTTTTTTGTTGCGGATCATAAAAACAAAGAAAATGAGAAGGCTAAAACCATGAAAAAGCAGTATGCAAAGCAATCTAAATTAACATAAAATTTCAGGATGCTTTGTTGACACTGTCAAAAAGGTTAACTGCCTCTGTTTTGAACTTGATATTAAGTCTACTAGTCTTCTTTACGACGAGTCATTTATTTTATTGTGATTGATAATAAGTTAAAATACGTTTTCTTTTAAAATTGGACTGTAATATTAGTAATATTAAATTATAAAAATTGTATTATTGCGTTACCCTAGGGCTGAATCAGCTGTTTGTTCCATGGTCCAAAAGAGTGTGGAAAGCTAGAACTATAGAGGTGGGGAGGACTCCCAACTCGACCCAACGCAGCGGCGACAAACGCGACCCCCACCTGGGTTGCCTACCTCCCAGGGTGGAAGATCGGCCGCCCGGCGGCTCCGTAGGCTAGCGTAGGCTTCGCAAGGCGTTTCTAGTGTGGTTTATCGCTGGATTTGTTTAACAAACTTCGATTATGTGTTCCGAGGAGTAAAAGGATAATGTATGATGGTAATGAAACAGTAATTAAGGTGAGCTAGATGGTGAGTATGTGTATTTATTGAAGGTACTATGAGGTAAAGTAATCTCTTTCGCACCAGGAACAAACAGCTGATTCAGCCCTAGGGTAACGCAATAATACAATTTTTATAATTTAATATTACTAATATTACAGTCCAATTTTAAAAGAAAACGTATTTTAACTTATTATCAATCACAATAAAATAAATGACTCGTCGTAAAGAAGACTAGTAGACTTAATATCAAGTTCAAAACAGAGGCAGTTAACCTTTTTGACAGTGTCAACAAAGCATCCTGAAATTTTATGTTAATTTAGATTGCTTTGCATACTGCTTTTTCATGGTTTTAGCCTTCTCATTTTCTTTGTTTTTATGATCCGCAACAAAAAACAGGCGCATTGTAAGATAAAATTGAACAACTTTTTTCGTAACTTCTTGCATATGATCTATGCAGCCTACCATTTGGTCTGAATCGAGTTTTAAATACCTAAGTGTGGTGATGTACATATCCTCATGTACATCATGATTTTTCACACAGTCTTGAATAGCTCTCTCTGAAGCTTTAATTAGGCATACCATTGTATGTGATGCATAGGTGTATCCACCATACAATTCTTTAGTTTTTGTGAAATGGTGGTCACTTCCAGCCTCTTCTCTAAACTGAGTAAATGTCATGATACAATTAGCACATCCCTTGGCAATTTTTTCCTGACGGAATGCGGTGAAACCTGCCATGAAAGCAACAATATTAGACTCCATCTCTGCAGGTTGTGGAAGGTAGGAATGGTCCACCTGGTGCGATAGAGGGAGGGGCTCAAATGCTTCACCTAAAAGAAAAAGGTAGTTGTTATTATAATTATAACCATTATAAGTATTATCATTATTATTATTATTGTTGTTGTTATTATTATTATTATTATTATTATTATTATTATTATTATCATCATTGTTTTTTATTATTGAATTTCCTAGACCTAGATTCAGGTACTAGATTCATACCGTGGGTAAGAACCTCATCAAGAATGTCATCTATTTTTTGTTTTCTCTCTTTTTGAGATGCCTCAATTAGGTCTTCTGCTGATAAAAGAGTATTCATGTTTAGAACCCCTGATACGTTGCTCCCAGGTGGTGGCTGAACAAGTGAATACACTGTTAAAAGTCTGTGGATTTGGGCAAACAGCTTGGGGTTGGGGTGGGAGTCAGGTCCAGAAAAGCTTCTGACAAGTGCAAAAAATTGCTGTTAAAAAAAAATACATGATTGTTACAATTTAAATGGTGATGTCTGCTCACAGCTACAAATTGCTGCTCTATAAAATTTACCTCAATGGCATCCTGATTATATCTGGCTGTCATAATATATTTGTAATCAATCTCATCTATGAGGTAGGAGCTAAGTTCAAGTACAGATCTCAGTGTAATTATTGATCCTAAGTCTGTACTTTCACTAAAAAAAGCTTTCTTCCCCTCAGATTTTGCCAGGCTGACACATTTCTTGTGGTACTCAAGATACCCCTCAATGGCCTGTTGTAGACAATGGAAAATAAACAAGTAAGGTAAGTTTTTTTTTTTGTTTGCTTGTCAGTAGTATGTTTACCAATACATTTTTAGATATTAATTAGGCACTCTGCACTCACTTCCCAGTGCTTGTTGTCCTTCCTCAGTGCATCCAAAGGTGTAGTGGAATTCATGGCATCCACCAAAGCATTGACCCTTGCTATGAATAATTCTGTTGGCTCTGAGTCCTCAAGCCCCGTGTCAGCCTGGTTTTTACGGTAGTGCTCCATACCAGCTCTGACACTGTTGCTGAAAAACTGAAAAGCAGAAGTAGTTTAATGTTTCAAAATTTACATTAAAGTACTGGAAGAATATGTTATTTTTTTTTAATTTACCTGAATAGCTAATTTTACATTCATTCTTTCAAATCCTGATGGGAAAACATGTTTTTTACTGAAATTTGGCACATATGTAAGGGCTCCAATGCCATACTTTCTTGCCATGGCCTCTTCCAGTTCTAGAAGTCTTACCCAGTGTTGTCTTTTGACTGTTCCCTCAGGCACCTAAAGACCATTTGCCACAATGAGACAAAATTCCATTTATAGATTAAAAATATCATTTAGCTGCAGTCCTTACTGTAACTGTTTTGTTGCGAGCAGCATCCTGCTTAGCTTGCAAAGCTTTTGAGACAGCAGCCTGTACTGCAGTTGAGTCAAAGGCTTCTCTCTGTGACTGGATGCCTCTTCCTCTCCCTTTACCACTTCCTCTTTCCCTCCCTTTTCCTGGTGGGGCTGTCTCCTGTGCAAGGCTGCAGTCAGGGTCAGGGTTAACAGTGACATGTTCAGGATCATCCAAGTCTTCCTCTTCAAGTGCAAGATCATTAATTATTTTTCGTCTGTTGATTTTAGTTGGGATGATGGGACACAAGCAATTTCTTGCACACTTTACCAAATGGCAAAAATCAGAAATGAACCATAATTTTCTATTTTCATCCACAGGATGAACACAACTTGATGAATCCTCTCCAACTCCAAATTTTTCAAACATACTACGATTCCATGAGGCGCCATCCATCACAACAGCATCCACCTTCAAGAAACTCTCCTCTGTTAGACCTATAGCTTCAAGCACAATTTTTGACAGCACATCAGCTTTTGCGTTACTTTTGGTCAGAAAGCAGCCAAGACTTTGTACCCATTTGCCTCTAAATGGCTGAAACATGACCTCAAGTACATGGTCAGCCATTTCATGTTTTTGGTTGTCTGGAGTGAACTTATCAAGATCTACCAGCCCAACTGTTTTTAATGTGTGCTTATCAAAACTTACACCCTCAGGAATTTTGATTTCATCAACTAGAAGGCAACCTGTAACAAATTACAATAGTTTTCATTACTGTTCCCCATTCTTGTTTCAAATTAAATTGATGAAAATTTTGATGATATATTACCATGCTTATCCTTCTCATCCCAATCTTTAACTTTTTGCTGTAAAACCTGGAATAGGACTTGTTGAAAGCCGTACACAGGGTGAATTTTTTTCATGTATCTTAATAGAGTATTTCGGCTTGGGAGAGGCATTATTTTTCTTTTCCTGATGTGTTCATATAGTCTTGGGCTTTTTATTCGCATTAACATAGCTTCATAAGTCCACTCCAGTGAATATCGATTTCCCTTTGAGCTCTTCCGTTTGGCAGCTTGCAAGATGTTGAGGACTAACTGTTGTTGGATGTCAGGCAAAGATTCTATGGCCTTTTCTACTTGGCCCTTTTTTAATTTTGCACATTCCTTCCAAATTTTTGTTAGTGTCTGTTTCAGTGTTCTTATCTGCAAAAGAAATCAAAGAAATCATCTTTGCTGAATTTATTACATGCACTCAGATGCTCAGAGTACCATACCTTTCCACGAAGCTGCTTATTTTGAGCCCTCTTCTTGCTCAAATCTTTACTACGCTTTCTGGTCCTCTTATCTTTTTTGGCTTTCCTTCTAATTTTTTTCTTTTCATTTTTTCTAGAATCTCTACAGTGCTTGCAGCGGACTCCTCGAAGTATTCCACCCTTACAAGTCTTAGCTCTGCTCCCAAAACCATTTCCCTCACATTCATAATATTTTTCTGATTCTGTTACAGCATCCTCAATGTCACTGGCTTTTGTGGCAGTACGTTGTGCAAGTGGAATAAGAGTGTTTTTAACTTTCAAAGTTACTACACCATTTTCATCTAATTCTATTGCATGAGTAGTCCTTCCCTGCCTGTTGATTTTCAAATAGAATTGTTGATTGCCAAGAATATGGAAGCCCCATCCTGTCCTCGGTAATTTTACACAGGATGGGTCAATGCCATGGACGGTTCTTGCAGCTTCTTCCACCATCTCAGCAGTTTCAGGTACATTTTCAGAAGTCTCCTCTAATACCTGCTTAAAACGGTGGAAGGGGGAAAAAAGAACTTGTTTGCCATTTCTTACTCAGTGAAAGTTCCCATTTTTTTTTCTTATTCTATCTAAACATACCTCCTTATCAACTCTTTTCCTTTTGATTTCAGGTGCTGACCTCTATTTGGGAGCTCGCCTTTTTACTTCCTTCTTTGAAAGGTAGCTTGGCCCTGTGAATTTGATGGGAACAGCGCCTTTTATCAGAGTGGGTTGCCTAAGCTCTGCTCCCTTTTCAACCACTACACCATCAACTATAATGTCATCACTCTTCCTTCTAATGTCATTCTCTGAAAAGTGGTCTGAGCACACAACTGTGCCTACCTTAACTGGAAGGTCAGACCTTGGCACTGCTCTCTTCCATGCCTCAACATCCTCCTATTTTAATATAGAAATTATGTAAATGTAGTTTGCCAGCTGTGTTTTGTGGTGTAATTATTTTGCATCTAAAACATTCTCCAGCAGAAATGTGTCACTTTCCCTTTTTTACTGGATAAAATTATAATTCTCTTTTATTTTTTTAAATGTATTACTAACTTTATAACAAACTTCACAGTTATACCTTGAATTTTTCCGACAATCTAAAGTGTTAGTGACAAATCTCTGCTGCTCAAAGTTTCGTAGAAAGAACAATGTCATCAGTATTGTTCTTTCTTGCTTAAAATTTATTCAAATACAGTTGTAATACTTAAAATTGTTTCTCATATTGTCATATTATTATTTTAAAATTTCCACAGAATCTTGAAGAGCTCCTGTGCACGCATAGTATCATGTTGTGAAATATGGGGTGGATTTCACCCTATTGATCATAATTTACCTCTTTAGCTTTGAAAAATGATATTTTAGGTAGCCCAGCAGCAGCTCTGGCAGCTTGCCTAGCTGCAAAATCTTTTGGATAACCATTTTCACAGTTAGGAACAAAGCAAGAAGGCATGTTTCTCCACAAGATCTTCTTTGCAATGGTTATGTCTTGGCAAAATGTCCCAGTGTAAAGTAGTGAAGAGGCGGGAATAAGAGTATTCTCGACTATCGACGTTCAGTTTTCTTTATTTTCCTCGTTTTCTCTTTACAAAGAGGTCCTAACAGCACGCATCCCTACGCCCCCTGGGCGGGTGAGGAGATAAACAGGTAGACGACGTATCCAAAACATCAACAAACTCGGGCAAATATGGTCCGATCGGCACTCTTCTTTCATTTTTATCGAATGTTCAAGACCTAAATGTTATTTTAAATTCACGGGCGTATCTTTTAGCAACCGAAAACCAGTTGTCAAAACGATGGCTAACAAATCTTCACACCGGCACGAGCCAACCAACTTTGAGATTGCAGTCTTTTCGAACACATCTAACATTCGTATACACTTATTTCGGTCTTTCATTTGTAAATAAGCACTCTCTATACATCCCACCACCACCTCAGACCGAAAGATCACACTTGTTATGCATATTTACTCGAAATACTATCATAAACAGCGGCTACAGCACGGCTGCGCCGTAGGCCTGCAGCGGTAAAGGCCGGGCCGAGCGATCTTCCACCCTGGCGGGTAGGCAACGCGCTGTGGGCGGGTGGGGGGTCGCGCTTGTCCCCCGCTTTTGCGCGGATCGGCATGGGAGTTGGGAGTCCTCCCCACCTCTATAGTTCTA
>JAHWGI010001346.1:0-71690 GCA_029379305.1 Frankliniella fusca | reverse complement strand
TTTTAATCCAATCTTTTTCTAAAAACCATGAATGTGCTGCATGACGGCCACAGAAAGGCTGTCTGCTAGAGTCGCTGCTGCATATAGTTGGAGGATGTTCCGTTGTTGAGCCATACAACTTGATCTCAAAATAATCTCTGGGACCTTAATCTTTAACGTAGACGTCAACTCAAGCTTGCTGCCAGTGTCATGCAAGGTAAAATGGAACATTCTTATAAACCAATTAACTTAACTTTTAGAAAAGAAATTGTGATAACTTGTTTATAATTCAGTCTAAGGGAACTTAAGCTTGCTGCCAGAGATATGGACAAAAAATATGTTTTTTTAAAAATCTTTACTTCATAATCAAAGAAATTTAGAGAACGTTTTTGCTAACCGGCAAAATGTACTTAGCATTTCAAAATAAAACTAGATCAGAACAACTAAATTTTCTACTTTTTCAAAAAAAGGGCATTTTTGGCTCAGCCTTAAGTGTTAACTTAACCTAGCTTATATTTTCACGAAAAGACCAATAATATGAACTGGTAGAACAGTGCAGGGAATGCCCCATTAAACCTTGGCGCTGGGGCGGGATTGGCGAGCTCACCGTGAGTTCACTTACTCACTCATTCACTCACTCACTCACGCGACCCAGGGACTCCCTCGTGCCTCCCCGACTAAATTGTGGATTGTTTCTAAGAAAAGGGGACATGCACCATAGCTGGGGAGCAAATCTTAGGTCACATGATTACATTAAGTTCAATAATTAAAATAAATCACTTGATATACTGTCACTTCTCGTTCCTAGAGCATGAAATGAGTTGGGGTGGTTCGGGAGGCACGAGGGAGTCCCTGTGAACTGCTCGCTTTGCGTGAGTGAGTGAGTGAGTGAGTGAGTGAGTGAGTGAGTGAGTGAGTGAATTCACGGTGAGCTCGCCAATCCCGCCCCTGGATGATATTCGCTCGTAACATTTCTTCTTATGAGATGTTGAGCCATAGGCTTTGTTTGGCGCTGGTAGAGGCCGGCTCTGTCCCGGACTCGGGCCGCTCAGCGCTCGGGCGAGCGCGCGGCGCTCCCGGGCCGAGCCGGGCCCCAGCCTGGCCCAGGTGGAGGGGGTCGCGGGTGGGCCGCGGGGGGCATCTCAAACGCCTCACTCGGTGGGCGGTGGTCGCGTCGGCCGCATCGTAACACTTCGTGGCCCGAATCGAAACCCAAACAGAGGCGCTTGCGCTCGCGTCTCGCCGCGCAACAAGTGGTCGCTCATATACATCGCAGTGGATATCGGCGTGTATTTTTAATCTTTTATTTTAAAAAGAAAAAAAAAATAAAAAAAGAAAAGAAAGGCGCACGCAGCCACAAAAACGTCCCGGCACGCCGCGCTACGCCGCGCGAAACAGTTTCCGTACCCTGTTGTGAGTGATGTAGCTGTGTAGTGGTCCATGTCGTGTGTCCATGTGAGTGAGTACGAGCGGGCGGGGTCGAGCTGGCCTAGCTTTGCCCTCCTCGCGGAACGCTGAGCGCAGTGTTGAGTGAGAGAGTGAGTGAATGAGTGAGCGAATCTGTCGTGTGTTGCGGGCTTTTGGCTTTCCGCTCTCAGCCGGGAGATGATGGCAGACGCCAGTCTATCCGCGGGCCAGACCCGGCCCGGCTAGCCCAGGCGCTCCGTTATCAGCCACTGATTCCACCGCCGCCGCTAAGCGATGCGGCGCGCGCTGCCACCTTATCACTCGCGGATGTGGTTTATTTTGTAAGCGGCCTGGATGTCTGTGTCTGTCTGGCTCCTCGGGCCGAGGCGGATTGATGCACGCCACTTCGAGGGGTCCCTCACTCGCCAACTCTTTGTACCAACTCGCGTTCAACTCGCAAAAACTTCAATTAAACTTGCCTCAATTTGCTTCAACTCGCGTTCAATTCTCGTCAACTCACGAAAAAATTGCGTTCCACTCGCGGAAAATTGCGTTGAATTCGCGAAAACTCGCGCCCAATTTGCGAAAATTCATCAACTCGCCAACTCGTTGTACACCTATTTTGAGAGTGGGGGACCCCTTGCGCTTATTTGCAAGTGTGAGCGCGTGAGTGTGTGCGAGTTGCTTTGGTGATGGTTGCGTTTTCTGCTGTAGTAGACGTTTTTATGTGTACAGGCCTCGCGCGTTAAAACGAATACTGGGTAATTCCAGGTCCATTCGACCCAGCGCAAAGCAGCCCGACACCGATTTTTCGGGTCATGGTAAAATTTCATTCAGTATGACCCCTAAAGACCATAAACAGCTTGCAAAAGTCTGGGAAAAATCTGAATCAAATAATACTATTTTTTGTCTTTTTGTTTCTGCCATTTTGCAGTTTTTGTGAAGAATTTTAAAATCTAGCTCAGACTTGTTTTGGACCAAAGCATAACTGTTTCTGAATCAGTTTTTTATGCTGATTACAATGAGCTTTAGTATGATTTTTTTTGGAAAAATATTAGCTGCCTAAATACGGAAAAGTCTATGTCAAAATACACAAATTAATTGTTTGCCAAAATACTTCATTGGAGAAAAATGCTG
Source organism: Frankliniella fusca (assembly GCA_029379305.1). Taxonomy (NCBI): domain Eukaryota; kingdom Metazoa; phylum Arthropoda; class Insecta; order Thysanoptera; family Thripidae; genus Frankliniella; species Frankliniella fusca. The sequence goes on along the minus strand of JAHWGI010001346.1, from coordinate 69,167 downwards.
GGACATAATGTAAAATGAAGTTTTTCATAGGTGGATCATTCCCTGAGAATGATAGAATTTGCCCGGAAGTCCTTCACCCAATCGGTCAAATCAGAAAGGTCAATCATTGTTCGAAAGAGACTCGCTTGGCCATGGGATGCAATTTTATTGGAATAGCCCTATAAAACTTTTCACGCAATAGAGGCAGTTCAAATTTACTTTTTAAAAAATGTATGCGTGTCCATCCAAGCCAACCATTAGCTCTCTTTTGAGATGATTTTATTGTTATATGGGTATTTAAAACATTTAAGTAATCAAAATCATCAATATTTTGTTTTGAAAGATGAGCTGAACGCTGCCTGAATAAAATTAGTACCTTGGAATACTCAGTCTTTCTAAAAGAAATCAATAACTTAAATGGAATAAAGTTAAAAAAATTAAATTACTATATTGTTATTGCACTACTGGTGCTACTATATCGGTATGACATGACAAAAATTCCTGCTAGGAGTGTAATTAGATTCCAGAAAACTCAAAAAAAGTTGTCTGCCTCTGCTTAGAACTTTATAACTTTATTCCATTTAAGTTATTGATTTCTACCCACATGTGAAATTTGCATACGCGACCTAAACTTACGCGAAACAGAATCTGCGAGGCCGGCAGGCTGGCTGGCCGGCCTGCCCGGTCTGGTTCAGGAGAAAAGGCCTGTGCGAGTCTGGGAGCGGGGAAATTTTCTGTACATTGTTTGGTCTTTTCCGTCGGTTTGCGTCGAGGTGGGCAGGTCGCCTCGGCACCCAACCTTTTTCGGGTTTAAGCTGCAGCCCGCGGATAGCGCGAGCTTATCAAGGACCGATAATCCCTCATCGGGAGTGCTGTGCCGGTGGGGCCGGGGAAAAAGTCTTGGCCAACCGGCTGGGCTTGGGCTGCGACAGGGCGGTCGGCATGTGGCTGACATGAGGTGCGGGTGCGGAAACACGGGCTCCAGCGGCTCAGTCGGCTCAAGAGCAGCCATGAGGCTCAAGCTACCAGACCCGCCGCGCCCGCCACGCGTGCCTCGCCCCGCCCCGCCCCGCCCCGCCCCACCCCGCCCCGCCCCGCCCCCACCCCCGCCCACCCCCGCCCCACCCCGCCCCGCCCCGCCCTGCTCCTGCTCCACCCCGCCCCACTCCGGCCAGGCCCGGCCCGCGCCGCGCCGCCCCGCGCGCCTCCTGGCCGCCCATTCCTGAGCAGCTGTGCCGCTCATGACGTAACCTGACCCCAAGGTGGGCATTAGACTAGGAGAACGCTATGAGCTCTGCTGCCCGCGCGAAAATTACCCGACATCGTCCCCGTCTTCCTCGGCCCGATGAAGTCAGCGGTATGACTCTTACGCATGCCGTTATTCGCGTATGTTTAAGGAGGTGCGTGGTGATTTTGAAGGCATCATTCCCGTTTAAATCGCCCATCGCTTGGTCAGCAGCAGGCCGGCCAAAGTGTGTTGTTGCCGAGCCGGACCGGGCTTGGCGGCGCGGTTGGCCTGCTGGCCTCGCTGCCCAAGGACCTCCGAGCTACTTGCTGATCCAGCAGCTCATTCGGGAGGAGGATATCAATATTTCGAAGAAAGAAAAAAAAACATTAACGGGAGTTGCTGCAGAAATGAGCGCGCTTGTAAAAAGATGCTCAACGCTTTGCGACACTGTGCCGGTGCGTTCGGAGAGGAACTTCATGTAAATAAAGCCGCGCACAAGAGATAAAACAAGGTGACAGTGGAGGGCATGGCGGGCGTGGCGCCGGACTGGAACATCTTTTGTGTCAGGTATGCAGGACACGGAGCTGAACCAGCACGTCCTGTCCCACACTGGGAAAAGAAATGTTTAGTTCTATTCACAATTGGTGTTTGGTTCCAAAACTATACACCTCCTGGTGTTTGGTTGAACTTATTAAACGTCAATTGATTTCTAGCTGGTCCCAGCTATTCACTAGCAGTTGTGTAGCTTTTGAACGTTTGGAACTAAACACCAATTATTTGTGTATAGAATTAAACATTTGTTTTACCAGTGCCGTTTCCAAAGACCGCGAGGGGCGCGGCGGAGTTGCCAGCGTGGCGCGCGGCGTCGCTCAGGTGGCAACCAATAAGGCACTCCCGCCCGCATCATCTCACTCGCAGACAGTTTTGGATTTCCCCGCTGCTCATCATTTATCCAACGCAACTTTTATTCTTTTCTGATAATTTAGCCTGTCGCACATTTCTGTTCTCATTCCCTACATGTGACAGCACTGTATTTTCTCTGACCCCGTTCGGGATGTGGATGTCCGTGTGTGGCGTCCCGGCTGGGACTTGGGACTTCCCTCGAACTGCGTAGGTGTCTACCTGTTGCACCTGGTGCACTTGCGGCCGCCCCGCCGGGCGGCAGGGCAGGCGTCCTTGGTTCAGTGTTGCGTAGCGCCCCGCGCCGCCTCTGTCGCACGTCTCGGACGAATCGGCAGCGCGCGCGCGCGAGAGAGAACGAGGGACGGTGGCGCCTGGCTGCAAACGCTCCTGCCCCGTGCCTGCACCCGCCGCCGCGGCTTTATAGCCGTAACCACAGGTCTGGTGAGCGCACCGGTAGCACCTCGCCGTACCGGGACCGGGCCGGCCGCGTCGCCCTGCGCTAGGCCTTTAGCCCACATCGCGCGAAATAAATCCACACCGAGATACCGACCAGCTCTCCCCCACTCTGCCCCACCCCACCTCGTCCCGTGATGTTCAAAACCTGCGCTGCAAACAACCACTCCTTGCATCTCGTGTTTGCCGATTTCGTTTGTCCGAGTCCCGCTGCTGGCCCAGTGGCGCGGCCCCGGGCGCCGCGGGGAAGGGCTGGTGCGGCGGGGTTTATTCGGCTTTGCGGGGCCGACTGTTTGATAGCCCTGCCGTGCCGTGCCGCGCCGCACCACGCCACGCCTGCGCCCTGCAGGGCAGCGCTCCACCGCACGCCGCGCACCGCACTCGCGTAGCGTGTGGCGTGGGCGCAAGGGCCACCCCGCCCCGCCCCGCCGCTGTGCATGGGAAGTGCCCTGCCGCCTGCGGCCCGGCCCCGCCCGGCCCCGCCCGGCAGCCGGCCATCGCCCGCGGCGGCGTGGGCTAACCACGCGCTGCGTCGGGAAGTCACAAGCGCGTTCCATTTACCTCGAGTGGGTGGAAGACAAAAGACGGCGCCGTTGAGCCGTCCTGTCCATGTCCCTGTCCCGTCCCGTCACTGCCCGCACTGTCAAATTCCTACAAAGAAATGCTTTGCAAATGCTTCGCAAACTGCAAGTATTTTGAAGCTGCAACTTGCAAAGCATTTCTTTGTAATTGCGAAGCAATGCTTTGCAATTGCGAAGTGATGCTCTGTAATTGCAAAGCAAATGCTTTGCAAACTGCAAAGCTTTGAAAATTCTTTGTAGTAATTTAACAGTGCGCAGTGTGTCGTACAGCTCCGAAAGATTTGAGCGCTGCTCTTGCGTCGTCCAGTAGCGAAACCGCCCGCTCGCAGCGACTGAGGGCGTCTTGCGCCTTCGCTCTTGGAAATGTTTGCGGGTGTCTTCGGTAAAATTTTAGATGAGTAATGGTTTAGAGCATTTAGAGTAACGGCACCCAATTGCAAAACTATAAAATTACAAGGACTCTTGGTATCATTCTTATCAGAGCAACAACAGACTTTCGTATGTAACTATGCCGGTCGTAAACTTTTGACATAAAATCGTTTGAAAATCACATGTTACAAAAACATGTTGTATCTGAGCAAAGTTGTATTTTATAGTGCTAAAGATTAATTTAGTTCATTTCTGCGCCCCTTATGGCCAAAACTGAAAGAAAATCTCTCCTACTGCTTTCGTGCGTGCTCCAGGCCATGCCGCCCTCGGCCCGCTCCCAGCCAGCACTTGGCGGGCCGGCCGGCTGGCGGCGTGTATCACGCTGAGCACAACGTGAACCACAACAAGACTCCAGACCAGACCGCGGCGGTGACGGTCGCCTCGCCGAAAGGAAGTGCTCCATTGGTCTCATCGCAAGGCCAGGCCGGGCCGGCCGGGCCGGGCTGGTCTTCGCCGCGCTGCAGGCTGCGGGCCGCCGCTGAGGCCTAAGCGGCAATCCCTGCAGAGTAGGCATACCCGCAACACTCTCAGAACCACGAGCAGCGGGCTGCGCTCCGCACTGTTTGCAGGGATGCGCTCGTGGCTCAAACGGCAGTGCACGTACAGTACTTTTGAGGTCGTAAAGTTGGTGAAAGCGATAAGGCTGCGGGCCGGATTGGGGCGGGCCGGGATTGCGCCCCGCGCCGAGCACTGCCGTCGCAGTCCAGGTCAAGGTCGGCCTTCTCCTCCCGCGTGGCGATAGCGTCCGAAAACTGGGATCATTGGAATATCCGGAGAGCAGCGCAGAGGCAGCGGGGGCCAGTGGCACGGCGGCGCCCGCGTGTCATTGAACCCACACCCCTGCACTCAGCCTCACACCGGCTCCTCAACCACATGCAGCTAATGCTGCCGTGCTGCCTGTCTGGCCGATGCTAATCCCAAAGGCACCCGTCCCCGCCCGCCCCTCGGCGACTGAAGGACCAGAATCTAGACCAATTAGAGATGTTGGACCAGCAGGTCCGTTTGAGTGTGTGCGACAGAGATAGGGGGGAGGCGGGCTGTGGAAGAAGAGGGAGGGAGGAAAGGGGGGGGGGGGGCGGCTCTAAGAGTCAAGAACTCTGAGTCGTTGGCATGACGCGATTTGACGCGATTCCTCTCTTAAACAGACGTGCATATTTTGCTAGTCTTTTTTCTTTAAAAACAGTAATTATACTAGGACAACGAGTATCGTAGCCTTGATCGTAACTCTGCGCCAATACTCACCACCACCCCCCTCCCCCACCTCTGTCTGTCTGTCTGTCTGTCTGTCTCTCTGTTTGTCTCCCTCCCCCTCCCTTCCTCTGCCACTCTCTCTCTTTCTCTCTCGCTGTGTGCGCGCATTCACACTACCGCAACGCAAATAGGGTGAACGGGACGCGACGGGACGCCTCCCTCATTAGCGCCAGGATAGTGTCGTTAAGGTAATTAGAGCCGAGGACTAGGGCACGTGCCTGCCAGCTTAGACAGGTACTCGCGAGGGCCTGCGAGGTCCTCGGGCTGCGCCTGCAGGCGTGCGAGTCCCGCGTGTGGTGCCTGCAGGCGAGGAGGGGATCACTTCGAAAAATCATTGTACGCCCCCCCCCCTCCCCCCCAAAAAAATCATTTGAAAATGTAAAAAAATAAAAATAAAAATCAAGTAGAAAGTTACGAAAAAATCCGAAAAATCGAGATCAAATGACCCGAAAACTGACGAAAACGGAAACAAAACTAGAAACAAAACAATTTTTTTAAAAAGTTACGGGTAATTTCTTAATTCTCCATCCCACCCTGAGAGGCTAGGCGTTCACTGTAAATCTGAGAGTCATGTTTCTGACTGAAATTGAGCGAGGCATACAACATCGCCCTAAAGGAGTGAGGAAATTCTATATCGCTCATTTGGAGTGATAAGCCTCACTCAAATCGAGCGAGATCACTAGATATCGCTCGTTTTGAGTCATAGAAGCGACTCAAAAGGAGTGATATTTAATAATATGACTCCCCAGGAGTGACAAAATTTGGGTCACCAATCTCGCTCTCCTGAGAGCGAGATTTCTCACTCATCGATTTACAGTGTTCTGCTTTCGGTATTAAAAACGGCGCCAAACTCCCTTATTTAGCAAGTAAAGCCATCCTGAAGCAGTTCAATGGCCAAATGTTTTTGGTGAAAAACTTTTAATTGAGTAAAATACCGTATTATTGGAAATTGGCCCCGGTATAATACCGGTTTAAAACCGGTAAAAAAACGAAAAATACCCAGGAGTAAAATACCGGTGCCATCCCTATGTGCCAATAAGTTCTGGACTCTGAAAAGCGTTTTTCTCTCCCCTTACCAGACGGAGTGGAGCAGTAATGGCTCCGGGCGGGGGCAGACGGGGGCAGACCCGGGGGCAGACGGGGGCGGCCGTGGCGTTGGTCGTGGCCGCGCTGGCAGGCCTGGCCCCCGGCCCCACCCCCGTGGCAGCCGATGCGACCACGACGCCCACCCCACCGGTGGACCGCTGCCAGCAGCCGCCCGCCATGGGGCCCTGCACCACCTACCTGCACAAGTGGTTCTATGATGGCGGTGCCTGCCGCACCTTCCCCTACGGTGGCTGCGAGGGCAACCAGAACAGGTTCGACACCGAGGTGGAGTGCCTGGCGGCGTGCGGCGGCCCCGGTCGTGAGTATAGCATGAACCATGATGCACCGTGAGCAGATGGCACGTGTGAAAGCTTGCGCGGCGCTCTTCACTGTAAGCTACTGTGCTGTGGAGCTGACGTTCAATATGCCAGAGCTTACAGTGACATTATTCACCCGAAGCTGTCATTAGTGCGGTCCGTGCACCCCAAATAATGGTCCTCTTGATTCAATAACATTTCCCTCTTTTAGAATACTGTTCTCAATTCAGAAAAAGATAACTTTCCTCCTCTCCTCCGCAGACACGCTGCCGCCGTACCTGATGCCGAAACCGTCCACAACCCCGGACCCACGACGGGTCAACACCACCACCTCCAGGAAGCCGGGCACGACAAAACGGCCGCCGCCAACCGAGCCGCCGGTGCCGCTCAAGGAGCGCGGCCACGAGCTTACGTTCGCCGAGACGGGCAGGCAGAAGGTGTTCATGATGGCGAGAAGCGACGCCTTCATCCAGGTCGACGACCACCGCATCCCGACCTTTCAGCTCAGGTGTGTAGTCCCTCCCTCCGCACTCGCAGATAGAGGTGTGCGAATCACCTTTTTTCAGGCCGAATCGAATCGAATCGAATTTTTAATTTTATTCCCCGAATCGAATCGAATCGAATTTGTGCTGATTCGATTCGATTCGGTTCGGATTCGAATCAAATTCTGATTAAATTAGTGAAAAAGTTACGTATTTTCCCGAAAAATGCTGAATTGTAGCGGTATTAATTCGAATTCGAGATTTTAGAAATTTAATTCGGATTCGAATCGAATCGAATCTACCTTGATTCGATTCGATTCGATTCGGTTTCGAACTATTCGCACACCACTTCTCGCAGACCTCTAAGGACACTGTCTACAAAAAAAAAGTCCTTATGAACGAATTTACAAACACTGGCAAAACTAAAGCGTATAGTTGTACTCCATTTTCAAGCGTACCTTGAAGCGTACAACTATGCGCTCGAAGGCAATTGCCCCCATGCATGCATTCACATAGGAGAAAAGGAGTGAATGAGCTTCGCTTGAGTAAGGACGCATGGCCTCGTACGCTTACGCTTCAAGAAAGACGTTCAACGCTTTAGTTTTACCAGTGTGGAATAGTATTTTCTGCATATGTATGGAACTTTTCTTACATAACTAAGAACAACACTGTAATTTTAAAGGAAACACATTTTGCCTTAAATCGGCGACACATGAATGTGTGTCCTTTATCGGCGACACATAAATGTGTTTCCTTATTCGGCGACAATTCTGTCGCTAAAACCTCCTCGTGTCACCGAAAAAGGTCTCATGCGTCTCCGTTTCGGTGACATACGGAGCTTTTGGCGACAAAGACATAATTGTCGCCGAAACAGGTCACACATTTATGTGTCGCCGACAAAGAGGATACAAAAAGGGGATGTTGCCTTTGTACGATGTGTCGTCACAATACAACACAAATTTGTCACCTTTTGAGTTACAGTGAGTGTTTTAAAAGTCAATAAGGATATACAAAAAATTGTTTGTATGTGTTGATAAATTAGTGCATTTTATACTGGTACATCAGTTAGTTAATAATATAACAGACAAAAATGTCTGCAGTGGTCTTGAAGTGTTCATGTTTGCATCAACTCTAAGCCCCCCACCCCCTTTTTTAAAAAAATTACCACCCGTGGGCCGGTGTGCAGGATGTGCCGCGAGATATCGTTCCAATTTCGCACGCGCCTTCCACACGGGCTGCTCGTCTACCACTCGGTGAAGAACAGGCCGGAGGGCCTGGAGCCCTACGCCCTCTACGTCATCGTGGAGAAGGGCCAACTCAAAGTGGTGCACGTCATCGGCAAGCACTCCACCTCCATCACCGTTGGCGAGGGTGAGTCCTCGGCATGGCAAAAAGAAATTCTTTGATTTTAGGGTATTTTTCTGAAATTCAGGTGCTATTAGTGAAATTCAAGGATAAGACGATATAATTCGAAGGTTTTTCCTTGAACGCAATAAATGTTTTCTCGCGGTTTCACCCATGGAAATTGTCAAGGGCACTTAGGATACTTGGATGCCAATAGGTACCAAGGCTATTTGGATGCCCCGCACAATTTCCGAGGCGGTATCTTGAAAGCACATTAGGTTCAAGGGAAGCCTTAGAATCGTGCTCTTATCCCTTGAAGTTGATAAAAAGATCTTAAAATCAAAGACTGTCTTTCTGCCGCTGGGAGACGTGTACAGACTAAAACACTGAAAAGTGCCGTGAGGAAATGTCCAAAGTGCATAACGCAGGTCATTGTTGCGAACAGGCCTGAACCGCGACACGTGGCACAGCGTGATGGTGCGCATCGACGTGACGGCGGGGCGCCTGCTGGCGCGCGTGGACAACCGCACTGAGGAGACGAGCATCTTGGGCCTCAAGCCAGGCTACGGCGTGACCACAGACCTGCCGTCCGTTGTGCTCATCGGTGGCCTCAGCCCGGAGGAGAAGCTGCACGGCGTCAAGTACATCATCGAGTCGTTCGTGGGCTGCATCAAGGACATGCGGCTGAGCGCGGGCGCGAGCACGGGCACGCTCGAGCCCATCCGGCCGCTGGTGGCGAGCAAGCACGACAACGTGCAAGAGGGCTGCATCAACAAGTGAGCAGGGTTGGGTTGCGGAAACAATTAGGGACTTTGGGATCAAAAGATTAAAGTTTTCGAGGCATACTTCAAAAGGCCATAGTTCAATTTTTAGAAGATGATTCCTCAACACCTTCACTTACGAAAGTAAAAGACACAATAAGCTGTAGCAGATCAATCCCACTCCAGAAAAAGTTCATGCAAAGCATATAAATTGTAAGGAAAGTTAATTTAAAGTTCACCAAAGTTAACTTCTCTGGAAACTCAAGTGTGTGCATGGCACGCTTCTTTTGGAGAGAACCAAAAAGCACACTATAGAATAAGTTGACACCTTAGTGTCTTGTTCTGTTCTGAAAGTATAGGTATCATCTGCTAAAAAATGATGAGAATCCAAGACATTTCACTGGTAAAACAAATGTGCAGCTTTGCTTACTTAAAGTGTGCTTTTTACTGCTTTGCACATTACATGGTGTTGAGTTTTACTAGACATCTCAATAACGTCTAAACGTAAACGTCTCGCAAGTGTCGAATGTTTGCACACTTGGACACATGCACCAGCTATAGGGTATTCCGCTGGAACGAAACCGGAACCTAAATAAGAAAAGCACGACCGGCAGATCTGTTTCCTCCTCGGCCCTGATTGGTCAACGGTGACGTCACTGCAGGGATCAGCCAATGAGCGCGAAGGAGGAAACAGAGCCGACGGTCGTGCTTTTCTTCTTTAGGTTCCGGTTTCGTTCCAGCGGAATACCCTATTGGGAAGCCATAGCAGACGTCCATTAACTGCACACTAAATGGTGTGCATTTTATTGAACGTTTCGGAAGTGTCGAAAAATCGCACACAAAATGACGGTTAGTTAAGCTCGACACCTTGAAGTGCGCAATGTTGTCACTTTAAAACTAAACACCAATTGAAGTGCAGAATTAGGCATTTGTTTTAACAGTGTTGTGCACTGGAATTATTTTCCCTCACGAAAGGCCAGAGTACAGCGGGAACAGCGGGGAGCATCGACTTATTTATTATTTTTCCATTAGGTGTCGCACGCCCGAGAACCTGTGCTTCGTGGGCAGCCACTGCATCAACCATTACCACGATTACACGTGCGACTGCTACGGCACCGAGTACGAGGGTGAACGCTGTGACATATACAGTAAGCATTTCCTCTGTAACAAATACTTGTTAATCTTCCCAACTCGATGGAGGGATGATCTTCACTGAAATGAGGGGTCTTTGTCGGCATGTATTGCATACGCTGCGCTATGACTATTTCAGCGGCGACCGTCCTCACCTTAAGGGGGTCATCTTTCGTCTCCTACCGCATCTATGACTGGAAGGACCGAGTGCATTCAAACGTAAACCGCATCAGCCTGTTCTTCAAGGTAAACCGGTGCGGCGCACTGCAGCGCTTCTCCATCCGTGTACACTTAAAAAACTAATGAGCTCTCATAGCGGAAAGATGAGCTAACCTCGTGATAGGTAATTGCATTTGCTGGTGGTACGAGAAGTAAGCCACCAACTGGAACGAGAGTGTAAGATTTTGCTAATAGAGACAATATGTACCCTCAAGAAACCTTTCTTTAGGTTTAGTTTGTCATCCCCCACTATTTTGTGTTACACTGTTGAAAATTCCATAACATGTAACGGAAGTGCTACACGACGCACCGTATTTTCTTAATTCTCATCTTCCGTGGCTCTGACAGCTAACTTTTCGTCTACCATTAGCAATGCAGTTACCTCTCACGAAATTAGCTAATTCATTCGCACTGAGAGCTAATCACCTTGTTGAGTTCAGGCTCGTCCTTATTAATTACACAATCACCGTATGCGCGTCTGATGGCAGACACGTTTCGACGATTCGGCCCTGTTCTACGCGAGCGGCGAGACGGACCGACACCACCACATTGCTGCCTCCATCGTCAACGGCTCGGTCGTCGTTGAGATGGACTTCTGGGCGGGGCCTTCCATAGTGACGCACCTCAAGACGACCGTGACGAACAACTTCTGGCACAACCTGACCATTTACCACGTGCGTGACCGCGTGCACATCTCGCTGGGCCCCGAGAAGAAGGAGATCTCGCTGCCCGGCACGCAGCACTACCTGCAGATCGACCCGGAGATCTATATCGGCGGTGGCCCCGAGCTCAACAAGAAGCGTGGCCTCCTCTCCAACAACAACTTTGCTGGCACCCTCAAGTACGTCTTTTTCAACGACGTCTCGATCCTGTACGAGCTCAAGAAGGGCAACCCCAAGGTGCACTACATCGGCGTGCTCGAGCCCGAGTTCTACGAGGCGGACGTGGAGATCATTCCTCTGACGTTCCCCTTCCCCTCGTCGCACATCTGGTGGCCCGCGAGCAACGTGCACAACAACTTGTCGCTCTCGTTCGAGTTCAAGAGCTACCGCAACATGGCCGTCCTCGTGTCGTCCAACGTCACCACGGCAGCGGGCACCGGCTACTGGGAGGTACACGCCTTAAAACAGATTTATGAAACTGAAACAAATTGTGCTTTTTATATGTTAAACGGTTGAAACTTTTATTTTTATTTTTCACGCCATGACAGGTGCGCGTTGTCAACGACCAGATCCGTTTCGAGCTCATTCCGGAGGTGGGCAAGAACGTGACTCACCTGACCACCGTCACCTTCGATTCACGGGCCAACTGGCACAACGTACGTTTCTTTTATTTTCTCCAAAGAAAGCCTTCTCGCCTGAGGTGCGACCACTTTGTGAACAGCGCATGCTGAAGTATGGGGGTGATTTCTTTTGGCTGAGTAATAGCGAAGCCAACTACGCCTGTGCCAGTTGTACATCACGTGCACACCCCCGTGTTATGCACTTTTTAGTACATGGCTATGTCCGTCAGTAAACTTACGATGCTTGAGCACAAATTTAGCACATCGTTACGCATCATTTTGTGTGTAGCTATGAACAAACTTTACGAACTAACACAAAATATGATGCTTTACGATATACTAGAAATGTAGATAAGCATCGCAAGCTTACTAGACGTACACAGCAATGTACTAAAAAGTACATACCCCGGGAGTGTGTAGAACGTTTGTGCAGTGGGTTCCTGGCCTTAAGAGCTCCATCGAGTTCAAATTAGGGCTCTTACAGACCCGACCCGTGGGCTGGTACATGAGTAAACCCGGGTACGAACCGGGTCAACGGGTTTCACGGGTACCCAGGGTACTCGGGTCAACCCGGAGGACCTGCACCTATAGGTACACAACTTGACATGCATGTACACAGTACCGGGTTATGCACTTTTTAGTACATTGCTGTGTACCAGTACCGGGTGTTTCTTTGAGTGCGTAAGAGTGATGCGGGATTGCATACTCGCCAAGGTTTCAGTCGCCATGCCGCCTCATGGGTAAATATGGTGGGCAAACCCGCAGCACTGTTACATATTCGTTCACTTTTTATGCAGCATTTTAAAAAGATATGTCATGTAACATCATCGCCCCTATCAATTTTTTCCGCGTTAGGTTGACTTGTCCTACTCCAAGGGCGAGGTGAAGCTCACAGTTGACTACCGCCACAAGCAGTCGCAACTGTTCGGCCTGGAGTTCACCATGGGTGACCGCGTCATCATAGGCAGCGCGCTCGGAAGCAAGGCGAACACCGGTGAGCTCCTTACTGCTGCACACCTAAAGATTATGATATAAGGAAAAAGAATGGAACACTTCCGTAAAAGAGCGAGTGACTAGTGACTAGACTGAGCACTTACCTTTCCGATCCTGCACGGTCTGAAGGTCTAGTGGGCTGCATGCGCGCCGTGGCGGTGAACGGCGTGCCGCTCGAGCCCCGCTACGTGGTGCGTACCAAGCACACCGTGGGCACGGTCTCGCTGGACAACTGTCAGCTGGTGGACCCCTGCACCCGGCCCAACGCCTGCGAGCACGGCGGCAAGTGCTCCGTCAAGGACGACCGCGTCACCTGCGATTGCAAGGGCACGGGCTACATCGGCAAGAACTGCCACTTCGGTAAGCACTAGGGCCCAGGGGCGTAGAAATGGGAGAGGGCGCAGGGGGGTCATTGCCCCTCCCCCCTCCTGACCGCCACCAAAAGCGTAGCGGAGGGGCGCAGGGGAGGGGAGGGCAAAAGTGTGCTCGTTCTGCACCAAAATATACGTTCCTACGCCTCTGCATGGGCTGGGCTAGAGATGGGCACTTTATGCGATCGCATTTTTCACATAATGTTTTAGAATTGTGCAGAATGAAAAATAAATGTCTTTTTCATGTCCAGGGAGCATGGAACAGCTCATTTATAAATCGCACATTTTCGCACAATTTGGCCTTTTTTGCAACATAATGACCTTTTTGCATAAAACACGCATAATTCCCTTTTTTTTTTACAGAAATTAAGGCATATAATACAAAAATCTCTTAGAATTCTACATATTCGCTCCTACCGACGATAATTTTGCACCAGAAACTTTCCGCATAGCCAGTTTTACGAGTTAAGAATTGAGCTTTTTAAATTTTCGGGCTGCTCTGAGGGACGGAGGAAAGTTATCAGCGCCTGTTAGCGCGTAGCCCCACGGTAACTAATAAATCGTTTAATTTTGTATTTTTTGATTTTCTTTTCGCACATTTAGCATATTTTGACCTATTTCTTCTCTCTTACTCGAGCAGATACATTTTTCACTTCGCACAATTACGCATAAATGTCAAATTTTTAACGCATAATAGCCGCATAAATGACAAGTTTTTATCGCATAATAGGCGCATTAATGACACTTTTCAAGGCGCATAATTTTCAGTTTATTTTTGCATAAAGTGCCCATCTCTAGGCTGGGCTTGCTAAGATGTGCTGACGGCCCCGGCCCTCATCTGAAATCAATGCTGACGAACATGCATTAATCTTCTTGAATTAACCCCGACGCGATTCAGCTGAGTTCCGGAAGACTTGCGAGGAGCTGGCGCTCCTTGGCTACACTAAGCCCGACGTGTACCTCATCGACATCGATGGCAACGGCCGCTTCCCACCCGCCCACGTCAAGTGTGAGTTTCAGTCCGAGGAGGACGCCACCAAGACCATCGTGGAGCACAACCTGCCCAGCCAAGTGGTGAGTACAGAGAAAACCTCATGCTTTTGCGACTGATATTTCAGCACGAGTTGCAAAGAGTCGAGTCAAAAAGTATGGGGTCTTCTCCAGGGTATTGAAATCCAATTTTGATCATTGTGCTCCTGTTTCGTCCAGGATGTGCGCGGTGCCTCCGAGTCCGACTTCAGCTTTACCATCAAGTACCGCGAGTTCACATCCGAGATGCTGCAGGAGCTCATCTCGCACTCGCTGTACTGCTCGCAGTACATCAAGTACGACTGCTACAAGGCGCCGCTCGACCTCCACTCGGCCACCTGGTTCATCGGCTCGGCCAAAAACGGCACCGTCGACTACCTGGGCAACGTGAAGCGCGGTGCGTGCCCGTGCTCAACCAACCGGACCTGCGTCAACCCTGACCAGTCGTGCAACTGCGACATCTCGGAGAGCAAGTGGCACTCGGACGAGGGCTACTTCGGCACCCCCAGCTCTCTCGGTATCACGGAGATGGTGTTCCTGCAGCAGAAAGACCTGGACGCAGACGCTCTCGGCAGGATTACTCTCGGTCCTCTGGAGTGCGTCGAGACAAGTATGGCCTACTCTCCCTGCCTCCCTGTCGGCCGCCTTTTTGCGTGAGCCTTATCTGAGGTACATAACGTTGCTCGTGTTCCAGACACGCAGACGTACGTGGTGACGTTCACTACCAGTCAGTCCTACATCGAAGTACCTGGCTGGAGAAAGGGAGATATCGCGTTCAGCTTCCGGACCACGGGGGAGAACGCCATCCTGCTGTACCAGCCGCCCATCCGCCCGCATCTACCGTCCTTCATGGTAGCGCTCACCAGTGGTCAGTTGAGAAAAAAGAAAAGAGAGAGAGAGAGAGAGACGAGGGAGAACAGCAACACATTTTGCCGTTTTGAGACACTGATCTGCAGTGATAAAAGATAAACTTACAAACGCAAGTGTGACTTATCGACACTTCTTGTTTTTTCTTTCACCCTCCAGACTTTAAGCTAACGTTCAACTTCACGCTAAACACGGGGCGCTCCCGAGAACTGGAGATCAAGTCGCAGCGCCGCCTCAACTCTGGCGAGTGGCAGAAGATTTGGATCGACTACAACGAGCACCACGTGCGCTTCATGATCAACACCGACTACCAGATGGTGGACCTGCTGCCAGAGGAGGAGTTCGGTCCCTTCGAAGGCAGCATGTTTATCGGCGGTGCCACCGAGTGAGTACAGAGCGTGTCCACCTCCTCCACGTACTGCAGCCCTGGTCAATATTAACAGTTACAGACATTTAAGGACGTTGTAGCTGGCACGTAATAGATCCTGGATCTGCCTGAAGGTGGACAATTTGAGCTACAAACCCCCTATATGAAGGCAACTTTCGAAACATCCTTTTCCCTATTACGTGCCTGTAGGGACCTAGAAACGCTTCCTCTTCTTGGGACGAATTTAATATCTTGACCGCTAGATGCCCACCCTCTATTGAGCGCTGCAGCTCTGGCTATTTTAATAGGGTTATTTCATATAACCGGATCCAAAAAGAAAAGTAATGTTTCCTGATTTGTGAGCTTCTTTTCGCTGATTTTCTGACGTAGTCGAAGTTCTCGGATCGACTGTCAGGCCTGAGACCGCCCAAGTGGTGTTAAAGCGTTACTTTTCTTCTTTGGATCCGTTTAAAATGGAGTGAAATACTCTATAAGATACACACGGGCCTTTTATGGTGACGGTACAAGGACCAAAAGAGGATCGAAGTGATTATATACACGCCGCGTGTATATAAGAAGAAAAAAATTATATACACACCGGAAAAGCTTTTCCAGCGTGTATATAATAATATATGGCGTTATTTCCACGCGGCGTGTTTACAATGTCTATTTTCTTATTGACACGCGGAAAAGCTTTTCCGGTGTGCATTTAAGAAAATACATCTCTATTCTCACGCGGTGTGTCCCTTGGGATGTATTTTATTATGGACACGCGTCAAACGAATTTGGGCGTGCATTTAATATTTATTGTAAAAAAGGACACGCGGCGTATGTGGGACGTAACAAATTATTATTTCAACACCGGTTTCCGTAAGTGTTCCCTTCGACAACTAAATTCCAGCATGAAGACCTTCATGGCTGCATGTTTCCGTACCTGCCCGCCAAGTTTTTGTCTCGGGTTCAAATCCTGGCTGGTGGGGCGTGTACATAATTATTTTTTGCCATGTCTGCACGACGCGTAAAAATAAGAAATTTGCCCATAATCGGCACGCCGCGTGCACACAACATATTTATTCTTATAGACACGCAGAAAATATTTTTCGGCGTGTACATAATATTTGCAGCTAATATTTTCACGTGGCGTGCTAATATGTTACAAATTCCTTATTTTTACGACGGCTGGTAAAAAGAGCTCCCTTCGAGTTCCCCGGTCGGTCACGATGCGCTTGCTGGCTGGGTGGATCCGTACCTCACCGTGAAGTTTTTGTCTCGGGTTCAAATCCCGGCTGGTGGGGCATGTACATAATAGTTTTTTGCCATGTCTGCACGACGCGTAAAAATAAGAAATTTGCCCATAATCGGCACGCCGCGTGCACACAACATATTTAATTCTTATAGACACGCAGAAAATATTTTTCAGCGTGTACATAATATTTGCAGCTAATATTTTCACGCGGCGTGCTAGTATGTCACAAATTCCTTATTTCTACGACGGCTGTTAAAAAGAAATCCCTTCGAGTTCCCCGGTCGGTCACGATGTGCTTGGTGGCTGGATGGATCCGTACCTTCCCGCCAAGATTATGTCTCGGGTGCAAATCCCGGCTGCACTGGAAAAACAAAGGTAGGACGAGAAGGATTTTAATGCCCTTATACTACGGCATTAAAATTTAGCACCCCTGCAAAGGCATTAAAACTGCCCAAAGTTGTTAAATTTTAATGCCTTTGGACAATTTCGTGCCTTTGCAAAGGCATTACCATTTCACACCCTTATAGAAAGGCATAAGTCCTACCTTTGTTTTCCCAGTGTGGCGTTACTGAAATAACGCACCTTCTTCAGACTGTGGGACACGGGCGTGCTATCGCTGTCATTTTACACTAGCAGGGGTGCAGTTTTTTTGTTTTGTTTTTATGGTGAACGTCTCTAAAGAATGATCATTGTATGCCTTTGCGAACAATTACTGAGCGACCAAAATTAACAGTGTTCCTTCGCGCCGTCGTAGAAATAAGGAATTTGTGACATATTAGCACGCCGCGTGAAAATATTAGCTGCGAATATTATGTACACACCGAAAAATATTTTCTGCGTGTCTATAAGAATTAAATATGTTGTGTGCACGCGGCGTGCCGATTATGGGCAAATTTCTTATTTTTACGCGTCGTGCAGACATGGCAAAAAATTATTATGTACACGCCCCACCAGCCGGGATTTGAACCCGAGACAAAAACTTCGCGGGAAGGTACGGATCTATCCAGCCACCAAGCACATGGTGACCGACCGGGTAACTCGAAGGGATTTCTTTTTACGGGCCGTCGTAGAAATAAGGAATTTGTAACATATTAGCACGCCGCGTGAAAATATTAGCTGCGAATATTATGTACACGCTGAAAAATATTTTCTGCGTGTCTATAAGAATTAAATATGTTGTGTGCACGCGGCGTGCCGATTATGGGCAAATTTCTTATTTTTACGCGTCGTGCAAATATGGCGAAAAATAATTATGTACACGCCCCACCAGCCGGGATTTGAACCCGAGACAAAAACTTCGCGGGAAGGTACGGATCTATCCAGCCACCAAGCACATGGTGACCGACCGGGTAACTCGAAGGGATTTCTTTTTACGGGCCGTCGTAGAAATAAGGAATTTGTAACATATTAGCACGCCGCGTGAAAATATTAGCTGCGAATATTATGTACACGCTGAAAAATATTTTCTGCGTGTCTATAAGAATTAAATATGTTGTGTGCACGCGGCGTGCCGATTATGGGCAAATTTCTTATTTTTACGCGTCGTGCAAATATGGCGAAAAATAATTATGTACACGCCCCACCAGCCGGGATTTGAACCCGAGACAAAAACTTCGCGGGAAGGTACGGATCTATCCAGCCACCAAGCACATGGTGACCGACCGGGGAACTCGAAGGGATTTTTTTTTACGGGCCGTCGTAGAAATAAGGAATTTGTAACATATTAGCACGCCGCGTGAAAATATTAGCTGCAAATATTATTTACACACCGAAAAATATTTTCTGCGTGTCTATAAGAATTAAATATGTTGTGTACACGCGGCGTGCCGATTATGGGCAAATTTCTTATTTTTACGCGTCGTGCAGACATGGCAAAAAATAATTATGTACACGCCCCACCAGCCGGGATTTGAACCCGAGACAAAAACTTGGCGGGCAGATACGGAACCATGCAGCCATGAAGGTCTTCATGCTGAAATTCAGTTGTCGAAGGGAACACTTACGCAAACCGGTGTTGAAATAATAATTTGTTACGTTCTACATACGCCGCGTGTCCTTTTTTACAATAAATATTAAATGCACGCCGAAATTCGCTTAATGAGTGTCCATAAGAAAGTACATTCTAAGTGACACGCCGCGTATCAATAGAGATTCATTTTCTTATATCCACGCCGGAAAAGCTCCTTCGGGCACCCAAGAAACTTTTCCGGTGTGTTAATAATATAATCCTCTTTACTGACACGACGCGTGTCCCGTAGCTAGGAAATATTATATCCACGCCGCGTGCATATAAGCATTCGCTCTATTCGACGCTCCCTACGTACAAGCGGCTATCTTGTTGAGCGTGGCAGACAAACGGCTATCTTGTTGAGCGTGGCAGACAAACGGCTATCTGTTTGAGGGTGGCAGACAAACGGCTAACTGCTTTTCCCACCTCGCGACTTTGGGTTCTTATATCTCACAGAAGAGGTTATAGAACTCTATGCGCGTTTAACCAATTAATCTTTGAGGTTGTCAAAGCAGGAAATTTCTTACCCGGTAATTTTATCTCTTTTGATACGGAAGTTATTCAATATAAACGTGGACAACCCTAACCTCAAAGAAAAGCAGATAGCCGTTTGTCTGCCACCCTCAAACAGATAGCCGTTTGTCTGCCACGCTCAACAAGATAGCCGTTTGTCTGCCACGCTCAACAAGATAGCCGCTTGTACGTAGGGAGCGTCGTATTGGAGACACGCGGCGTGTATATAATATCGGTCAAAGAGGATAACCATCGCTTGGTGTCCACCTATCCCTCGCATGCTGAGCACTTGGTCATTCCACGTAGATCGAGGGGTACCTTACAGCCTCCAATCAGTGGACAGTGGACACCCTTAACTTCAATCATTTTTTCTATCACTTAGCAATCACTTAGTTTGACGTCCAAAAGCCGTATATCTATGTAAAATTTCACAAAATATTCGAATTTTGTTAAAAATTTTGAGGAAATTTATCGTTTTTGTATATTGTCGATGAGATTTGGACTCCAATCATAAACGACATCTCCAATCAGTGTATACCCATCCAAGTAGTGAGGTACCCATCGACTTAGATTCACTTCTTCGCGCACTGCAGCCCTCTTCAATATCTCAGATACACGCAGACTTGAGTAGAAGTTTTGGGGTGCTCTGGACCCTGGGTAGTTAGCACAGTGACCGAGACCGCACACCTATTTGCTTATGTCGTTAGCTGCCTCTCGCGCCGCTCCAATTTTATTTCCAGTAGATTATGACAGAATGCTTAGGTTTTTATGTTTCCCCTCACCCGAGGTCTTAATGTTTGCAACATGTGAGCTCATTTACGCTCGTCGCGTGCTGCGCTCGCCCCCAGGCCCACAAGTACGTCGCGGATCCAGCTGGTAGGGGGAGAGCTAGTCTCTGCCAAGACATGGGTTTTACTTACGGTTACTGCGGTATAACCGCGGGGTGAATAATTTTCTTCTGACATGATGGCCTACTAATGGGCCCGAATGGGCCCCGCGCCCTGAGCGACTCGTGGCGCCAAGGGTGGACGTCCCTCCGTATACGACTCTTCACGGCCCTGTTCTTCCTGCCTGACTGGAGGAAAGTGTGGGGAATCCCCGCAAAGGGCCCTGGCCATGATGCGTAGCGTTCTGAGGCGTCCAAGGAACACAGGGTTGGGCTCCACAGGAAGACTGTGGGAAGTCTATATTCTTGTTTTCGCCTATTATTCTGTCTCTGCAGCAGTAGTGGATGTGTCTTTGCTAGGTTCCCCTTACCCGCGTGGTTGGGTCCTAACGTCACTAATAACATTAAAAACAAGAACACAGACTGCTCAACTCCTTCCATTGGAGTGCACTCCTGTGCAAAGGAAACCCCTTAGCTTCGTCACTAACGACAACGTGTATGCCCCCCCCCCTTTCCCCCCTCGCCCTTCTACGTTTTCAGAGATCTGCTGAAGAAGAGCTCCATTTCTCAAGGTCTAATTGGCTGCTTCCGCGGTCTGGTTGTGAACGGCGAGGTGCTGGACATATACTCGTACATGAGCGTGCACCTGAGTGAGATTATCAAGGACTGCAAGCCGAGCTGCGACCCCAACCCGTGCAAGAACGGAGCGCAGTGCAAAGAGCTGTGGTCCACGTTCGAGTGCGTCTGTGAAAACCCGTGGGCGTACATCGGCCAGTACTGCGAGACCAGTAAGTGTGCCAACATATTGAATATGCTTCTCATCCCTACAGGACACCCGTCCTCTAGGGATAAACAACTCTGAATTTGGTGTACAGATCTCGTGAATTGAATTGTAATTTGCCTGAATTTGTTTGAATTGGCTTCAATTCGAGGGGGCAACCACTCGTGAAATCCTGTGTACAAACCCTCGGAAATCTCAATGAAATCCTCCGAAATCTCGATGAAATCCTACGAAATCCAACTGAGAAATCTCAAGAAATATCATAAAAAATCTCACAGAAATCAGTGAAATCTCACGAAACCTTAAGAAATCCCATGAAACCTCGTGAAATCTTTTCGAATTTTGTGGAATCTGGTATATATTTGTGAAATGTACCCGAATGTACCATATGAAATCTTTACAAAATCCGGAGAAATCTTTACGCAATCCATAGAAATCCCATATCATTAGAAATCCTGTGTACACTAGGATAGGGAGTGGTTGCCCCCTCGCTTCAATTCGTATGAATTTTTTGAATTGGCCTGAATTTGAGTAAATTAGTGTGAATTAGCTTTGAATTCGTTTGAGTTAGTGTAAATTATCTTTGAATTCGTTTGAATTAGTGTGAATTAGCTTTGAATTTTGTTTGAATTAGTTTTGAATTAGCTTGAATTTGTACTAAATTTTTCTGTGGTTGATTGAATTTGCCTTAATTTGTTTTGAATTAGTTTGAATTAGGGTGAATTGGTCCTAATTTATCACCCTTGCAGATATCAACGTTAATGCAATGACAATGATTCACCGCGACACGTACATGAAGAAGAACTTCCTCTTCAACAACACGGACGCCGAGAAAGGCCTTTTAAAGCGCATGCTCACTGAAAACATTCTCATCAACTTGAGGACGTACGACGCCAACTCACTCGTGCTGTACGCTAACGACCATCTCAACAACTTCGTCCACCTCTACATCCAGAACAAGAAGACGCTTGTGTTCCTGTTCAACTCCGGCAACGAAATCAAACGCATTGCCGTGCAGTACCAAGGTGCGCGTCGGCCTTAGAGCATTGAGAGATTTCAATTCTCAAACGGTACATGTCGTCTCTCCTCTTAAAAGAACAAATTTTTAAAGGAATAATGCAACGTCATTTTGTTCTATAGGGCTCAACAGCGGCAAGTCCGTCCAGGTGGCGATCATTCGTAAAGGCGGCGATGTAACGATGCACGTCAACGACCGCAACGCCACTGTGCACGCGCCCGTGCAGATGCTCACCGAGTACCGCAACAAGCCCTGGACCAACCCGGAGAAGGGTAAGCAGCGGGCTGAGTGCCACCCTACCTCGTGCCACCGCGCGGCAGGCCCGGAAGGTTGCTGTGTTGCCATGAAAGTGGGCAATAGACCAAACTCAGCGGAGTAGAGCGGGCTGCTTGTGTGACTGCGTGCTAGGCAGCAGGCACGCAATTAGGGGCCATCCGTAAAGTACGTACTTGGCCGAAGGGGAGGGGGGAGGTAATCGAAAACGGATGTTGACGTACGGGGCGGGGAGGGGGGGAGGGGGGTCACAGCAGTTTGGACGTCCGCTTTTAATCTGTAGAAAAACCGGCATGCGCAATGCGCACACAAATTGAAAGAAATTGAGTAAGTTTGGAGGGTATAGGCCAAAAAGGACGTCCGAAAAGGGGGGGGGGAATCTGCAGACGGGCGGTGATGTAAAAGGGGGTTGAGGTGGGGGGTCATTTTGGGCCCAAAAACAGCGGACGCGTATTTTATGGATGGCCCCTTAGTTCTGCGGCCAGGGTAAATTGTCATCAGCGGAAAACGCCTGTAAGCGCTCTGGGTAGGCCGCTGTTCTCGACGACGTGACAAGCGGGATGCCTATCACGCTTTTCGCAGGGGCTTTGCAGAGGGACACACCTTTACCAAAGGTATTGCCTGAAGGGCACAGCACAGATGCTTACTGCTGGGCTCCTCTGTGGTTTGGGCTACTTTTTGCCTACTTCTCTGGCAACACAGCCGAAAGGCCCAACTGGCCCCGTTCTGAGTCCTGACTAAGGACCCTCTTGTTGCCCCAGAGGTGCTGGCCCCACAGCGCCCGCCTGCCCCTCCCACCGAGTACTTCCACATGAAGCTGGGTGGCATGGAGGACGAGACGCTGCTCCGGGTCGGCCCGGACGCGCAGCAGCTCACTGGCTTTATAGGCTGCATCCGAGGCTTCAAGATCGGCGACACCGTCTACGACCTGCAGGCCAACGCGGCCAACCCTGTCGGTGAGTGACAGCAAAGACTCGCACGTTAAACTTTTCCGATGGAAATGACTTTTTTTGTTAGCCAGGAAATGTTTATTGAAAATGTACTGCTTGTGTAGATATTGTCGGTCCCACCGGCGTGATCGCTGGATGCCGGATGAAGTGCGATGACGAGCCCTGCAAGCACCAAGGCATCTGTATCGAGGACTTTGCGAAGGGTGAAAGCTCATGCAACTGCGAGCACACGTCCTACTATGGAGAGTTCTGCGGCCAGGGTAAATTAATGTGTAATCAACCAGGGACGCCTGCTGGCGCTCTGGGTAGACCACTTTTTTAGCCTACGCGCCGAGCGGGATGCCTATCACGTGTTTCGCGGGGGCTTTGCGTTGGCCCTCCTCTGATCGTCATGACTGGTCTACGCTGAACCTACCAGGGGCCTATTGATAGGCTATCCCTGGAGTGTGGTTGTGGGACGGGTGAACGCGTGGACTATCCTGCCTGTTATAGGGCGTTATCCAGTTAGCGTGTGGCGCTTGTTCGGCGTCTCGTGTCAAGTGTCTCGAGCCACGACTCACAGCATTTCACGCGCTCCAAATGAATTTTCATGCAGCTGATGAGGCTGCTTGAAAAATAGTACAGGCAGCACAGCGAAAAATTATTTGTTACGTGTGAAATGCGGCGAGTCGTGGCTGGAGGCGCTTGAAGGTTGGCCAGACGCAAGACGCCAGACGCTAGCCACGAGATGCCAAAAAACTGACAGACGCCAGACGCTACTGGATATCACCCAGGCATTCAAAGGACCGCTCCGTAGACTTGCGAATAGTGCTGCTGGTGGAGTAGGCAAAAAATTCCTACTATTACACAGATGTGAAGGAGACAAGTATCTTCGCCTGCCTACTAAGCAAAAGTATTTGTGGAGAATTTGCCAAGTAGACAGGTGGAGTGGAGATGCCGGTCTGCCTCAGACAGGTGTATTAGTAGAAATGGTAGTCCACTTTCGTGGCCTGACGACACTTCCCCTTTTTCTTTCCACGCTCAGAAAAGGGCGCGGACTTTGGAGGAGAGTCAGTTCTTCTGCGCAACTTCACGCTCGAGGGTGAGGTGAACCAGGTGAAGGTGCAGCTCGCCTTCTCGTCCAGCGACGCGCGGCACCGCAGCACCGCGCTGCTCCTCATCCAGACCGAGAACAGGTGCGACGGGACGAAACGGTCTGTCAGAGAGGCACCGCACCGGGGCGTCATTGACAAGAGTCTTAAACGTCGTGCCTTGCTCATCGCAGGCGCAGCTACTACCTGCTCGTGGCCATCTCGGCGGAGGGCGAGCTCATCTTCGAGGAGGACCGCGAGGGCACGGCCACCTCGGTGGGCGCCCGCATCAAGGACCGCAACTTCCTGAACGGCGCGCGCCACTCGCTGTACTACAAGCGCGACGGCAACGCGGCGCGCCTGCTCATCGACCGCGAGCCCGTGGACCTGCTGCCCATCAGCGTGCTGAGCTTCACGGAGGACAAGGATGCCAGCAGCCGGGTCAGCGACGCCGTGCACATCGGCGGCCTCAAGACGAGCGACCCGCGCTTCGGCGCCTACACCTCCTACAGCGGCTGTCTCTCCAGTGAGTCAAAATGCCGTGGCTATTGCGCCAATATTTTCATCGCTGAAAAATAAGCGCAATCACGCTGTCACGGGGACAGGGAGCGTGCCCACTCAAATCAGGCACGGATTAAGATCCAACTGGAAAGGGGAGGGAGCGTACTCCAGGCTGCCTACCTACAGGGGTTTTGTCGCGCTATTTGTCGGGGAGTCCACGCCTGCCTCAGGTTTGGCTGGTCGCACCTGAACCGGCTGATGACTCTCTATTTATCGCAGACGTGTTCGTCGAGGTGAATCACCAGATGATGAAGCCTGTGGACGAGTACATGGCTTTCATCAAGAACGGCTCGGAAAAGGTGCTCGTGATCACGCCACAGGGTGTGCGCAGCGCGCAGTGCGCCAACTTCGACGTGATGCACAAGCCGCGACCGAGCCCGTCTCTCAACAGCAGCCTGCTCAGCGTGGTAAGTGGTCTAAAAATAAAATCTCAGTGCATCAACGACATGCGTTGTTGTATTCACGACATTTTTCCTCGATGTTACAAGTGCCGTACGGAGTTACGGCAGTTACGGTATGCCCACGGTCCGTTCACCCCCAGGTACACACGTTTCGTGTGCGGCGTCAGACCGTAACGCGTCCTTTTGGTACGGACAGTGATTCATTGTGTATGGAATGAGGTCCGTTAAACTTGTGAAGGAAATTTAAAGATACGGAGTGTACCGTAAGATTTAGACCGTTGTAAGAATTCACGGTCTGTGGCTGGCTAAATAACATATTAACGACGCGTACCGAAGGCGTTAACCGTGTTTTTTTTCAAGGATGCGGCTAAGAGCCCAATGACGTGGTGCCCGGTACAATAATTCGCAATTGTTAGCAGCATCGAAACCTTGGACCAACGACCATGCTAGAGCAAGAAGGTCGTAAAAACTATGATTTTGTGTGTGTGGTGGGGTAAAGTATTTTAGGGTGGGATAAGGCGGGTAGTGACAGTGACCAAGGAACGTCTTTTCGTGCGGAGTCGGAGTGGTATGACGGGTGCAGTTGAGTCTTGTCTGTTCAACCAACGATATCATGTGATTGCAGGGCAGGGACAAGGCATGGGTGGAGGACCCGCCCAACCGCGTGCCGTACAAGTCGCTGTACTCTGACGCGTCCACCGTGGAGGAAGGCTTCGGCAAGAGTGAGTGGTCCTCTACACCGCGATCCGCAACCCCTGGCGTATCCAAACCGTCCCCTCCGTGAAAAAACATACTGTCTCACAAAAACGCATCTAAAACATACCATCTCAGCAGAACGTCTCTAGAACAAGTTATGTGGTGTGGAAAGCAACCCTACACAATATGTTGTAGAGACGTTTCTGCTGAGATATTATGTTTTAGACGCGTATCCGTGAGACAAATATGTTTCAGATACGTTTTCGTAAGACGCTATGTTTTTGCACGGAGGGGAAGATACACCCGCTCACTGGCGTCGTCCGCTTTTTCTCCCCAGTCGTGTTCATCGTTCTGACGTCCATCTTCGGCATCGTGCTGCTGGGCGTGGCGTACGACCTGTACCGCACGCAGCGCAACTACCGGCGGCGCAAGGAGGCCGAGCAGGCCGCCGCCATGCTGTGGCACAACCCGCCGCCGCTGCTCCCGCCCACCGCGCCCTCGCCCTACAAGGCGCGCCAGCAGCAGCAGCAGCAGCAGCAGAAGCAGAACGGCTCGGCCAGCAAGCCGCTGGTGAACGTGGCGCCTCCCGTGGCGCCTGGCGCCGGCCAGCAGAACGGCGGCAAGCAGATCCGCTTCCAGGGTGAGTAAGCTGCTCGACGAGCCCGGCCGAAACGCACAGTGGCTTCGTCTCTCTCCCCCCCCTCTCTCTCTCTCTCTCTCTCTCTCTGTCTCCCTCTTTCGCCCGATCACACTCATGAGGCAGGACCGAAAGCCCTAGAGTGGAAAAGAAACGCAAACTGTTGAAACGCTGCCCGCTTTTTCATCGAGGGGTCCCCCACTCTCCAAGAGGGTTTATTACAGAAGGTTTCGCTAGTATTGACGAGTGTCCCCGAGTATTCGCGAGTTGGCGAGTATTGGCGAGTATCATGCGAGTTATTCTTCATTTTTTCACAAGTATTTGCGAGTTCTCGCCAGTAGGTTTTTCGTGTACCAGGTGTTTCTTTGAATGCGTAACAGTGTTGCGGGTTTGCCTACACAATTCGCCCGGAAGGCGCCATAGCCCCTTCAGCGCTGGCGGGTAATGCAACCCCGCAACACTGTTACGTATTCAAAGAAACGCCCAAGAAACACCGGGTACAATGCGTATTTTAGCGGGGGATCCCCGTTTTTAATACTTGCTCGTTTGCGAGCAGCGATATGTCATACCATGGTGGATTGCGTATTCTTTGTTCACGAACAACTCAACGCAAGCTTCGCCAAGTGGTTAAAAGTGATTAAAGGTCCTGACATTGTCAGCTCTGTAACTGTCCGGGGCATCCCTTTGAAGTATCTCCATCTGTTCTACGCTACTTTTGCATACCTGAGCACTGCAAACCCTCGAATTCAATTTAGAGGATACTTTTCAATGCTGAATTGGAGTGAGAATTTTTATCCCATTTGAACGAGATATTTTTTAGCCTCTGTAAGTAAGTATGTTTCAGCCTCATGTTATTTGAGCACGACGATGGATCCTAGCAAGAACGATCTCGCGGTGACGCGTCAGAACCGTCCGATGTCAACCGACGCTTCAGAAAAGTCCGATGTGGCGCGCCTTCTTTTCCTCCTACTTTGCTGGTCTATTCCTTGACATAGGTGTGTCGTGTCGTACTGTGTGATACCTTATATTAGAGCCAGTTGTTTCGTGATTAAAAAAAATCTAACACTCAGCACGACACGACTCACCGACGCCGAGAAATAGTTCTGTAAAGTAGGGGGAAATAAAGTCGCGCCTCATCGGACTTTTCTGAAGCGTCGCTTGAGATCGCACGCCTCTGACGCGTCACCGCGAGATCGTACTTTCTTACTAGGACCCATCGAAGAATCCTCAGTTTATTCGAGCGAGGTTCCAAAATTCTCTCTCCAGTAGAGCGAGAAAAAAAAACCTCACATTCTAGAGAGCAATAAAATTGCCCTCAGTTTCTCGTCCGTCTAGGAGGGAGAATGTGTGTGCCGTGCCGGCCGTGTCGGCTAGCAAGTGGAATTTACTAGTATGAGAGCCTCAAAGCTCGGAAGTTGGTGCGAGGGGCGCTTTTCTTTCCCACTCTGAGCAGAGCCTTGTGTAGCGAGAGAGAGAGAGGGGGGGGGGGCAGGGGGAGGACACTACGAACCACTGTTCGGAACTACCCAGCCTAGAGGCGCCACCCCGCGCGCACAGGGCACTCCGCCTGCGGCTCTATACCCCACGCTCAGAGCGCGGCGCCTCGAGTGTTGCTCCGGTCATTGCCAACCGCAAGCGGCCACTTTGGAGCGCCTGCGAGGGCGACCTGCCCGCAACACACCCAAGCGATGCGGGATGGCCTACCCTATATGTGTCCAGGCGTCATACCGGCAAGCGGCACACTTCCAGATCAGGGGTCCGGGGAGATAAAAATGTGCCGAATCGTACCTTAGCACAGCGTTTCTTGGTACTAAATTAAACAAGTTTCGTAGACGATAACGCACTTATATAGCCTCGGGAAGGATAATCTGGCTTTGTGAGGTGTGCGGAGTGCGTAACTATGTAGCTGGAAATGTCAGCTTTAGCTCATAGTATAAATTTTTCGGGAAAACATGACACACGGTAAGATGAAAAGCCGAATTTCGACGCCTCCTCAGTTCGTTTCTAGAGATATGCCCGTTGTGGATTGGCAACTTTCTATTACGGGGTCCAGACACATATGGTAGGGCCGGGTACCTCTCCGAAAACGTAGCCTAGGGGTGCATACTGCATGCTCCAAAAGTCTTCGCTGTACAAAAAAAATAAAATCATAAAATTGCAAGGCTGATCCCCCTTACAAGCGTTCCTAATTGAGCACGAATCCGAGCCTGCGCAACATGTGTACGATTTCGTGCCTAATAACGGAGCAAAACTGCACAAAAGTAGACTTTTACTTCTTTATTTAGGAAAGAAATCGTACACATGTTGCGCAGTGCACGGATTCGTGCTCAATTAGGAACAAAATTGTCCCTAGTATTTTCGTGTATACGACACTTTGGGAAATTGCTTCTCAAACTTAACCAGGTTGCCAAATATATAATATTGCTAGTTACTATGGAGTCATAGTTTCACATAGGTAAAAGCCACTCGATGCTACGTACATTTGATGACCATGACCCTAAATTGTTGTTTCTGGCCATGTTTTTTTCCCAATGGCCTTTCGGTCCGTTTGTGCTAGAAACGAAGAACGATATTGTTTTGCAGGTTTCCCAGGACCGTTTCCGACAGGGCCGCAGACAGCCAGAGGTTTTTCGGACGACGATCGCAAATGTTCGTGAAAAATAGCAGTCTTCTTAACATTACTAATTTTTGTGTATAGATGTTGGCTGCGATAGTACATCAAATCACCGCATACTGCATTATTGTGAGCTTCAAGATCTTATTTCTTATTGTCATCTTATAAATTTTAACGTAGAGGAGCTTTATTCAATCAAGAACTAGCCTTCACGCCACGGTCGACGCGTGATCGTGATCTCGAACGGCAGGGAGCGGATAGGAAAGGAAAGCTTTGCTCCACGCTGCGCTGAGCGAGGCATGAGCGTGTAAGCAGCTACAGTCATTCATTGATTTATTTTTCAATTACGTTAGAGTAAACTCGCAACTCTGGTCAAAGTTCCCTATAAATAGACCTGCATCACCTATTGTCAGAAAAGCTGAATGCACAATGTGAATATTATTCGTCAGATCACTTAAGCTCCTTACAGCTTCAGCACACTTTACTAAGTATGACCCACACAGCAATCGGAGCATTTTGGAGTCCTCGTTAACTGCACTACAAACCCAACAGTCAACTAAGTAAACTGTTCCTGATGTGTACTTCAAAGCACGCATTAGAAAATGCATACCTGCCAAGGTATGATTAGGAAGTGCATGCCTGCCATGGTATGCAGTTGGAAGAGTGTACTTACCATAGCATTATTGTGTCATACCAGGCTTGCACTTCCAAGTGCATACCATGGCAGGCACTTCCTAGTGCATACCTTGGCAGGCATGCATTTCCTAGTGCGTGCTTTGAAGTACACATTAGGAACAGTGTACTTAGTTGACTGTTGGTTTTGCAGTGTGATGAGTCATTTGCCACCGCGTAAAGCTCTTAAAGGGGTGATACCTCTGCCATTCCGTGGCGTAGACTATCTACATTTTAATGAGGGTCGGTGGAGAGGGCGCTGTGGGCACAGAGCGCCTCCCACCCCTGTCACAGAGCTGGAGCAAATTTGTCTGTTGCTCTGCCCTAGCTACCTCCTTGTATCCTCCTTATTAAGCGCTGCCTCACAAAATACCTCAGTCCTAGCAACCACGTGGTTAGTGAGCGCATCATCAAAAGAATATATTTGGCTCTCGATTTGGCTTTAAAACACGCCGCTTTGCGTTCTTACTCCGCTACGATCAACTTGAGTGTCATTTGTAGCCGCATCGATTTTATCACTTTTATCTTTTTTAGCACGGTAGGGCGGTAGGGTAGTGTTAACTGTGCCACACTGACCGCCTGGTTGCTTGTAGGACTCCTTGTGCTGGCTTCCTGAGTGTCGCCCTGTACCCGTACCGCTCTGTAACGCGCCCCGCTTGCTCTGGTCTGTCGCAGAGGACCGCACGGACCGCGAGCTGCAGTGGGAGCCCCTCAACGATGAGGAGACCAAGCTGCTGGACCAGGTGAGTGATGACTCCTCCCTGCCCAGCTCGCTCAGCGGCTCGCCCAGCCCCCCGGCCAGCCCCGCTCCCGGCCCCGCCCCCTACCCTGCCCCCAGCACCGCCCCCGGCCGCACGCTTGCCGCCTCTTCGGCCCCCATCTCCACCCCTCAGTCGGCCCCGGCCGCCGTCGGCTCGGCGTTCGGCCGCTTCGTGGACTTCTGGACGTGGCCACGGCCCGCGGGCTCCGAGGAGCCGGACGAAGCCCTCATGTTCTGACAGCAAGCAGTGTTGCCAACCCGACAGCGTGCTCGACTCGCGGGCGCGTTCGATGAGGGCTGCTGATGCCGGCCTCCCCCAGCGGGTTGGCAGCACTGGGAGAGCGCGGCCGCGGCACTCTGCGCGCGCGGGCGCCATGCCCACGCTGGCCCCACCTCCGCAGCGCGATCTAAGAAACCAATGCCTCGGTGGTTTCTCCCTTTCCAGTCGCTGAAAGAACTTTCGATCAGCCTTGGGAGTCACGGGAGCGTTAGCTCGGAAGAGGGGGTCCAACGGTCGAGGCCGCACCCGCCGCCGGACCCACCCGCCAGCGAGCAGCCCGTGCCAGTGAGGATGCAGCAGGCTCGGGCGGCACCGGCACCGCGGGCCTCGACCAGTGAGGTCACCCTCAGCGCGTTCGACTGACCCCTGGCCCGGGCAGCAAAGAGGGTGTTCAAAGTCTGACGAGCGCGTTGTGTCGCACGGTGCCCTCCCGTGACAGTGCGGTTTGTTGCGCGCATCCACCTTGCGTATGCGAGGTCCTAGCTAAAAAAAAGTCAAGTTTGGCGTCCAAGTCAAACGGCATCTAATAAATCAGTATTTCTTTGGCGTGTAGGTCACTTTATGTCAGTATTATATTTCAATTTATTTTCATTTTTTGTCTAAAGAATATCCTGTACTTCGATAATGTACTTAATTTAGTGTATGTGTTGTCTGTCACGGTGCGCAATTTGTTACTGAATTGCAAAATACGATGAACACATTTTTATGAATGGATCTGAGAAACTTTGCTGCTGATCTCTTTTCTGAAACTTGTAATCTCAATGTGTACATCCGTGTACGTGCTTTGATATATCTCATAGTCAAAGTGTTTCTAGTCAGCTTTAGTCAGTTGTCCAGAAATATGGGCTTCCAGAACAGTTCCTGAAGTCATTCAATGTTCCCATACTGCCAATCGTGTTTGAGAAGAAAGACACCATGTGTGTGCTTCTGCACTGCCGTTTTAATGACCCTCGTAAGTTATAAGCTACAATAAGATTTTATTTTCGGAAGGCGCTACTTTTGCAACGCTAAAAATTCATGCAGTTTTCTCGAGATTCAAAAAGGAGGAATAGAAATTCGTAAAACGCCAACCGTAGTCGTGTCGAAGCGTCTTCGCCGTATGAAACCAGAATAATATGCAGCTGATTCTTTGAATGGAAAAAACCCTCATGTTTTAATTTACGTGATTTTCGGTCAAACACGAGAAGGAATTGATTTTTGTTTTGTTTTTGTGTCCATCATAAAATTACTACCAGTATTATCTTATGCTACTTTACGTAAGTGGATAATTTCATGTGATGAGGTATCATGTCGATGTTGAAAAGAAAGAAAAAAGTTTACTTACCTTTGCTGTTTCCTATTGCAAGCTAGTCTAAATTGTTAAGATTGTGTTAATGTCTTGATTTATCAATATGTTAAAAGTATCGGTGCAGCACGGACACTCGCTTTAAATACCCAACGCTACGGGTACGTGTCGTGGTCAGTCCAGTGTATGCCCATTCGATGGTGTCTGTTGAATTACATATTCACAACCATATTTCAAATTCTCTTATCACTATGCTTACTTGGTGCACTATAGACTCTGCTTATGTTCTCCTCGACCCTAAGCCTTGTTAGTTAGCCCCCTTTGGAAACACTTTTTCATACCCCCGCCCCATCAGCAGTGCTCGGTACTGACATGCTCGCTACTGACACGCTCGGTACTGACATGCTCCGTACTGACACGCTTGGTACTGACACACACTAAAATACTAGGGACAATTTTGTTCCCAATTTAGCACGAATTCGTTCATGCGCATCATGTGTACGATTTCTTTCCTAAATAAAGAAGTAAAAGTGCACTACTGAGCTGTTTTACTCCGTTATTAGGCACGAAATCGTACACATGTTGCGCATGCACGGATTCGTGCTCAATTAGGAACAAAAATTGTCCCTAGTGTTTTAGAGTCCATGCTCGGTACTGACACACTCAACGCTCTTTACTGACACGCTCGGTGCTGACACGCTCAGCACTGATATGACATGCACGGTTCTAGCACGCTCAGTACTGAAACGCTCTCGCTGATGCTGCGGGTGTTGGTCTTGGGCTGGTCAGGTGGTGCTGATAGAGCGGCTGCCTCGGCCACCGTCCCAGATCGGCTTCGCGCCGCTGCCGTACAAGATCGACGAGCTGGGCAGCATGGAGTTCACGACGACCCCGTACGCCTGACATTCGGCCTCGGCAGCCCCACTCGTCCTGCCCATGGCCAACCTAATAAAGTGCCTGGTGCAGGTCAGCAGTGCATGACGCATGCTTAACACTGACTACGCCCACGACAAAACTGCATGTTTTCCATTCTCTTTTTCCTGTCAGTGAGTAACGGAATTGAACAAAACAGCGTCAAGCGGAAGCACTATTTCTGGTTTGTGTTTTCAAGGCTCGGGCAAACACAAGTAGCTCACGCTTTGCTGTTACAGCGTTTCTCTCCATACTCCCGCCGGGCCGTCTATCAGCAGCCCGTACTCCCCAGGCATGCGTTATTTGTAATTTGCTTTTCACTCTGCGTACACAGACGTAGTGCGTTTTGAACCGAAATACGCAGCAGGCTGGCAAGCTGGGCGAGGGTGGGCCACCAGTCACGTAATCTTGTGGACAAATGCAACTTAATCCCAGGCCTCTTCTCAGAAAGGAAAATAAAAGGGGGGTGGGCAAATTTAACCTATACAATTAATTTTAGGGGTTTCAGCCCCGGAAATTTCAAAAACCTTCATGAGAGAAAACTTTCTTGTAAATCCCTGAAACCATGTAATCCTGTGGGAGTGGTTGCTGGTGGCTCCCTCTCGGGGCTGGGCGTTGAGCTAGCGCCGCGCCGTGCTGTGTGTGACCTTCTCTCCTGCCGATGATCGGTTCTCTCCTTACCCCCCGCTGTGTGTGCACAGGGCAATGGGGTGCCGGGGGGAATCGACTCGCGGAACAAGTTTCCGCCCATCCACGAGGACGATCATGACTCTGAAGAAGTCTCGGGTAAATATACGCTAACTCGCTTTGCAAATCGATACTTCAAAGAATAGAGGCGGAATTCCAGCATTCGCGGAAAGACCTATGTTATTCTGGGATCCGAAGACCCGCCAAATGCGCGGTCGCGTTTGTTCCTTGACTGCTTATGAGAACATTTCTCGCAAACATTTGTAACCAAGGAACAATGTTAACTAAGTTCTTTGGCATTTGGTGATCAGATTTTGCGTGAGTCTTCCCTCGAGTTCTCGTATCGCGTGTCTCTCCATTTGAGATATCGAAATATCACATGATAAAGTTGTTGCGCCTCCAGGTCCCATTGGGATGTCGATCCACAACGGAATAGGAGCGAGGGAATTTCACTCGTTGCGCTTCGAAAATTATCTAAACTTTCTCCGAATACCAACTCATTTAGGCCCTAGGAACCAATTACATTGGCACTTCTGGGCATTTTTTTAAAATACACATTTTTTTTTATTATTTCAAGGAAAGAAAATAAAAGGAATGGTTATCTTCTTTTCGTACCTTCCTTGACCAGGAACTTCTGAGAAAGCGCCTAAAGTGAAATTCCCTCGTCTCCATGTCTGGTCTGCCGCTACTGACCCGCTTCATGTTGCAGAGCCAGCCCAAAGCCAGGGCGAGGACGAGGATGAGGACACGGACGGGCAGCCGGAGCCGAGTCCTGCCGTAGGCCCCCTGACCAAGCGGCCCGTGCAGCCCTTCCCGTCGAGGGGCGGCCCGCCCGGCGCGCCCGGGCTCCCCGCGGGGTCCCGCCCCCGGCCAGCAGAAGGCCCCGCCGCCCATGCCAGTGTACCTCGCGGATAACGTGCGGACTTTCGCCAATCCGATTAGCTATTTGGGCGGACCTCGCCTGCTGTCCAACAGCAGCGCGCCTCGCACCAGCAAGGAGTCGGTGCTCTCACTGGACTAGGCGAGGCAGTCCCGCCAACTCATAGAAACAGATGCATTATTTAGTCCACTATTGAATTTGTGATGGTTGTCCTCTGCACGCCGGTGGACCCCTAACGGTCGGAGATGATTCGACGCGGTGCGAAACAAGTTTGTCGTCGGAGAAGAAAAAGGGACTGCTGCTATCTCTGTCTTCAGGGCGTCCTCCAGTTGGAAAAGAGAGCCTAGATTTAAGTTTATGAGAAAAAAAAGTGCATTTCTATTCACGACCAAGTTTTGTTTAAGTAGTTTTACTCTCTAGTCTATAAAATTTGGACGACTTTTTGTAAGCTCTTAAATGACCTTGAATGGTGTTGCGACTGAAGTATTTTTAGTAGGTGTATGAATAGTGAAATTGGTACTGGCCTGATGAAGAGAAAAGTAAATAGCTGGTACAAAGGACCAAAGTGGTCGAATTGAGTATCCTAAAACACATCGAGTTCGACTTGTTAAATGTCGTACTAACTACATTTATTTAAAGAGGAAGGAGAAATACCTTTCTGTGAAAAGAATGAACCTTTAAAAAAAAACACACACACACACTCAATGTCTCAAAACAATAAATCATTACCCTTGCTTAGGAGAGATTTAGGCTCCAACAAAGTAACAGTGCCTCCCAAAGGGCTGGCTGATGCGGGCTGAACGCTCTACCACCAATGTGAACATGCCCACACGAGCCCGAAAGATTTTTGAAGTATACAATTTGTACTTAATTTCCAATTAAATTTAATTTTTGCCCTGATATATTATAATTTTAGAGGCCATTTGTAAGATCTATCTAGAAAAACATGGCATGAACAAAATGTAGACTTCAAAAACTTTGAGAGCTCGTGCGGCCATGTTCGTTCACATTGACGATAATACGTTCACCCCGTAACAGCCTGCCCTTTTGGAGGCACTGCAAATTTCGCTCAGCGAGCGAAGGAATTCAACGCTGTTTTTATTCTGAACACTTTATTACTATGTTGTCCAAAGATTGTATGTTTCTGTTGTTATTGTAGAAAGTGTACAAAGCGTATTTATGTTCGTAGTAATTTAGTTCGATAGACTCTTTCGTTATAACTTTCAGTTATAACTTGATACTAGTCGCTGCATTTGAAGATAATTTCGAGGCTGGAATAGATCTGTCAATCTGTTTCCGTTTTGTGACAGACTTCCCCTTATTCCCGTTGTTTTACTTTCAACAAAAAATGCCATTGGCGCACAATGATTAAATATTGTAAAATTGCAACTTAACTACTATGAGAATGAATTATCTCATTCACTCATCATTCCATCTTGACAGAGGTATAGAAAGATCAGCTGTGTGTGCTCATTAAATAATAAATAATAGTATTTGTATGAAACATTGCTGGAGCGTAGCTGTTACCGATTCGATTGGCTGACTGAACCGCGATGAACCGGATTCGGATTAAGACTTTCAACTTACGTCTTTTCAGCGCCTCATTACACTTGCACCACGCTCCAAAAGCTATGCTAGTTGTTCGATATCGAATGAAATTGTCCAGGTTTGAAATCGACTGATTCGAATTTGTCTGATTCGATGTCGAAAAATTCGAAATTTCGAATCGGGCCGTAGTTTGACAACGAATCGCAACTCTCGTTCTTTTTAGTCGTGCTTATTCCCAGCGCAAACCCAGACCTCAAACCCCGGTACTTTTTTAAATACACGCTTCGAACATTTTTGAGCTGATTCGCTTCGCTCACGCTCGAATTTTTGAGATTTGACTGGAACACACACACACACACACACACACACAAAAAAAATAAATAAAAAAAAACTTTACTCGCACAGCCCTCTCCCCCATCCCACCCCTGGACACTCCCACACCACAAAGCCGCTGCCTCTTCAACCAAAGCCAGAGTAAGTTCCTAGTCCAATTTTCGGCCGGCCACTTGCCTCTTATTTAGCAGATCACTTCTGCCCACAGATTGCGCAGCTGCCGCTCCCCATCGCGGTTACGCTCACCAGCTGTTGCACTCGCGACCCGTGACATCACACCCCTTGCCGCACGGCCACGCTCCGTCCCGCAGGGACGGAATGGCTGTTCATGTAAACGAACCAATCGGTAAAGAGTGCGGTGGGGGAGTCCGAGTCGCCGAGCGGGGTGGGGCGGGGGGACCCTGTAAACAGACGTGTTGTACTGAGATCGGACGGAATGGCAACGATCCAAAAGGGACAGGGTTGCCAACTCGACATGCGGCAGCTAAAAGCTGCCTCTCTTTGTCCTGCTCTTTCAAAGACTCACTCGCTCCCCCTCCCGCTCTCTCTCTCTCTCTCTCTCTCTCTCTCTCTCTCTCTCTCTCTCCCTCTCTCCCTTTCCCTCCATCTCACTTACTCGCTCTCCTTCTGCCAAAAGCGCGCGGGCGCTTTAAAAGAGGGACAGGGGAGCGGCGTGGAGACGTATGCCTAGCCCAGCACAGTCCAGCATGCAAGTCTTCAAACATGGCCGACGAGGCAGGCGAGGTCACGCCAACGCCCCCGCACATAAACACATCATGGAGACACATCCCCACACGTGCACAAGCGCGCGCACCCGTGCCCACACAGTAGTGCTAGCGCCGCCAGCGCCCGGCTGCGGTGGGGGTGACGGCTCCCAGCTCCTGCTCCGTTACTAGCCGGGCCGAGCCGAGCCGAGCACAAGGAGAGAGCCGAGCCGGGGCCTAGCCAGCCCTCGGCGGCGCCCGCGGCCCGCAAAGTGGCAGGGGGTAGCGCACCGCAGCGCGCGGCACGGCGTGGCTTGGCGTGGCTCGGGCGGCAGAGAGACAACACAGGCGGGGCGCGGCGCTGTGGGGGTAGCGGCTGTAGCGGCGGCCCGCGCGGCCCGCTGCCAGCGGTGGCGAGGCGAGGCGACCCCCCCTGCCCCGTCCAGTCTTGGCCGCTCAGCCGTTGGGGTCGGAGCGCCTCCCGCCGCGCCGCTCAGCCCGTGGCTCCACTCGTCCCCGTCTCACCTCGCGTAACACGCCGCGCGGCCCGGCGCCTCGGCCCGCCCCGCGCAGCCCGGAATAAGCGCGGCCCGACCGGACATGGAGATGACGGCGGACGACATGCTCCGCTCCGCGCAACGGAAGGGCCGGTCCGCCTCCATCTGCGCGCCCAGCTTCTCCTCCATGGAGGCCATGCTGACGGCCGCGTCCACCCCGGACTCGGGCACGCCAGCGAGCAGCCGGAGGACAGGGCGCCGGCCCGCTACGCGCTCGCACAGCGCCCGTATGTCCGGCGCCAACAAGAATGTGCGGCCCCGACCAGCCCAGGAGCCCCACCAGTGAGTACCGCCAGCTGACCCATCCCATGCCCCATATTCACTGGCTCGGCCGTAGTGTTTGTCTCGTTTTATCACGGTGTGCCGTGCTTGAATACTCGGCTGGATCTGTCCTCGCTTCAAGTCCAGCCCCAGCTCTTACTAGCAGACTGGATACAGTGGGAACGAACCCGTTGTAATCAGCGTGTTCCCTTCCCCCTGCCCTCAACAGGTCCCTCACGTGTTCTGCTGTCCACCGGATTCACCCTCACTGGAATACATCCCCCGCTACCCCACTCCCCCACCCCGTGCCGAGGCACTGCCTGCTGCTGTTGCGCGGGAGGGTTGGAAAGGGGGGGGGGGGGTGATGTTGCCTTAGACAGACACCCCTAAACAAGGCGAGACTTGGCCCAGACGGTCCCAAGCGCCATTTTTACGACTTTCAGAAGACACGGTAAAGGCGATGTGTGATTTTTTGAGGAAAAAGTGACAACTTTGTGGACCTTGGATACTTTGAGGAAAACTCCTTAGATTTTGAGGAAATCTACCCAAAAGTTGTGGAGATTTCTCTTCTTTTTTGAGGAGCCTTCCTCAAAATCTGAGGGGTTTCCCTCAAATAACGGAAGTTCCTCAAAGTTTTCCGTTTTTCCTAAAAAAATCAGAATTTTTTTTTTTACCTTGGAGGGCGAAAAGAACGCGGGATACGAACAGGGGCGTCGACCTGGCAATTTTTCGGGGGTGGGGGGGGGGGAGGAGCAAAACGAGCGGGGTTATGAAAGTTGCCTATCTATAAGGGGCCACTAACGCTTCCGTTATTTTTTTTTTTTTTGTAATTTGGGCTTTCTAAGTTTTAAGCATAACATTTAGTAAATTCAAGTTTTTAATAGAAAATTTTTCGAAAAATTAGAACGATGAAGAGCGTTTTCAACGAACTTTGAAAAGTACACAATACCCAACAATATCCGTAACGTCCCGTGAGTGTCGCTGGTGTCGTGAGCGAAGCGAGCGAAATAAAATTTCAGTTTTTGCGCTAATTTAAATGCAGTTTTTCGAGAATGCTCTAAGGAATTAGTCGGAATTTGCAGAGTCAAATTGAGTTGAACGATTCCCAGAGTACCGGGCTTGGTACCGGGTGTTTCTTTGCATACGTAACAGTGTTGCGGGCTTGTATACTCACCTTCGCTGCAGGGGCCATGGCGCCCTACGGGTGAATAGGGTAGGCAAACCCACAACACTGTTACGCATTCAAAGAAGCACCCGGTACATACATAATCATGTTACTTGTCATACGTGCTAACATCGAGGGGGACAAAAACAAACGGATGTCGCGAGCGAAGCGAGCGAGAAGCCAGTGCAGAACTTCTGTTCTTTTCTAGCTAAGGGTCAATTTTAGATGGGTTTTAACGTTAAATGTAGTGGTTTCTCATCTATTATTTCGACCCTTGTTGCCCCCCCCCTCGGCCCCCTGCTGGCCAAAAGTTGGGGGGGGGGGGGAGGGGGAATTGCCCCTCCCCCGGTGTCGACGCCTCTGGATACGAATTACGTGCTCGGTTTGCTGCACTGTTAAAAATGTTTGAAATTTAAAGCCATTTGGAGATTACTTTTAATGAAAGTGTTATGAAATTTAATGTCACTCTGAAATTCATTACAGTGTAATGAAATTTTATGATCATTTCAGTACTTTGTTCTGAAATTTCATATCATCTCTAAATTCATTACTTTTTGGGATATTTTCATGACATAAAGTAGTATTGATTTCTGCCGCTAGATGGAGTTAGGGGAACCGAATGGAATTTCTTGAGCGCGGCTGACTAGGAACGGCAGCGAGATGACCTCCACTGCCAATTTCCAGTGCATTGGACGGTAAGGTCGAAGCAGGCCTCACGTGCGTCTTTCATTTTTGGGATTGTCTCATACTTTTCAGTGTCCGAGTCTCTCCATCTGTATCAACCCTCTGCGGAGGACGTTGGTTCAATATGATACCCTGCTCTTCTACTTATTTCCGTACGGCGCATGACTAATTAGTAGAGTGGTTGCCGGAAGAAATTTCTGTATTAATTTTGTCTTTGATTTAATGACACGTGTCATTAATTTTCATTACCTAAAAGTATTGGAAATTTCATTACATTGTCATGAAATTGTAATGAAAATAGCTTCATTACAATGTAATGAAAATGTAATGAATATTTTTTTACAGTGTGCGAGCAAACTTTAATCGGGAACGGACGACGGTGCCTACTGTCCCTCCTCCAGTCCCACCCCTTCTCGACTGGCGGGGCTTAAATTCCTTTTCGGGACCCGATTTGATTTAATCCCTCGCACTCATGATGATCCAGACAATGATCACAGCTGCTAGAGAGAAACCAGGTGTTTCGGTCGTGTCAGACGTAATAACATCCCCCCGTTTTATTTTTTCATAACCAGATGGCCAGATGTCGTTGGCACCCGCGCCCCCCTCCCCCTCCAGGGGGCGGGAAGGCTGGGGTGTGGCGCTATTCACTTCGCTTTCATATTGGCTGACTTTCCATCTATTCCATTCTACTACACTCGCGCCTCTTGCCGCCACAACTCCGCAAACTCCGTAAAACTTTGTCTTCGGAACGATGATGGTGCCAATGATTATTCCAAACAGCTTGGCAAGGGTTGGTGTGGAGCCTCTGGCGATGGCCCTGCTGTGTAGAGGGACCTCCTCTCCCCATACCCCCTCTATATTACTTCGCATAACATCAATTATTCTTTCAGTGTCGTGTTCGCGCAAAAGTGACTCCATTTTCCCCCTTTCAAGCAGCACACAACCGCTTTCATCCCGTGTGTGACTTTCCACAGCACAGGGTTATGCGCCACCGCAGGCCGCAGGCAGTTTTCAAAACTAATGGCGGGAAGATGTTTGGCAGGCCGCCTGTTTATGACGGACGGATTACCCCGTGCCGTGCCAGTGGGAGACACGTCGCCCGCGGAGTTTTAGGTGCGCTCGCGGAGTGACTTCACAACAGTCTTCGTGGGAATTTTCTTTATTTCACTTTGGCCTACACCTGATGAGGGTCTCGGCACGCAGACGCAGGACTCAGCCCCTAGCGTTGTATCTTTCCTGGTCATGAACTCTCGACATGAAAAAATGCTGAGGATGGGCTGCTGTTTCGCCTTCCCGCGGCCGCGCCAGGCCAGGTCCAAGGGGCGGCCAACTCATGTATTTCTGTGTACACTTGCCTTGTATTTCTTGTATTTCTAATGTATTTTTCTGTATTTTTCTCGTATTTTTGTTTAGTATTTCTATGTATTTCTGTGTATTGAAGAGTATTTCCTTGTATTTTTAGTGTATTTCTAGAAATACACAGATATTTCTGTGTACAAGATTTTTCGAGTTGGCTGCCCCTCGGCCATAGGTCGCAGAGGTCTGCATAATGGCGTGGCATCGGTCTAGTCACCACGCTTATCTTCCTTCTCACCGCGGAAGTGCTTGGCGCTTCGATCCACGACGTCGAGCTCTCCGCTTCCGCTATCCCTATCCTTGTTGAACTCATGGGGTGCCGGCGCCACCACCAGGAGGAGAGGCGACCTCTGTGGGCTGTGTCGCTGAGTGAGACAGCCTGCTCCTCCCGCCCGGAGATCCTAGCTGGTGCTGTCGGGTGCGGTGCGCCCTCACCCTGCCCGGGCCGGCAATGACGGGGCATCTCTTGCGCCGTGACGTGGCGTGGTGAAGCGTGGTGGGGTTGTGGCGGTCGGCTGGCGCTTTCTCCCCCGTGCCTCAATGTGATGGAAGCGTCGCTTCCGGCGCGCACATCCAGGGGAGGAGGCGCTGTGCGTGTAGTCGTCCAACCGGCTTCCGGTAGCCTCCGCGCTGCGCAAGCGCAATCCAGATCCAGCTCATCTCACCGTCGTGCTGTGGCCTGTGGCGTGTAGCTGTACTGTGGACGTGCTTCACTGAGGGAAATTTCTTCTTCCTGACAACATACGGTTGTGAATGCGTCTAATTTTGTTCCATTGCAAAAAAGTAAAAATAAAAAATAAATCAATAGCATACGAGGGGTTGTCAACTGCTTTTAGCAATGTACGGCTAGAGAGGAATATTTGTATCAGTCGTAAAATCAGAGTAATATTGTAATTTTGAGATAACATTGTTAGTAGTATGGGTAATATTTATGAAATATCGATGTACCATGGAGGGTATTATCGGTAGTATTAAATTGATGTTATGTAAAGATTTCGAAGGAAAGTCATAGTTGACGATCCCTTTCATTCAAATCTTTGGTTCGTGGCAATAAATTTGTCAAGCCGGGAACAAAACTTTCGTGCCTGGAACCAAACAGTCGAAAGCTTTGAGTCTAAGGTAAAATATCATGTGTGCCCACCGCTAAAAACATAAGTTTCTCAGTGCGTGTTGTTACGTCACTGTATGGCCATTGTGTGGCTTGGGTCCTTCTGTGGTCGTGCTATGCCCCTACTGTGGTCATGCTGTGACCTGTAGCCCTACTGTGGTCCCGATGTGCCCATACTGTGGCCGCGCTGTGGGGAAAGGGGAGCATCAAGGGTGCACTCTTCAGAAATCAGTACAGAATTGTACAAGGTGGGCGACGACTCCCCTTTAGTGTTAATACATGATTCTCGGAATGATTGATTCCCAATGATTCCCATCCATATTTTTTAATGTCTGTTTCTAGCAGCATCAAACGCTAATTTCGGCTAAGTATAACTACTGATCTCAGTTGTTAACTGCTGTAATGTATTGGTTTTCATTGATTTCCCATGATTTTTATGTTGATGATTCCCAGACTTGTGTACACATGATTCCCAAATTTGTCACCCCCTCGTAATTTTCTAATTTTCTTACGCAGTTTTTTCAGCATTCATGCTTCAAAAAATATTATTCTATTGGATACAAAAATAAATCTGTGACATGGAGACAAAAATTTGCATCCATCTATACAGTAAAATATGGTCGTTGTCTTTTGTACAAGAAAAGTAGAAAATCTTTCTGGTGGATTCGTGCTCCAACCCAGTGTGATTCTTCCACA
Source organism: Frankliniella fusca (assembly GCA_029379305.1). Lineage (NCBI taxonomy): Eukaryota > Metazoa > Arthropoda > Insecta > Thysanoptera > Thripidae > Frankliniella > Frankliniella fusca. The sequence continues at coordinate 26,552 of JAHWGI010001346.1, read as the reverse complement.
TCTTCCGGCTTGCCCTAGGCCCTAAATACAGTTTTCAGATGGTATTTTTTTCTGCATGCTTCGGAAATATGTTCTACTTTACACAATGATGGGGTCAGTCTAACATCAGCTTTTCATGTTATGTTCAAGTTGAACGTTAAGACAACTAAGGATTGAACACAAATACAGATTTTCGATTCCATAAAACAAAATTTTGTATTCCGATTACAATAAATAAAATTATTACAAAATTTCGAAACTATTCTAGAATCTCGCGTTCTATACAAGTTTTTATATCTTACTACAAGAGTTTGTATAATCGAAACAAATTTCTGTATCACATTGCCCGGATGCAGAAAACTGTACTGTAACAAACTTGGTACAAAAATCTGTATTTTTTTTTAATATAGAGAGTCATCGCGCTCCAGGGTTGCAGTTTTGCATGAGTACGCCTCGGCCGTATGATCATGGTTCCAGGCGCGGATCCAGAAATATTCTAAGGAGGGGGTAAAGTAGCGCTTTTTGCCTACTACCAGGGCAAAAAGTAGTGACTTTTGCCTACATTCCAAGCGGTCTACCTTGCCCCCAAGGAGGGGGTAATTACCCCCATTACCACCCCCTGGATCCGCGCCTGCATGGTTCGCCTTCGCGTACAATTTTAGAGAACCCTGAATTAACAGTTTGGGTGCGTATGTTTCACAAAAATATAATTGTCGGAAAAAAGCGTTTACACAGGAAAAACAAAGGTGCGAATACCTACCTTTTAAAGTCACTAATAAAGTTTAGTGCCTTTGGAAAGGCACTAAATGAGACCTTTCACACCTTTGGCTGGCTAGCTTCATATGAGTTCCGTACAAGTTTAGTGCCTTTGGAAAGGCACTAAACTTTAGTGTCCCAGGAAAGGCACTAAACCGTGCCCTTGACTTATACTGCCCCAGGAAAGGTGTTGTTTAGTGCCTTTGTTTTTCCAGTGTAAAAAAAAAATGGAAAAATGGTTCATTCCATGACATCTGCGGTTGTGATGACATAAACGACACGAAACGTTCTAATTACGTTCCTTCGGCCTCTTGTAGAGTGCGGTGTATAAAAGAAGTTGTAAACCGGTCAGGATCGTGGAAATTTCACGATTCGATAGATAATGTTAATAAACATCGAAATTTGACAAAGAAAATTCTTGAATATTTTAGTGAATTTTGATCTCATTTTTCACCTCCATAGAAAGCGATTGCCATCGTGCTGGACCATGAACACGTACAAAAAAGTGTGTTTCCGGAAAAGTTTCCGAGCCGCCGAAACCTATTAGCCATACGCCGTACTGCGGTCATGGTGTGGCCTGTGCCCATCCTGTGGTCGTCCTCTGCACACTAAACCCTTATGCACTTTGTTGTGCATAAGCCTTGCAGGAATTTAAACAACCAGAACTATGCACATTTTTTCCTGCATACACTGTAAACGTAGTGGCCATTTTTAATGCCACAGTATTGGCATTCTTTTCAAATGCCAGTTTTCTGGCCACTTTTAATGCCAAAGTTTGGCCTTCTCCAGTAAGAATGCCAATTCTCGGCATTAAAAGTGGCCGCAAATTGGGGTTCCGTAGAAGGCGGCCATTGGTTTGTCATGCTTAACTCTGTTCCTCATGCACAAATGTGTGCAGAATTATGCACAGTCTGTACATTGTTATGCTTAAAATTTTGTGCATAACTATGATTGTATAAAATTGTGCAAAACGCTGAGAAAATCGTGCATAAAGGTACAGTGTGTGGTGTCGCCGCTGACCGTCGTCCCTGTGTCAGCAGGAGCAACAGCAGCATGCGGTCTGGCACGTCCGAGCCGAGGCTCAACCACCACGGAGACAGTCTGGACGCGCCGCGCATCGGCGTGACGGGCGCCTCCGGCTCCAACACCCCCGAGAGCTCGCCCGCGGGCGTGCGGCGCCGGCCGCCAGGGGGCCGCCGGGCCACCTCCATGCACCACGCGCACACGGGCACCGTGCACCGCGACCACCACCAGCACCGCAAGTCCACCGCCTTCCTTGACGTGCCGGACCTGGGCCACGGCCGGGGCCCAGACGAGGACGAGGACTCGTACCGCCTGCGCTCCTTCAGCGCCTCCTCTAAAGGTAAGAGCTCAAGCTGCCGGATCTATTGTCCATGATTTTTGCTGAGCTTCATCTACATCTATATTTAAAAAAAATAAAAAAATAATCACTTACTCAGAAAGACATTTTGCTGATGGGATGAATATATGAAAACTGGATAGAAGTAAACAAACGCGAGCCTAGAGAGAGCAAAAAATCGCCTTATAGCGAATTTCGCATAGGTTTGTATGAAAAATATTGTGTGCGGAGCTAGCAAGCAAAGTTTTGGGGCAATTAGGGCACCAAAATACTTGTAAGGGCGGTAAAATGTCTCTCCAATAACGCCGAAGTACGGCTACACTGTGAGAAAAACCGTACCTCATACAACTAAGCAACGGTTTTGAATTTACAGTTTTAGTTGCCGCACAACACTAATTTACCCTATACCGGGTACAATTTTAGAACAATATTTTATAGTACTTCGAAATAACGGTAAAAAATTGTTGTTAAATTGTAGTTTTTTTCTCACAGTGTAGAGCGCACCTTAGCGCCTTATTTGGATAGGTTTCGTCGCCTTGTGTGAATTTAGAGACCCGTTAGGGCGCTCATCAGAAGGGAGGGGGGAGAAGGTCGTTCCCCCCTCTGCCCCCCCCCCCCCCTTTTCCTACACCCATGGTGTACGTCTATAAACTTACATTGCATGTGCACAAGCCATAGTACATCGTTCCGCATAATATTATATGTTGCTAAGTAAACATTTTATATGTTTTATTATGTACACTGGTAAAACCAACGCGGAGCCTTACGCCCCGTTATCAAGCATACTGAGATTACGCTTGAAATCAAGCGTACCAGGTCGATCCGCTCCTATTCGTCCTATCTAAATGTATGGGAGAATTTCTTCTGTACGCTTGATTTCAAGCGTAACGTCTTCAAGCGTAACTGTATGCTTCATTCAAGCGTACAGTTACGCCTTCGTTTTACCAGTGTACGATGTAATACATTCGTGCACACCAATAATATACGGATGTGTGTGTGTAGACCAACGGGGCCTCAACTCCTGAAATCATGTGTACAAAATCGCTGATATCTTCCAAATCATTGTCAAAAAATGTGGATCTATTGCCGAAAAAATTGATTTGAGTGCGTATTTTGGGCTCATCAAGCTCAAAATACGCTTATTGTATATACTTTATGAATTATTTCTTTCAATTATAAGAGGTGTAATCATGTGAAATCATGTGAAATCTTGAAATCATGTGTACAAATTTTGGGTGAATTGAGGCCCCCAAGGAGTAGACTCGTGTGGCCCCCACCCCTCACCCGGAGCCGTGCTTCGCGCAGTGCAGCTGACTATGTCACTTTGACATCTATCAGGCGCGGGACGGTTAGCTTCGGACTCGACCTGGCGCGACCTCGACAGGTGGGGAACATCATTAGTAGGCAGCGCTTCCCCCGCCTGCCACGCCCCTCCTGCTGCAATGCAGTGGGGGGGGGGGGGGGGCTGGGCCGCGGGGCCTACCGACCGACTCACGGCTCTCCAGAGGATAGGTAGACCCATGGACGACGTCGCCTCACTGTATGAATTCAGGCGAACTCCACGCGGAAATCTCATTTCAATAACCCTTACCGCGTGGGTGAGGTAAGCGTGGGTTTGACTGCTGACCGATGAAAGGCCTTCGACGTGCACATCGTTTACCGCCTACAGTAAAGCTGCTTTGATTTGGTGGCCACCCGTCTTTGACGGCGCCCCTTGGGTGACAGCCCCCCAAACCCCCTCCCTTCTGACCCCACTTCATCCCCTTCGTCCCCCTTCCCCTTCGCTCGGCCGACTTTCATCTCCACCCCGTTCAAAACCTTGAAATGACGACTTGACGGGCGCGGCACTCTGCGGCTCCAACTGCAACGCTGATTGGATTCCCTCTTTGCGCGCTTCGCTTTGCCCTGCCTCGCACCGCCCCATTTCGGCCTCCTGGCAGCTATTGTACCTGACCGACCCGTCTGTGCGGTTCATGCTTTACTAACAACTAGGAGTACGTGCGGCAGGCACGTAGTTGCTGAGCGAAGTGTAAATGGAAAAATGAGGGACGGTTTCAACCCAACCGCCGTTTTGGTAGGCAACCTTCAAGTCAGTCAGTCAATTACGGAGGAAAAGGGGGGGGATAGGGAGCAGAGAAAGGGACATGGGAGTAGGAGGCAGGAAACATCTTTGTAGGGGGAGGGGGGGCAAGCCACAATTACCCTTGCCGGTTCGGTGCCACTCACTGTGAAGTGGTAGGTGTCGAAAGACGCCAAATTTTTGGCATTCATGAAAAACACAGTAATTGGCGAAAAACGCCAAAATTTGACATCGATTGATGCCATTTTTTGGCGTCTCGTGAACACCAGAAATTTGGCGTCTTTTGATGCTAACAGTTTACAGTACTGGTCCCCGAACCCACCGAAAGACATTCTAGGCGTAGCACCACTATAGCACAGGTATGATAAGCACCCCCTCGGAGAGTCCTCCTGAAGTCAGAAGTCCAATACAACCCGATGGGATCGCCTTCAAAATGCGGTTGTCCTCACACTAACTGGATTTGTAGCTTTCATTTGCACAAAGTTAAACCTACGCTTCATTTGCACAAATTTATGCACAAACTTGCAGCTTTTTATGCAAATCTATGCACGAAAAAGTACATTTCTTTGCACAAATTTCTGCGAATCGAATTGCATGTTTAACTTTGTGCGAAGGTTTGCACAAAAACCTTCAAATACAGTTAGCGTGCTGTGCGGGGACATCTGGACACCCATCCAACCTAACCTAAACCACCTGTCCATGCAAATTATTATATTTTTTATTGTTTTTTTCTTTTTTCTTTGGAAATATAAATAAAGTAATAAGCGCGAGGGAAATTTGGTGCTGGTGTTGCCCTACAGGAGATAGCGGATTTTACTGCGCCGAGGCGGGTAGGCAACCTATTGCGCACTGTACTTCCAAGTGCATACCATGGCAGGCATGCACTTCCTAATGCATACTTTGAAGTGCACATTAGGATCAGTGTACTAAGTTGACTGTTGGTTTTGCAGTGTATGATTTAAAAAGACATTGCAAGTAATATTGTAACAGAGGCCAGTAACTTTAAAATACAAGCAAGACATTCACAAAGATGCTCGGGACCTTTAAATGATGAGGCGTATTTATTTTGAAATGAATGTCGACTATTAAGGATAGAATCAAAACAATTGTGCCATTTCAATGGTTATATGGCTACATAGTAATAATAAGTATGCACTTCAATGTTTTAGAAAGACTGTTTTAACGTTAACACTCCTGGCATAACTAATATATTACAAGTTCGGTCTCTCACCTAAATCCTATCGACAGTATCGCCCCTAATATTTGTAAGAGTCAAATCTCATTAAAATAACCATGTTTTCAAAACAGTTTTTTTCTCTATCAATAACTTTGTGGAGTGACCTTTCTTCAATCTGAATTCATAGGCATAACGGATCAATGAGTAAGTTTTGGTAAACACATAATGTAGCTTGATCAGAAATCGTATCATTGGGAAATACGGAGTAGGTTAAGAACAAAATGATACAAAATTCACCAAAGTAATACCCAAACTCTTTTCTTGTTTCTTGTTAGGTTTAAACCACACTTTTATATATTATCTTTAGTAGAATAATGAGACACCAAATATTCAGTTTACGATTAACAAACTTATTATTCTTTTTTATTACAAATGCCTATTGTTGTACGTCAAAAATGGGCACACTTCCTCTAATACAATGAAACATCCACACCTCACTAAAGAAATCGTTCAGCTGGGGTTAACTTGTGGTGACTCAATAACAAATCAATACGCTGGGGAATCAAGCAAGGATTCAAAATGGAATTAAACGAAATATAAGGAAATCATACTGCTGTTAGTAACTCACACTTGTCAGGCCATGGGATTACCTAATTTCAATACTCAGACCATACTCTAATGTTCACCGAACAGTTTCACAGCTTCAGTGTAAACAACATTGTCTATGTTATTTGGTTATGTCACTCACTCACCTAGGAAGAACACAACAAAGTTTCATCGATACTGGCTATCATTTCAGTAGTCCGTGACGTTCATTTCACAAATCGAACGCAATAAAAAGTATTTTGAGGCACTACCCATCTCACTCCTCCCCAAGCCACAGACGTAAACAAACAACAAATCACTCGAACCCACACTTCTACACAATGACGACACTTGATACTTCGTGCAGCGACGTCCGCATCCTTAAAAGCGACTTCAGACTGCATATTACGTGAAAAGACTATTAATGATCATTTAATCATTTGTTTGAATGCTGTGAAAAACTGAGGTGGGATTCGGCTGGGCTGGGCGGCTGGCGGCCGATGTAGTTCCGCGCCCTGCCGCTAGATGGCGCCAGCCAAAGACGGCGGCTGCAGCCAACATACTAATATTGAAACTTCCAATTCAAATAATTCGTTCCAAAATTTCAAACTCAATCGATCAGAAAACCATGGTCAGATTAAGTTGCGCTGTAATTAGTAGATCACGACACACATTCGTTTATAACGATATCTTCTGTAGTTTCAGAGGAGAAGAGGCTAGGATGCACGGACGGACGGACGGACAGACGGACTCACGACCGACTACACGCTTGGGTCCCGTGCTGGGGATAGCTTCGCTTCGCTCAGCGATAATTTCACGTCAGATTCACGTGGGCCGGCATCTCTGATGGTTTTCACTGTCAACTGCTAAGAACCTGGAAGTGTGGATCTCCCTGTTTATATAATGCAAGTATTGACCTTAACAGCTGTGCAATCGCAACTATTTTAACTCAACGGCTGTGCACTTGTCAGTGACCAACACGTTGGTTTTGCACTTGCAGGTGTTCAGCTACGAAAGCGTTGTCCGCGGTGTAGTTGAACACTTGCAAGTGCACAACTATGTACCGCGTTCAAGACTTACAAGTGCACAACCGTTTGAGTGGAAACAGTTCCAATTGCGAAGATGTTGAGTTGAACACTTCCATGTGATATATCATGATTATAAACATGGAGTTTCACACTTACATATGTGTTGGACACATATGGCTTATTCACATTGTTCTTGCTGATTTTTTTTTGCACCAGTGGAATGTGAAGTCCAGAAGTGCCTCCGTCTTGAGAGAAGGCTCATTAAAGGGAGGGGGTACGACCGACCCTCCTTTCGTTTGTTGTCAGCCGCCTGGAAAGTCAGCTAAATGCGCGACAGAAACCCCTGTCTAGCCTGAAGCCGCCCCCGCCCACCCCCACCCCCACCCAAAAATCCATGTTTAGTCAACCCGGCGCCCCCGCTCTTGAGCCGGTATTAATATCCGTCGCAGGGCCGTAGAGTGGTTCAGTGTGAGTCGTCAGAGAGGGAGAGAGTGGGATGCTAAAAGGCCGTGTTTAGGCGGTGCGGCAGGGTTGGAGCTGCGTGCCTCATCGGGTGTCTCGGCCGTTTACAGCTGCTAGTTTATGAGAAAACAATGTGCAAAGAACGATGAGATGTGACGCGCTGCGTATGCCTGCTTGTTTTTATACATTAAAATATTAGAAAATTATTATTCAGTTTTTGCGTTACAAGCTTTAACTTTAACTTTGGACTGAATACCATCATGGCGAAATCAGGCGTCTGAGGCACTGAGCACTATTTGCAGCTCAGTCTAAACCGCATAATTTCATTTTCTTGTCAAGAGCGAGACGCCCGGAGACACCCAAGACACCCACGTGTCTGGACGCAGCTTGAGAGGTCCATGTGGGACCACCTCCGTTGTCTACTGCTTGACGAGCGCGAGTGGACGCGCGCAGCCCTCCCCGGCCGGCCGCTCCCAGGTGATGGACGTCCTGCCCGCCTCCTCCTCGGCCTCCTCCGCTCCGCCCCAGCCCGTCCAGCCTGCTGACCCACTTCGAGAAGGAGCGTCCGAAACTTCGGACAGACCCGCGTGCCAGCGGCATCTTCTCTCCGCTCGAAACGGACTAAATCAAATCTCTGTAGAATCGCGTGTGCGTCCGGATGCTGGGTGGTGGAGGAGGGGCTGGGCTGGACGAGGACCGATCTGGCCACGGCTGCTTAACCCCTCTCCCTCTCCCTCCCACCCGCAGGTGCCACCTGCCACCTCCTCCCCCATTGTACTTTCCTCCCGCTTTTCGCTGCGCAAAAAGGAATGGACGACTGGGGACAAAATCTCCCGGTCCGTTGCCGCGTAGCGCCTGGTTGCGCCGCGTTCCGTTCCAGCCATCTCTTCTCGTCTGATCCGGACAGCTAAATCGTGTCGATTATTGGACCTTCGGTGATCGGATTTGCTCCGGCGGCGGAAAGAACAGCAGGGCACGGGCCGGGACCGCTGGGGCTGGGGCCAGGCTGGACTACAATATCGCCTCCCCCCGGCTCCACCGCCTCTTTTCCGCCGTGCTATGCCAAGGGTTGAGGCGGGGTGCTGAAGGGCAGGTGAAAGCAGTGTTGCCAGACAATGAGATAAAACTTTCTGCAAATACTCCTGTGCGACAAGAATCTCCGCCTACCCGCATATAGATAAAAGGAAGAATGCGTGGAGAGTTTGCGTAAAAGCCAGTAGCCAGTCTGGGATACCCTTCTGCCTTATAAGGATTGTATTCGTAGGAATTGTTGCCTTTTTTTCTGATAAAACTGGCTGGAGGTTAGAGCCAGAAAGGAACAGAGAGGAACCCGTGCAATTAGGAAACTGCAATTGTAGGGATTTATTTCATCTGTTTTGATTCCCCAACCTAATTGCTACTCCGCTCGCTTGTGCAGAGGAGGCGCTGCTTTCAAATGTGGATTATGCGATTCACATTGCCAGACGTGAGCGAATAAAAGATGGATGAGTGCGCGAGACCAGCCGGCTGGGTGGGGTAGGGTGGGGTGGGATGTGCCAGCGTCGGGAGCTGTATCAGTAGCGCTCCGCCTCGCGGCCCGGGGCCCAGGCCGTAATCCGTTGCTGAGGTCACGCCACGCGCGCACCTCATCAAAATCTTGCCTCAACCACAACCTTCACTGCTGTCAATATTTTCTTAATTCCAACAATTTGTGTACCGTCACAATAAACCCTTGGGTCGGAAGTAGACTGTAAAGTGGAAGATCGAAAACGAAATCAGCCGTTGAACTAAATGCGATACTCTGGAATGAGATATTCGCGCATGGTTTTATGTTCCTCTCATTGTTTGTTTGGCATTTTCTAAATTTTTCGCAGATGATCCGAATGTATCAGCCTGCTTGTACTGTCATACAGCGAGCAGCCTGCAGAGAGAGCAACCGGCAGAGCGAGCAGCTAGTGTGGCATAATTTTACTCTCCGACGGATCGCATCACGAGTTCCTTTTTTGTTCTCCCATTTTACTTCTCACTTCCGGTCTTAAATATTCAGCGGAATACGCTATTCTACCCAAACTCCCTACGTGGAATATGCATCTTCACTTTTGTGATAATATCTTTCGCAGTACGCCATCCACCTGGAAGGGGCGTGCCCGGGGCGCACGAGGTGGGTGTCCTGGCCGAGCTCACGACTGGAGAGGGAGAGAGGGGAGCGGGAAAGGGGAAGAGAGTGGGAGGGGTGCAGGGCTTCCATGTGGAGGAATGACTGTGTTGTCTCTCGCGCCGCTGTCAAACTCTCTCGCATCAACACTTGTCTGTCCGCCTGCTCACACACCAACACAGACCCGTATACTCTCTCTCACACACACGTACCTACACATACACACGCACACACACACTCAGTCACACACACACACACACATATGGGTGCGCACTGTCACCACACCTCTCCCCTTTGAGTGGAGAGCGGGGGGCTCCCTGAAGTGTGAGGGGCGGCGCGGGCACCGCACACAGGGCAATGGAGCGATGGAATTCGGGACGAGGTCAGGCGGGCCGGGGCGGGGTGAAGTGGTGGGGGTGGTCGGTCGTCGGTATGGGAGCTAAGCCTGGGCTAAAGCCCCCTGCTGGAGGAGGCGAGGCGGCACAAAGGGGGCATGGCATAGGCACATGCGCCCCACCCGACTAAAGCACTACCTAGAGGCAACCTGCCTGTATTGTAGCGGGGGTGGGGAGGGGGGCTGAAGCCTTGGCTAGGCGGTGGTGCACACACGTGCAGCCACCACAGACGAGCGTCACTGCGCTTGGCGCGGGCGGGTGCAAATATACATACGTGTTGGGCAAAAGCGAGGGCAAGGCAACTTGACTCTTATGCATCTTCTCATCAACAAAGTTAAGTTGACTTAGCTCCTTTTTCAAAGTTTTCAACGACTTATCTCCAAAAGTCTCAACAAGTAAAAAGAGTCAAGTTGACTTGCTTCGTTAAGTCGTTGATGGTAAAAGGAGTCAAGTCCTGTATCTCAGCGTAGAAGCATTACACTGAAAAAATTATAAAGCCAGTAATATCCTACATGGGATTGCATTTTAATATTATCATAACATTTTTGAAAAGTTACGTGCCTATAGTTTTTTCTATTTCATGAAAAAAGTTTGGGTTTTGGACCGAACCCCTTGTTCCGCTTCACAGCAGATATTTTCTTTACATTATTTTTTATTACATTCATATAACTTTGTATTACGTATATACGTATACAACCTCGTACATGCACGGTAAAAACAGGCCTTGGGCTTCCCAGGGCAGCTGGAAGCCAGGAGATCCCCTTGAAATTATTTTCAGGGGATTCTCTGGGAAATCCAGGGTTCACCCTGGGTTTCCCGGGGGATCTCCTGGTTTCCAACTACCCTAGGAATCTCAGGGTTTTACCGTATGGCTACGGAGAGTTACTGACCCTCGACCAAAAGCAATGTGAGGAGGGTTTATGTCTGTAATGGGCAGGCTACATACCTATATGCCTATCACACAGGTGTATTCCTGGAATTTCCTGCCTCCTACTCTGGCAACACTGCTTAGACGGCTCGGAACTATTTTTTCCAAAGTTTTCCTCGAAGCATTTTATCCCCGCTTTGGTATGGCTCTAGCCATTTACCAAAAGCTCGAGAGGCGCGTCGAGCCGGGCCGCTCCGCGCCGGTGAGCACTCTTCACGTGACACGCGGGACGGCGCGGCGTGGGGCTGCAGGGCACTAAGCACCGCAGAGCAGGAGACCGCAATAGAAAGCCCCCACCCACATTTCTCTTTGTACTCTTATTTTGTTTTTGAGTTCGTCCACATAAATGAGGTGGCGGCGGAGGCGTCACCCGCGCTTTGGCGTTTATAAGGGGTGGCTTGGTGCGGTGGCGGCGTGGTAGTGGGGATCAGGGGCAGTTGGGTCGTCGGGCTCGACGCATCTGAAACTCACAGAAGGACTGGAGCACTCTCAAAATCTCATGGTGAATTTTATTGTAAGCTACAGAGAGCCCTGCAGCATTAAAGCGTAAAAGTGACTTTTCACCGCAGCTTTCGGTGAAGACGAGTACTATAGGGTGGACTCTAGCTCACAAAGAATTCACTATAAGCTCGGCCGTAAGCTTAGTGAGAACGGTTTACCAGGCGCCTAAAGGGGTAGCTCGCTCGAGGCGAGGAAGACTGCCGGACCTCTGAGGTGACACGTACGTACAGTCCACGTGTTGGTTTTCAGATTGGCACTGCAGCATCTTAGGGGAGATGCAAGCTCTAAGCTCCCACGGGAGTTTCCCGCGGGATGCCCATCCTTGCCGAGCGCGGCCAAAAGTTGGTAAAGCCAGCAGGTGCAGTGCAACCAAGTCAGCGGCCCCACTCAACCCTGCTCCTCCCAACCCCACTCCACCTCAGCCCAGGCCCCATTCCGCCCCACTCCTCACGCGTGTTTTGTGCAGCTTGCCCGACTTTGCCGCTTTCAGGCCGGCTGCTGCTGCTGGCAGCTCTACTGCCGGTGAAAGCAGTCGGCTTTTGCCGTGACTCGGGTGTTGCGAATCTTTGTTGTCAGTGCAGCGCGGTGGCTCATTAAAATTTCTGGGCGTCAGATGAGCGCCAAAGGCTTCACTTATTCTCAGGTTTTCTTGCCATACGTGGTAAGCAGAAATCTCAAAATTTAGAGACAATGCGCTTGTGACAGTGGCGGTTTTAGGGGGGGGACGGGGGTAATTGCAATCGGCTCTAGATAGCCGCCTGGAAAGTAGGCAAATTGCACCACAAAAACTCCTGTATGTAGGCAATCTGAAGTGCTTCACCCCCCACCCCCCTTTCAGACCGACTTAAAAACGCCACTGGCTTGTGTGAGCCACTCCCGATTTTAGAAGTCAACTGTGTTGCCTAAGAAAAATCTCCACCTCCCCTGGAACGGGTTTTAGAGTTTGCCGCCCTGTCGTCAGTCCAGTCTTGCCAAAAAAAGAAGCCGATAAACCGGTGTGACTTAGATGGGTATTTCCGCCTGCCTAATGGCCAAAAAGGTATATTCATGTATGAAAAAGCGTTTGCAGCGCAGGCAGTCTACGTCACCACGGTGAACTAGTTGGAACTTTGTGCCTACACATCTGGCAACACTGCTGCGTCAGTCGGTGGCGTCTCCGGTTCTCGCTCCTACCCTGCCGTCTGCTGCCTTATTGTCCGCGTTCTGCCTCCGCGCGCGCACATATTGAACCCGTGTCTGCGTGTGCGCGACTCGCATGTTCATGCTCCCTATTTCTATTTCGCTTTCCTGTCGCTTCTGTTAACGCAACTCGCCCCGGGATGCCTCGCCTCACATCGGCTCACCGGTACCGCTGGGGCGGGTTGGAGTGGGGCTGGAGAGACGCACGACTCTGGAATAATTGAATAAGGCACAACGAGCGGCGAGGCGAGGCCAGCAAGCAGCTCGGAGCGAGGATGGTCTTCTCCGTTTTTCAGTTCCTCCATCTCTCGCACAGAGGCGTGGGGTCAGATTACGATGCCTTTAGCACAAAAGCACCTGGTGACGGGTTTCTGGAGGGAGGGAGTAACGTCGTTTGTTGCCTCGTTAAGTAAAGTATGAATATATTTTGAAATCCCTTGAGCGCATTCTCACGATCACAACAGTACTAGAAAAGCAAAGATCCTAGGTCCCATCTCAAAAGGGTGCTAAAGGTTTAATATGTTTTCAAAAGCTCTAACGTTTAGCATTATCAGCGATTCTTAGAGCCTATGCAGGGACACTAAACTAAAGAATTATCTAGTACTCGGAGAAAGGCACGACTTTGTTCCCGCAGTGGGGTCGCATGTAAACACTTCGTTAAGCTAAATAGGGTGCCGGTGCCGCTTGGAGCCTGGTGTCTGGGTATCGGAACGTCAGCCATTACGGATCTTCGCCACCCCCTCCCCCCCCACACACACACACCTATCGCGTCCCTGGTGGTCAGGCCATGCCAGGCCACTTCCCTCCAATCTCTGCAGCACAAAGTGCCAGTTCTCGCCACCCTTCCAACAAACACCCACTCCCCCTCCCCCTCAGTCTCCCCCAACCCCCTAGGGCCATTTTGGCGCGAGCAAACGTACTGTGGCCGGAGAGACCGCGAGGAGCGCTCAGCCGTGGGACTGGCCAGGCCGCCCAGGGGTGAGGCCGAGTGGGCTCTCAGGGGAAAAGCCTCTTGTGCCGATTCCGATAAAGTAGCGATCTCCTCCACTTCACCCTTCACCTTTAAAAACGACGATGGCATTGTACAAAACCCATTGCGATCAGCCATGAGAAAAGTGCCCCTCTCTCTGACGGTCAACGACGTGCGAATGAATGCCATTACTGATGAAAGCCTCGCTCGGTTACAAAAAAAGAAAACTCATTATTCCTAGTCTCGTTTGCTTGGCGTGGGTGTGGCTGCGTACGGCAGGGCTGGGCCCAGTGAAAACAATCTCGATAGCTTTTCGGTCGCAATAGCAGGGGGGGGTGTTATGAAGGTGGAGGCCGTAGGCGGGGAAGAGGGCCACCCGGCATCGTCACCGAGTCCCGAGCGGTATTGACCGGAATGTAGGCAAGTGACTCGGCACCCTTTTTCTGATGAGTCCTATCCCCATTCAGCAGCACGGGACGTAGACATGGGTCCAAGTGTTCCAACTCAGTGCACTATGAAAACTACGTTTGTAAATATATGAAATGTATTTTGAAATATATCATCTACAAAATATGTTGTACATGTGTACAACTCTCTATGCAACCTCGGACTATTACTCGTCATTCGATCGCAAAGTGTACGCAAGCAGTTATGAATTTGTAATCGTAATTTGTAAATTAAAGATGCTCGTCACCTTTCATGGAAAATTTTCCTGTATCTAGTACAACAGTTTCTCACAGTGCGGATGGGGGCGACCGTTCTGCTCAGATCTCAGTGCTCGGCCCTGCCCTCCCCCATCCTCTGTTGATGGTGCCTATTTGATTCGAATTGTGCATAGCATATGGTTACTGCGGGGTTGGCGAGGGCATCGCCCTAGTACGTACAACCCGGCCCTGGCCTTGGTCCCAGCACCAGCCCCATCCCGTCCCGTTCCATTACTGAATGGAGGCTTCCTGTAGTACTGCCGGCTGCGCCCTCCTCGTTTCTTTCTTTTAGACTCCTGTTAGGGGTGACTATGCCTGCCTATTGCTTTCGCTCCCGAAACTTTCCCACACAAAAAATAGACGTCTATTATGCGTATAAAAGACGTCTTTCCTTAGATGCAGAAGAGTCTACTAGACGTCTTTTGTAGTCTACCGGTAGACATCTATGACACGTATAATGTCCTAATTTGCGACGTACATTAGACGTCTTTTTATATACATCTACTAGATGTATACTCATAGATATAAATATACACCAGAAAAATATAAATTTTGGGGAGTTGAACCCAGCATCTTCTTGGTAGCTGTCTGTCGTTCTACACATTACGCTATGCGCTCAACTTGAGGAGAGGACAGTTAGGATGCTTTATCTTCCAAGGTAGGTCTAATTGTGATCTAAAATATGTCTATGTCTATAGACATCTATCATTCCGTCTGCCCATAGACTAGGCAGATTTTCTCATCTATATATTTCTATAATATGTCTACTAATAGATGTAGACAAGATAGACATTTCGTAGATTATCTATAGATGTCTACTTTCGGTCAATACGTAGACGTCTCTTCGTAGTTAAATTTAAGACTAATTTTAGATATCTAAATTACGTCTCCTTGTGGATATAGACTTGCTAGACACAAGGTAGACCATCTATAGACAACTATAGACGTCTATCGACGTTTGTAGACCGACCATAGACGGTCTACCGCGATCTATAGACGTCTATTTTTTGTGTGGGTTTGTGTTCTCGACGATGGCCACCATGGCTTGGCGGCAGCTGATTGTACCGAAGGATTCGTGCAAATTGTTTGTGAAAGATAATACGGAATTCAGTTATTAATACGGAATCTTCAACTAAAACACACGCAGTTCATCCACCAAGAACGCACGCACTTCGCCACTCGCGGTGAAAACCCACGGAGTTAGTTACCGGCCGCTGCGCTGCGGATCGGGTGGGCGACCCCTAAATATTGTTTTTTTTTTTAACTTGCAGAAATCGTGTTTTGGAATCTGGCGAAAATGAACAAAAATTATTCGTGAAATGGTGTAAATTTCTGTGTATCTTTACCTTATAACCACTTTGCGAATTACGTATGTTCCTTCTCGCCAGGGTTCTTAACGTTACATTTTAAACGCGTTACCCGTTACCTCGTTATCCAGCACACGGGGACGGTAACGCGTTACCATTACAGTCCCCACAGATCGTATGTAACGCGTTACCGTCGCACTGATAATAAAAGTGTTCAACTGGCGTGTACACTGAAGTGTTAAACAAAACGTTTCTCACTTTCATGGGTCGACTGGAAGTTTGCATACTTAAAAATGTTTGACGGTAAATTTGAACACTTAAAAGGGTGTCACTTGAAGGTTAAACGTGCAGGTTCGGACACCATAAAGAGCTCAAATTTACTGTTCAAAACTTTCAAGTATGCAAATTTATAGCAAACACCTCGAAGTGTGCAACGTAGTGTGCAACACTTTTATGTGAACGCCAGTTGAACACTTTTGATATCAGTGCACTGTAACGTCGTTACTTCGTTACTCGTTTACTGCATTAAAAAGCTATTTTAAAAATAAAGAAACAAATATACATTATAAAGACAATAAAGTTGTGTGAACTCAAAACATTTATTGCCTTCTTCTGTCGAGTGGAAGTCCCTGCCCGCAATCAAAGACGGCGGTTGGCATCCAGTGGTCGCGTGCAAAACAGTTCTAGCGCTTCATCTGTTTGGATAGATGACGCCTACAGTTATTAAAAAATTCTAACGCTAACGCGTTAAACGGCCCCCTAGGTTTTAACACTTTCTTGAGAATTAAAAAGACTTTAATCATATTCAGTCACAACGCTCTCTGAAAACCAAATCGTGAATTTTATCTGCCTCACTTTTGCTACTCAAAATGTTGCACGGCGGGCTAGCTATCGACAAGGCTGCCGCGCCGCAAGCTATCACCATAAAAACCAAAGATGCGAAACAAATTAACAATCATTAAAAAAAAATACGATTTTAGGAAATTCTGGTACGCTCGAAGTTAACAACATAATCTGTATGATTGCATTTGCCAAGGTGAGGGCAGAGGAACACATCACCATTGCCTTGAATCTTAATACAGTATTATAATATTGATCTGGTTTGCCAAGCAGGTTTGGTTATCACCCTGGTCTTTGTTTTCCCTGAAATCATTAATGACATGTTAATTTCAATAGTGCCCTGCTGCCCTGGCCAGGATGAAAGAAAACTGTAAGGGAAGTTACTCACCATGCTTATTGCAAATATAGTCCTAATGTTTTCTTGGTTTTTTTCTGGTGTCATTTATGCAGTCCAGGTGATAATACTGTCGGCAAATTTCACAAAGGAACATTTGTGACTTTGGTATTGCTGGGCACCTTGGAACTGCACATTGCCCTTTTCCACCAACCCACAAATTATTAAGGCTATCACTGAGAGAGTCTGCAGCGTGTGTTTGTGGGCCGGGAATGATTTCACTTTCTCGATCTTGGCTGGTAAATCATTCCATGGTTTCTTTTCAGTTTCCTCCTTTGTTGTTTCACTGTCCAAGCAATCATACTCTCTAGTAATGAATTCAATGCTATTATTATCAGAAGTATTGCTATGATTAACAGAATCAGAACTCCTGAAATGTTAAGAGGAAATAGGTATGAATATGTCAGTAAACAGTAACAGTAACAGTATTATTTTAAGTACGACCCTTAAATTGAATTATGGAATAATGCTTGTTGTGGAGAAAACGTACCGTGCTTTGTATGGAGTACATTTGGAATATAGTTATGAGGCGATGTGGTTCCGAAGCAGTGTTGAGTTTTTGTTATTGGGAGTGGGTACCTTTGTACCTTTGCAAATTGAATAAATCCAGAGGCATACAAAGACTCCACAGTCGTAGCCATTAACTTGACTAGAAACATCACTTGGCGCATATATTCTCCAGTCTTTCCAGTCAGGGGAATTCTTCACTGTGCTTCTTATGGATTCTTGGAACATATACATTAATACCTAGAAATAATCATATGATGTCATTTAAAAAAAAAGAAAACGGGGGCCAGCAATTTCAGCAATACTGCTAATCACAGAAAAAAATAATAGCAAATTTTACCTTTCGTTGGGCTGTTATGGCATCACAGTTGTGATTTCCTTTTAAAGGATCGAGCACCAAAATAATTTTTTGACCAACAATCATGATGAAGAGAACCCAGTGGTTTCTGTTGACATGTGTAGGGCCAGTCCATATGTCACTGAAGCAAGCACGGGATGCACTCACTGCCTCTAGCACACCCATCATGTTAAAATCTAATATGAGTTCCAAAGAGCTGCACCCCAGGGTGTAAATGACAGCATGTTCCTCTTCTTTTTCAGCCACTACATGCTTTGTGAACTGGTCAAAGATCCTGTCATTTAAGAATTGCTTCGGCTCGCAGCAATGACGCTTCCTGAAAGCCAACATAGCTATAGCTGTGTAGCTTCAACCACCCAAGAGCGAGCCGGTCCAGCGCCTCTTCTCGTCAGAGCGGTAGCTCAGTGGGCTAGGTGTGGCGCCGCAATCGGGTGTCGCAGCTTCAACTCCACCCGTAGTATTTTGGATATTCCAGTTCCGCTAATGCAGAGGTTGGCACAACGGGATAGTGTGGGATCTGTCTCTCTCGCCTAAGCGCCCCTCTTCTACAGCACTGAATTCCCCACCGCGGTTCTACATGATGTTGCGACCTGTTTGGATCTACACCCTCATGAGCTTCTTGACATTTTACAGGGACCCTTTTCAGGTGACTATCAAAGTTGGCCGTTTTTGTTTCGCACACCTGACAATAACTCACGACGTTCTTGCCACTCCGGTTTTCAACTCTGTACTGTAACAGAAAATTCACGTTTCAATCTAATACATCGATCACACATATATATATGAACCGTACTTACGCCAAGACTCTCACACAATTTGACAGATGAGCAGGTTAGGTCACTCTTTCAACACTCCCCACGTTTTCGGGGTGCCTTCTCCCCCTTTTTTTCCTTGCTCACCTGGCTACAAGCCCGAGCTACCACCTCCTTCCGGACACGGAATACAAGAGAGCCGTCTGCAGTCTCTCCCATCAACTGGAGCGTCTTTGAGCTCACTCTTGTGCTCACACTGGACATTCCGGAGTCTGGGATGTTGGAGTCGACGTCCGATTCCAGTGGACTAGACGACCGGTCCCTAGTAGCAGTCGCAGTGGGAGTGGTACATCTCGAGATCCGAACAGGTGGCTTGGCTGCAGAAGTGGGTGTCACCGACTTCAAGAGAGGATCTGCCATCTCCTTGACTGACGTTGATGTTTTAAGAGCTTTCTTTACGGGAACTGCATCAGCCTTCTCCTTTGCCATCGCCTCAGCTCGCCGTTTCCAGTGGCGGCTCCAGACCTGACTCGAGGGGGGGGTCGGGGTCGGGAATTCAGCGCGCACGCGCGCGCGCGTTTGTTTGTGTGTGTGTGTGTGTGTGTGTGTGTGTGTGTGTGTGTGTGTGCAGAGTTGCCACAATTTTATAATTTCCCCTGATTTCCATCCCACCTCTTTTGGGAATTTCTTTGACTTTAAAGCCCTTCATATTGGTTCGAATAATGAAACGCGAGCGAAGCGAGCGGAAATTTTTTGTTTACAAAATAGCAACAATGGACCATTTTTCGATAAGCTTCTGACTTTTGTCACCCGCAAATCGAAGTGGTTTTGTGAACATCAGGCAATATCATGTGCTCAGTAAAATCTGTAGTTTAATCCATGAGTTTTTATTCACATTTTCGTCAAGTCCCGATACTTAGCCCCCTTTCTTTTCGAATTTTCCTGACTTTAAAGAACCGCATATCGATCCAATTAATGAAACGCGAGCGAAGCGAGCGGAAATTTTTTTTTTTTAATAAAGTGCCAAAATCTGACTAGTTTTTTCGACAAGCCTCACACTTTTGTCACCTCAATCGCAGTCTTGCCGTTTATATCAAGCAATATCATGGGGTCAGTCAAATCTATAATTTCTTCCCCGAGTTTTTCCTAATTTTTCCCTGAGTTTTCACCGATTTTCTAGATCGTTTACAAATTCTCACAGTCTTTCAGGTTTTCAAGGTTCCAAGGTTTTCCAGAGTTGTGGCAGCGCGCGCGTATGCGGGCCAGTCGTTAGGTCGGATTCTGAGCGGCACACAGTGTCTGAGTCTGTCGCGAATGTAGCTGTAGCGTCGTATTCGAGAAAGAAAAGAAGCCCCTATCTACCTTAGGTCACTCGAGTATGCTTGCATTTTTAGGCGTTCAGAAGTAGGTGCATTCAATCTTTTATTTTCAGTTAGTATACCCTGATCCGTTTTCGATTGTAAGCAAGACCAAAGTTTGAGCCTAGAAGCAAAGTACGACGTCGACGCCCTTCGGGCGTCGACATCGTACTTCGGCTT
This sequence comes from Frankliniella fusca, assembly GCA_029379305.1. Lineage (NCBI taxonomy): Eukaryota > Metazoa > Arthropoda > Insecta > Thysanoptera > Thripidae > Frankliniella > Frankliniella fusca. Next base: position 6,618 of record JAHWGI010001346.1, on the reverse strand, counting down.
GGCCCGAGGGGGGGGTCGCGACCCCCGAACCCCCCCCCCTGGAGCCGCCAATGGCCGTTTCTGTGCCCTTTTCCGTGCCTCTGAGATAACTTGTTTCGCATCTCTATTGTGGTTTTGAGGTGCATCTTTCACTGTAGAGCTCGGCTTGGCCACCGCTTCAGGTGGGCGCTTGAGGGCAACGGGTGGCAAAGGATCAAACATCCATGACTTCGGCTTGTACCGATCCTTGGTGACAGGCACACTTTTTCTTTCTTTCCTTGGAATCGGTGGCCTTTCAAGAACCGTCTCAATAGGGTATTCCGGACAAGGCGAGCACCGGAAACGATAGGCGAGTTCTCGCTGGTCGGATCTCAGCCTTGAGGCACATCCACGTTTGTCAACTGTCTTCCGCCGCCACCGCCACGGTTCGTCCTAACCTAACCTACAACCTAATGGAGGTCCCTGATTGGTCAATTCGCCCAAAACAAATGACTCGCGGGGCGAATTGGCCAATGAGGGACCTCCATTAGGTTGTAGGTTGTATGTCGCTGGATATAACCCATGGTGCACTAGGGTGGTGGTGGCGGCGGAAGACAGTTGACAAACGTGGATGTGCCCCAAGGCTGAGATCAGACCAGCGGGAACTCGCCTATCGTTTCCCGGTGCTCGCCTTGTCCGGAATACCCTATTAATAGGGTATTCCGCTGGAACGAAACCGGAACCTAAATAAGAAAAGCACGACCGACAGATCTGTTTCCTCCTGGGCCCTGATTGGTCAACGGTGACGTCACAGTAGCGATCAGCCAATGAGCGCGAAGGAGGAAACAGAGCCGACAGCCGTGCTTTTCTTCTTAGGTTCCGGTTTCGTTCCAGCGGAATACCCTATTGAGCAGCATCATCTGCTGATCTATTGTAAAGATCTACCATCCATCCATTATCTTCATTGGAGGACGACTCGCTCAAATCTAGATCATCTTCAAGCTGAGCCTTGCCTCTCTTGTTCGTTCTTTCTCCAACCTGCTTGTAAACGTCCTCTAGGATGCCAAGGACAAGGCTACGAACTGTATCTTCCACTTCTTTCATACCTTCCATCTGCAACATAGAGCCAAAACGCATTCTCATTAGTAAAAAGGACAGACTTCCTTATTTTCTAAGCCCGAACGCCCGAACTACCTTTTTTGGGGAGGAGGACAGGTCGCTCAACTCCGAATCAACAAGATGAAGGTTGATCTCCGCCATGCCACGCTTCTTCTCTCTTTCTGCAACATGCCTTTCGATCTCGTCCAGGATACTACCGACCATTTTCGCGACTTATTTCCCCCTCGGGCTGTACTCATCTGTACTCAGTGAAACTTTTCAGAGAAAGTAAGGTTTAAACTGTACCCATACTTGTTTAAAAGTTGTATTAAAGAATGTCATTTAATCCCAATTTACACCTATTGACGTATAAAATCTTAATTTCTTCCTTGAAATCTCACATGTACTCCTGCACTCACGTACTCCTGCGTACACTCCAGCCGTAAAGGATTCACCTCTCGACTCTTTTACATTTTGGTCATTAGCTGGAACGACCAATCTGTCTCGTCTTCCGACTCCAACCCAACCTGCTAAATCCAACGTGGGCATCTGAGTCACCTTTGATAGGTTGCCAAGTCGATAACCAACGAGCTATGAACGCTCCTGGCACGGGCCTACCCTACCAGCCTGCCCGCCTGTGTGTGCATGTGGTTCATGTGTGTGCGTTAGTGTACATCTGTGTGTACATCTGTGTGTGCGCGCGCGCCCGCGCGTGCCTGTGAAGTAGAGGACAACCCGTGCCGGCCGCAGGGGCACTCCACTCACATTAGTGTATCTGATTAAAGTTTAGCACGTTTAGAGCGAAGAGGCACTCCACCCTCATCAGTCACCCGTCTACAGAGCTGCCGAGCCAATCCACCACGGGCGCTCTCCCATCGTGCCTGTGCGTTTCCTTTGGTTTTGAGATCCGCCTGCGCCTCGCCTCACCCCCTCACCCCTCCCCCACGCCCACCTACTTAATCCCCACCCCCCTGGCTCTTGTCGGCATGAATCATGGACTGGCGCGTAAATCTAGGTGCGTGCGTCGCCATGCGTCACCCCCGCAGTTTCCCCCTCCCCCCTTCTGCTGCCTGCACCACTCCCTGTTCGCAACAAGAAACCCATATCGAACATGACTGCACTTCCCACTTCCCTGTCAACAAAATTTTGTCAAAATGACATCTTGATGTCATTGTTATTTTGGTGGCCACCATTGACACCATGTTGATGTCAAATGATGTCATTTGATGTCAAAATGACATCAAAGGTGGCCACCTTAATGACTAAAATTTGACAGAGGGACATTAAATGATGTCAATTTGATAAAATTCTGTTGACTGGGTTGCGTGAGCGCCCGGGACCCGGCGCGGCCTGCCCTGCCCTCTGTATTTGCGCAGCCCGCGGGGACGAACTCTCACTTTCCCGGGACGGGTGCGGGGCGGCGCGTCGCCTGCTGTACGAGGCGTGCGGCCCAAACTGCTTCTTCAGCTCCTCCCTTCCGACACCCCGCGCGGCCCTCGCCCTAGGTCACATATCGCGTGTTTGCCGACCCACATAATCAAGGAACTGGATGCTGCCAAGTTTCACACGACGCGCGCTCCGAGTGGTGGGGCTGATGTTCGGACCAGCGGACAGCTGCTGGTCTGGGCGGAGCCTTGCGGGTTGGATTGGAGTGAGGCGGGGCCGAGGGGATCCTTACTCCTGTAATACCCTGTCCACCTGCATGGGTATTACACGGCATCACGCGTAATGTAATACTGAAAAATAATCAAAATATGCTCAAAAATTGCAAAATTGTCCATGGTAATACCGGTATAATACCGAGTGATAGGCTACAGTGTTCTGCACTAGTTTTCTGTGAGAAAATACCCCCTCGGGCGGAGCGTGGTGGGGCGCGGACAGCACGAACATGCAGCAGACGAGGGTAAGAGGCGAAGGTCAAGGGTGCTGCGAGTCGCTAGCGTGCTACGTAGATGGAAAAGTTAGTACGGATGTGGTTAGTTTGGACGTGCTTGAAAGAGCCGTCGCAACAAACGCCCTCACGTGTCTATAGCTTACAGCTTTCTAACGTGTAGAGCTGTAGTACACGGTTTCCGCGCAGCTTAGCTCAGGGGGCGGTGTCTTGTGGACCAAAACCTCCCCGGGGGGATTGCCGCGAGCGAAACGCGATGGCAAAGTTGAATCCCACGCTGTATAGCGTCCCGGAGAAGAAAGGGAAGGGAAGGCGCGCTTTTGTTGCTCACTTTCGCTCAGCGTTTGCTGCTTCGTTCGTGCGCGTGACGTGACACAGCGTGACGTGACGTGACGCAACGCGACGCCCGAGCTGCTGTGGAGCAAAGTTTCTGTGTGCTGCTGCTGTATGTATCGCGCTGAAACAGCACGCTGCTGAGCCTGAGCCGCCCCAATGCAGAGCAGCGCGGGGTCGGGCGGACTACGCCGGCGCGCTCCCCCCATCTCCCCACCCCCGAGCCGCCCCGCGCCGCCCCGCCCCTCCACGCCGCCCCACGCCGGTGCTGGGGCCCCGCTCGAAGGGAAAGGGGCGGCAGTATTTTTAGCCGCCTCTGCCGTGGCGGGGGGCGGAGCTGGGCGGAGCAGGGCGGAGCAGGGTCCCGCGCGGGGTGCTGTTCTACCGCCGCTGCTATTGCCCCCGCTCTAGGGCGCGGTGGGGTGGGGTGGGGGGTGGAGCGTCATGGAGATGTGACGAGAGGCGGGGTGGGGTGGGGCGGGCGAGGCGGTAGTAGCATCGCGCCATGCACCGCACCGGGCTGTTCGCTGCGCGGTGTCCTGCTCGGGTCGGGGGACGCAACAAGTTGTCTCCAGATCGACCCGTGTGTGTGGATCCATTGCGGAATTCAGTCGAGAAAGTCAAAACAAGATCGAGTCCTGCTTGACAGCGAAATGGACTGTTTGTAAGGGCACAAGTTGTGCGGCACAAGTTGCCACCACAGCTCTGGGAAACAAAGTGGGAGACAGTCTCACACCTTTTGGTGTGAGGCCAGAATTGCTCACACCATTTAGCTCGATTTTTGTGGTGACGAAAAAATGTTTGAATTTTTGCACATATTCTTCATCTTCGTCGATAGAGCTCTAGAACGAGCTCGAGCTACCATGTGATGGGTCTGAGAGCATTTTCTCTCTGGCCTCTGTACTGCTACTTGAAGTAAACAAAGGGTGTAGGTACTTCCGGCTGCAGTCAGTCACAGACCCATCACATGGTAGCTCGTTTGAAAGCTCTATCGACAAAGAAGAAGAATATGTGCAAAAATTCAAACATTTTTTTCGTCACCACAAAAATCAAGCTAAATGGTGTGAGAAATTCTGTCCTCACACCAAAAGGTGTGAGACTGTCTCACACTTTGATTCCCAGAGAGGCTGGATAGGCGCGGATCGACAGTGGCGTTTCTCGACCGCGCGGTTTAGGGCCTCCTGGCGCTGTTTCGCGGCATATTTACAGCCTGTGCAGATATTATGACCCACCCGTCTGCGAAGTGGGACGCTTCGGGCTGCGCTGTCACACGGTGCGCACATTGACGTATTGATCAGTTTTGAGTGCCATCAGGGATAGTATGAGAGTCTAGGTTCGAGTCGTCAGCCGTATCGTGCTCCCCAACTCGCGCCCAGCCGCGCTTTATCGACTCCTCTCATGCGGCCTGGCAATGGCTCCGCGGCAGGGTGCACGTGCTTTATTGGATGTCGTTAAAACAAGTGTCGGATATGACAAATCGGAATCCCGTGGGGCCTCTCTCCCTTGGCTAGCGGTCCCCCGACTGCGACTGCTGTCTATTTCGCCCATTCGATTTTACTCCCTCCCCCGAGTCGGGGAGAGAGGGGAAAGGGAACCAAGAGGGGGAGAAGAGGAAGGGGGAAATGTTTCTGGAGGTGTGTCACGGGGTGCCCGCGTATGTGGTGGAGGCCTGGCTCGGAGGGGGGAGGGTGGGGGCTGGCTGAGCTCGGGCTACGCTACGATGCGGCGAGGGCGAGGAGCACTGTGCTTTAATCCGATCAGCACAGTCCATCAAGCAAAGGCAAGCTCGCCCTAGCCCGACCTACCCTGCTTCTAGCGAGGGGACCCTCATTCACCAACGAGTTTCTCGAGTATATCCACGAGCATTAGCGAGTATTTTCTTGTGCGTGTGTTTGTTGTAGCGAGTTTTTAACAGTTATCGCGAGTCTTTGAGGAGTTGGCGTCAATGCCTCACTGAGTCACTTTAATGGTAAAACAAGAGTATAGTTTGATACGTAATTTGCGTAGAGCTGCTTATGTAAAATATCCATCCATTTCGTCATGTAGTTTAACTTCGTTTCCGAATGAATAGTTTTATAATATTTCGGGGGTGTACAGTTGACTATGCACTTTGAAATTGGAATCATCCATATGCTGTAACATGGGTCACCTCAGGCAAATGTATATTTCTATACATCGCCAAGAGTATACAATAGTTTTCCGAAACCCGGGTATTTTTGGAAGAAAAACGTCTGTATCTTCTGTAGTTTTTGAAATCTGAAAAATCGCTTGGGATTTTCGAATACTAACGTCCAGACCTAACCTATGATTCTTCAAAAACTATTTTTTTGTGCAAACAGTGTATGGGTGAGGGGTATTTGAATTGTGTTGTCATACACTAAAGTCGGACATTCAACTACTCTTCACCATGATTGCCTTTAAATCCGTAATTTTTTTTTGACGAAATTTAACTTTCATGGATTTATGAGAAAGGTAAGACGAATGTAGTCCAGTATCACGTGATACAGAATTTTGTAACACCGTAACAGATCTTTTTTCTGTATCGTTTCTGATACAAAAATCTGTAACATGTGTTATGTTTTTTGGAGTGTATGCTTTTTCAATGGTGTCTGGACTGTTAGGGGATTTAATGCTGTATAGCTGCTGCTATAAGCCATGACATTCATTGAAGCGCAAACTATACACTCAAGTGTTCAGCTGCTAAACATTTTTTTTTACCAGTGTAGCCGAGCCGAGCGCTGAGCGCGTCCAGCCAGTCCAGCGAACGTGCCTGTAAACATTTCTCACCTGTTTCAGAGAGATTCCCTAGCTCTCTCCCTCATTCCCAGCCCTCCTCTCCTGACATCATCCCCCACACTCTGGCGCACACGGTTCGGAATACGCTAATAATTGATTATCGGATTTGTGGTTTGTCTGCACGCACACACATTCCCCGCAGCAGCCGCACACACTCACCCCTCTCGCCTCCCCAACCCGCATCCCTTGCACATATACGTACCTATATATAAACACTTGCGCGGCCGCGGGCGGAGGTGCGAGGTGCGCTATGCGCAGCGAGCCGCCAACGCGTTCCTCGGCCTTATCCTCGCACAGCGCCGCTCAGCGCTCAGGCCTGTGTGAGAGTCAGCGGCCTGGCCGGCACAAGGCGCGCGCCTCGGCGCCCCGCCCCGCCCCGCCCCGCCACTCCGCACCCCACCACAGCCAGCTCAACCCCGCCGACCCACCGCCCCCCTCGCTGCTGCTCGCAGCAGGTCCCCGCGCATGAGAAATCATGGAGCAGAAGTAATTGAATGTGGCTGTGAGGAACTCGAGGGACGAGCTGGCCTTGGGGTAGAGAG